>CM046880.1:251363911-251890779 GCA_025667525.1 Glebionis coronaria | reverse complement strand
TATATATATATATATATATATATATATATATATATATATATATATATATATATATATATATATATATATATATATATATATATATATATATATATATATATATATATATATATATATATATATATATATATATATATATATATATATATATATATATATATATATATATATATATATATATATATATATATATATATATATATATATATATATATATAAATTTTACCTATCCAGATTTTACTGATTTTGAACACATGAAAAGTTTGTAATGAACGGAGGGTCTTCCACTATCCCAATTAATTAGGTCTCTTCCAGATCTCTTATTTAATATATGAATTAATTCTCATGTTCATTTGAAGATCTAATTGTACTTCTAAGTACCCTAACAATCTTAAAACATTAATTTAAAATCGACTGATTTCAAAACTATTTTG
This sequence comes from Glebionis coronaria, assembly GCA_025667525.1. NCBI lineage: Eukaryota > Viridiplantae > Streptophyta > Magnoliopsida > Asterales > Asteraceae > Glebionis > Glebionis coronaria. The sequence goes on along the minus strand of CM046880.1, from coordinate 251,890,345 downwards.
ACCTCCGACTGTTGTAACCTGTTTTTGACCCACTTCACGACCTCCAATTTAGTCCTCGTTTCATGCATTCAAAAGCTAACTCAAATACCTTTCTAGGGGTACTTGGTGCGTATCTTAAAAATTTGTAAAACTCTAGATATGATAAAAACAATTGGCCTAAAATTCTGCCCCGTTTTTAATTACGAATTTAATTAAATTAACCTAATTAATTACCCACAACTTGATTACTTACAAGCCCTAATTATTCTAATAATTGTTATATCTTTAAAATACATATTTTTATAATAAACCATAACCTAGATACATCATATAATGATTAAGAATGAACTAAAAACAATTTAATTGAAAAGGGATTAACGATTTATCTTTGATTTATGAAAGCCAAGATTTTTTTATGAAAACCATAACTTTTGTTATAATGCCGCGAACTATAGAGTTTCCAGGAGAAAAATAATGTGTTTTTGAATAACTAGAAGATTTTATATAGGGTGTGGGTGAGTCCTAGTCCAACCCAAGCCCAAACTCCCTTTCCTTTTCCCTTTCCCCTTATGTTGCGTCGGCCAACCGACCTTATACATATATTTTTTATTTTATTTTTCTTTTTATTAATTATTCATACACTACTAGTGTTTCTTTAAATTTCCTTATTTTATTTCAGCCTTTAAGACCCCCAAAACCATAAAACTAGTCAGTTTTACGCGTATACCGTAAAAATATACAGTCTTATAAAAACACTTGAAATATGAAATAAACTAAATAACTAAGTGCTAAATGACTTAAAACCATCCGTAAATTATTCCCGTGACTAAATACCTTATCTGATACCTCAAAACGCTAAACCCAAAATCATAAAAATATGACTTACTATGATACTTATACGTATACGTAAATTACCAATATGACTTCATTTCATTTCATAGTCACTATCATGTGAGCTCAGTATCATGAAATATCCGCTCATCGATTTACTTATGACAATTCCATACCCATAAACGATGTCCATTCCTTCCTCGTTCATACAAAATAAAAACATAAACATATAAAACACATAGTCACACATAAAATATCCTATAAATACGACTAAGTGATAAACCTCAAAACCGTGGTTGTCACAGTTTGGATCAACATATATTTCAAACTCGGAGCTCTTGTTTTCTTATCTATCGTTTTGAGATATATTCTCCAGCATTAGTGTTATTCTATACTTGAATTATATTTGATTTGTATGATGGTTGCTTTGTGGTTTGTTTGTTGATTATGTATTATGTGATGCATGATGCGTTAATATCAAGAAATATTGTGATAGGAGAAAGTACATACGTGAAAGGGGACATATATAATTATGGTGGTCAACGTAATTATATATGTGCAACAACACAAGTGGACTTGTAAGTATGATTACTTAGTTTGGTGTTGATTGCATGTTGGAGGTAGTTGAGTGTATGTATACCCGTGCCTATATGCGTATGATTCCCTTCTAATGATCTATTGTATTCTTAGGATGGTTTGCTTGCTCGTTTCCCTTTGAGATATTCAACTCTTGTAGTAGCACATTCCTCGAGTTCTCATTTCACATGTGCATTTTAAAATGGTATTTTTTGTGTTAAGCTTGTTGGGATATTCTGATATTGTTTTAAGTTTGACCTTATTTTTATGGTAGATTGGGAAAAACTTTGAAATAACACTAGACTAAAGTAAGTTTTGGTGTTTGATAAAATAAGAGTTAGGTCTCGAAACTAGGTTGAAATATGAAGTAACGTAAAGTCTTTGATATATCTTTCAGAATTGTTTATTTAACAAAAAAAAGTTGTATACCTAAATTCTACATTTAAATGATTACATAAATTACTAATTCGATTTTGTAGTTTTAAAAAAAACTAATATAAGATCATAGAAGAAAATTCTTTTGGGAAAAAGTCGATTTTTGTACAAGATTTAATAATATATCGTGAGTCATAATATGTTTCGATTGTCGTTGGGTGCTTCTTATGTCATTTGTTCGTTGTCATGGGTCATTTTGAATTGATACATATTTTATGTTTGAGTTTCCTTTTGAGGTATCGTGGTTTTGATTCGTTTTGTGCACGTAAAATTTTGTTAGTTATATATATGTTCGATTCACTGTTCGTATCTTGTAGATTCTAGACTTAGTTTTGGTTTCATATCGATCGACGGCATTGATGTAGCTATATGGAGGATTTAGTTGCGGCGAGGTGGATGAATCATATATTGGTTTGGGAGTATGAGGCTGAGTTGGAATGCTATGAGAGGTATATAGAATACCTTTGGGAAGGTGGAAAATAGTTGTCTTCTAAGAAGTACCAAGGTAGAAGAGTTGAAGATGTATGATACCCTTGTAGTGTGTGGATGACATGAAGTGTTTCAAAACGATTCAATAGGCTTCGCCTAGATGTAAATCATATTTTCACATAGAGTAAGTACAAGGAGCAACATCAAAGTAAAGAGCGGTGTCGTATAGCGCATTCGGATATGTAAGAGTCACGGGAACAATCAAAAGAGTTGCGAGGTAAAGTTTTTGGTTCGCCTTAATCATTCATGGAAAAGCATCGTGTTGCTGGTTGAGAAGAAGGGTGTGTCATACAAGAAGAAAAAGTGTGCTACCCATGTATTAATAAAAGAGGAAGGAGTGAAGCCAAGACGAGTTAGAGCTGTATGCATAACGAGATCGAAGCAGAGATCGTGTCAACAGAAATACTCCGTGGCTTGGATCAACTAATGAAGATAATGGAATAAGGTGGGCAATACCTTCAAGATGGAGATTGGGAATCCTTTTGAAACATTATGTAAAGACTTGGATCTTGGATGAGACATAGGTGACAAAGTACTCCTATACCTTTTGGAGAAGATAGCATTCGAGATGACCAAGGTTGAGTTGTGGATACACGATAACTTGACTGATAATCGAAAGACTGGCTGAGACAACCAATTTTCTGGCAATACACGAGGATGTAAAATGGTATAGTTGGAATGATTATACATGGATAATATATGTGCGAGACATAGAGTACATGTGTCGGTCATGGTTAGCAAAGAATGGAATAGTGCATTTCACTACTACAAAAAATTCCATAGAAACAGGTCAAAATAGTGTATGAAGAGTGGTTTTGGAACCACTCTCCAAGGGGGGGTATCTTCATGATCGAGACATATGAAAACCGGTTATGCAACCAGTCTCTATTAAAAAAATCAACACCGGTTCTCTCTCTAAGAAACAGTCTCCATATTAAAATAAACACACATGTTTTATTGAAAAAGAACACTTGTTTTCTCGCAACTTGTCTTTATAAAAACATTCAACATGTCTTTATATAGAGTAAAAAGATATGTTTTTATCTCAAAACTTGTCTTTTTAATTATATTTTATTAAAAAATAGAATTTTTTGATAAATTCCATAATCTACAAATTTGACTCACCTTAATAAAGATATATAAATAAATCAAATTTTTATATAGTGAACATAACCCAAAAATGTCAAAATCAACCAAGTAAATTAAGTCAATACTTCATTTTACAAAATTCAAATTAAAGAATTTGAATTCAACAAATAACCATGAAGAAAAACATTAGAATTGAACATAATTATCTTGGATTAATTACACCATGATGTAAACCATGCATCAATGATGATCGCGTCTAACTCTTTGTTCTCTAACATGCTCTCATTAGTCCAATAAACCTATAAGTAATTTGATGAAATAAAACATCAGCAATCTAAAAATAAGAACTCGCACGTCTCGTGAGATATTCAAGAAGAAAATATAGTAAATACTCTATTGTAGTGATTTGGAAAGACATAACTTTTTGTTAAATAGTGTATATGTGGCAACCTGTACATTTTTAATGGGACATTGCCTTTCAAAAATTAGATTGGGAATGTGAAATATAAGCCAAAAACTTACTTGAACCACATTTCCAAAAGAAACAAATAATAGGTTGCAATACAGCATTACATAAATATAACGCTTTAATGCTGATCGTTCTTCTTTTGACTAATCTTTTGGTCATCTTCTTCCGAACCCAACTCATTTTTGCTGAAAGAGTGTCACCGTTGAGTCTGGAATATAAATAAATCGAGCTAGATGAATAGCAGATGAGAGTGCATCCTACTATAATGTCTCCATGAAATAAAATTTTGGTATTCTTTTTTAGCTATCAGAGAAGGTATATCAGGTTGTAACACAAACCTGCATATATTTCTATGGTTGTTTCACGTCTTGTATCCTGCATATTTTATTAGCTAGCAGGGAAGGTTTATCATGCTGTAACACAAATCGCTTTGCAGGTCGTTATTCCACCTAACCAAAGTTTCCACGGCTGTTTCACGGCTTGAAAAGACTATTGACTCATTTACCCAACCAAGCAGGGCCAAATTAACATGTCCATTTTGCCACCTTCACTAGAAACTGACTCACATAAAGAAAAACGACAACTGAGAGATGAAGTATAAAACAGGTTATTAGAGCAAATATATTGCAATGACAAGCGAGTGTCACTTGGTCAAAAATGAATCTGTTAGCTACACGTTTGATGGTGACAGCATCAACTACATCGATTGTGGCGAATAATTTAGCTTTTGGGGTTCTTCTGCGATAGGTTCGTTGCTGCAACAAGAAAATCAGTCATTATTTTCTGTTGTGTTGTGAGCCGAAACGTATAAGGATATAACCAGTGAGTGCTTTTTTTAACAATGATTCACTTTTTAAACAAAGAATAAAAGATCATAAATCGAGTTTGAGGCGTCCAACTAGTATATACAAAACATGTAACCTTAATTTTTTGGTTTTAGGTATTTAGTTGTCATATACCTTTTATAAAGATTTTCACATCTTAGGTCGGAAGAGGAAAATGGCCAAATATTCTACTTCTATTGACTTGGCATCCAATGTCCTAAGCAATGGCGCATCAACGTGAAGAAGCAATAAAGGTTTCAGCTGCAATACATTAAACAATTAGTGAGGAGCACATATTATCATATAGAGAGGTTGTAAATATCTTCTTACATGGAAACAAATGTAAACAGATGTAATGTGGCTGATGTCGAACAAACAACCAAATATAAGACATAACATTATTAAAAGCTTGGTTATGGGAGCCAATACAAACATTTAGCTAAAGAAGACAAATTAGATGGGTTGACACAAGCTCAAAATATATTTTCAATCTTCGAAAAACATTTTGAGTACTTAAAAGCTAGTATCTGTAAACATGCTTAAAAAATCAAGTTTGGTATAGCCCGTGGAGGCTACTAAAGCTTTCCCTTTTTTCATGCCATGTGAGATCTTTTGCTGGAGTCAAAGGACCATTATATCGAATAGTTCTAAACAAATAATTTTTTTCTAAATTACCTTGAAAACTCAAAACTAACGGAATTGTACAACTTTCTTTAAATAGCCAGAAGACCTAATAAACAAAAAATTTAAACGTTGTATAAGATTTCTGTTAAGTTAGTCTGTTTGTGCATTTAAAAAAAGTGGCCAAAATATTTAGATTCTGTTTGTAACGTTACACATCTTATAAGAATACAAAAAAGAATGACATATCTAATGTGTGTGTGATACTTATCATGGTCAGTAGCCATGCACATTAAAAAAACATAGTAACCTTTCACATTGAAAATTTATTGTCGGGTCTGATTAGGTTGACCCTATAACCAGACAACATGAATTATATAAACCGAACCTTGTAATAAAATCGGGTTATCTTCTTCGGGCAAAACAGCTCGACAAGCTTTTTAACCATATCTAACCAAAACCGAAAGCCTTATCAAGTTCTGATGCAGTTCGAGTCAACCCGACCTTACTACTACGCCCCTAAATGCACACAAAATATTTACCAAGTATCATGTTGGTAATGATACCTAATACGAACTGTAATAAACAAAATAAGTACTACACTACCGTTTCTAACAAGACCTTGAAATTAATAGCCAATAATTAATTCTAATAATTGTAAATTCTATCAAAGTTGTTTTACATAGATCCAAAAGCAAATAATCATAAGAAACATAACTATTAGAAAAAAAGATTAAAGATAGAACAACAGATCTGAAAGCCAATACAATTTTAAAAATTAAAATGAAGACCTTAGATCCAAACGGATGGACGACGATGGATGATGGTGTGCCTCCGAGATGGGGCAGGATCAGATGGTAAGTAGATGACTGAGTGGGTAAGAGAAATAGAAAATGAAAAGAATAAGTCATAGTAGGTATTTAACAAAAGAGAGGAAAAATAAGTGGGAAAACTTTCGGGTTTTGATTTTTAGAGAAATTGTTAGCGGGAAGAACAAGAGGATAAAGAAGAACCAAAATATTTTGGGTATTTTAGTTTTTTTTCAAATAATTTGATGGTATTTTAAGAACTAGTTATACACATTTGACTCAAAATTTAGATTAAGGAAACAAGGTATCTTTGATAAGTAGTAATAAAGAGTTGTTTTTTCTAAGAAAACCAATTTTCATGGGTTTTAGATAATATACATCGGGTTTTTTTACAAAACCGATTTATTTTTTAGGGTTGGGAGTGGTTTTTCAGTAACCGGTGTCTAAAAAGGGTGTTTATAGCATTTTTTTGTAGTAGTGTTTGGACACTAACAAGTGAAGTAGAGACTTTGAGGACGTAGTGGTACATCTTCATAAGACGAGGTTTGAGAGACTAGATTGAATGGACACTAAATAGAAAAAATGGTTGATTGAAAAGTCAGTTGTAAAGAAGGGCTTAAGCGAGCCATAGATCATCAATAGAGTTAAGTTGATATAGAAAGAAACCTCCTGAGTTAATGATGATTGAGCGGGATGAAGTGGTTAGGTTTTGACGAGTTTTGGGTTATTAGGTTTATGAATAAGTTTGAAATCGAGGTGATTTTACAAACACGTCGAGTTATGTGGTGGCTCCTAACTCGGTTTCAAGACAGTTCTTGTTTGGTGACTTGCGAGATTTAGTTAGGTTGATTACATAACTTTACGATTTTGATAAATTTCCTCGAGGACGGTTAAGGCTCATGTGTTGTTGGTTGAAAGTGGTTTTAGTATAAACTGAATTCACGATAGAACGCGAAGATTTTATGAAGGATCTATATTCTCGTATATTCGTTGAGGATGAGGTTGAATTTGAGGGTAAATCTCGGGACGAGATTTCTATTCGGAGGGGAGACTGTGACAACTAGAGTTTTGACGAGTTAGTTGTCACACGTTGACTTCTATTTATGTGTTAGTAGTGTGAACAATATGATTTATGTGTTTATATGTGTGATTTTAGGGAGGAGAATGGACGGGATGAGGTACATGATTTGTAAATCATGGTACGAGTTGGAAATGAAATTTGATGAAATAAAATCAGGAATGAACTGCGTGAATGTCCAGATATCGTTTTTATAAGGTTTCGTGTACGAATCGTATGTTTTATGTATGTATTAAGTATATATTATATGTATTAGATAAGTTTTTGAGTTTTTTTCCATATTATAAACTTTTAGAAATGAAGGTTAATTCGAAAATCACGTAAAAAGTCGTAGATTTAACATATGACTTTCGAGTTTTGACCTGGAATTAAACCGGAGGTAATAATAAGACTAAATAATAAATTAAAATATATATATATATATATATATATATATATATATATATATATATATATATATATATATATATATATATATATATATATATATATATATATATATATATATATATATATATATATATATATATATATATATTTATATATATATATATATATATATATATAAATTTTATAAAAATTGCGGTTTAGACCGATTCAAAAAAAAAAGAATAAAAAAATAGATGGCCAAAAGGCCCAACTTAAGCCCGATTTGGAAAAGTATTTTTGTGCAAATAAAAATAGGAAACACTACATCAAAAATTCAGACTTTTTCTTTAAAAAAAATAGGGGCCGACGTTTGCATTAAGAAAAAAAAGGGGGTTTCTCCAAAAACTTAGTTTTTTTTTATCAAATTAAGGTATAATCTTGTCTTAATTCATGTTTTTATTTACTAATCATGTTTTAATCAAGTAATTAATCATATGATGGATTAGGGTTATTAATTTTATGTAATTAATGGAGTTAGTGTTTGAATTGGATCATAAAGGGGTTATTATGTTGATTTACGAATTAGGGTTTAAAATCGTCGAACTGTCACTGGATCGTCGCTATTCTGTCGCTAAACTGTCGCTAAATATCGTTACTAAGTCTGGGCAAAAGTTGAGTCAAATCGTTTTGGTCATAACTTTGTCGTTTTAAAAGCTTTTTGGGGTCATCCGAGGTTAGTGATGTTTGGGGTCATCCGAGGTTACTGGGTTGGTCGAAACTTTTGTGCAAGTGTCGGAGTCAAGGCTGACTTTCGGACAGCAGGGTTCAAACTAATGTTTTTGGGTGTTTGGGGTACTTGGTCTTTGAGATGAGCTTTGTTATCATTGAGGGGGTTTTTTTATGTTATATGAGTCATGTTTAAAAGGAGAAGTCATTTGGGATTAGTTAAGGTCGTTTACTAGAGTGAAACTCTTGTGTATAGTTTTTAACATAATCTGATAGACAAAGTATATCTTTACATTATATATAAGAGGAGGGGTATGCCACATCATATCCACGTCATCACTTTCCAATAATTATTTTTTATTTTTTATTTTTTTTAACTTTTGGTTACTATATATATATTTTTTCTTTATATATTTATTTATTTACTATATATAATTATTTGTTTGCGATCAACGTATGTGATTCCCCTACAACTGTCGTTATGGTATATCTATTAATTTAGAAAATATTTTTTGTTAATCCATGCCAAAAATAAAATGCAAATATATCCGGATATAGATCGTTTTACATATTTTTGTGAGATCACTCATCTCAAACTCACAATGGATAGCCTCCATTGTGAATCGACCGGGTACTAATCGTCACGAAGAGCATCAGCAACAACAATATTCGGGCTTCAAATCTTTTTGATTAGAGGTACTAACCAAACGCATCCTAAGCAGTCTTTGTTTCTATATGCATTAACTTGAATATCACAGATACAGTATTAGATAATCCCTTAACCCTACTTTTTACATATTCCTTCACCTCCGGTCATTTTTACACCATTTATGAAGCTGCAATAATTGAAGAAAGTCATTCCAAACATCAGATCGTTCCAATAAAGGTATTGTCTCGATTCATTCTTTTGATAGGTTTTACATATTCTTTTGAGTTTCAATAATTAAACATGTATAATTAAGTTCGATAGTAATATTTTGGTTGTATATGTTGTAACAATAAAAAAGCAGTTAAACAATGACCTATATACCTGACAAGAATGTATAGAGATTCTCCAAGGCTCCACTTTGTAATCAATGTTGCAGATATCATCATAAGAGGATTGGCCAGCTTGAATCTTTTACAATTGGATTAGTGCAAACGGTATCGAATCAAATTAACAATAATCATGTGCTAAACAGAACTTTCAAAAGAATCTTAAAGCAGCATTCAAACTGTTGTAAAAATCAAGTTATCAATGATGCCCATAGGAAAACAACTAGGGATGTCGAGCCAATTAAACAAAATAGAAGGTCTAATAGATGTGTTTGATCTTTGTGGTGGTACCTTAGATGTTTCTGTTCCTTTAGATATCAAACGGTATTCTTGAGGTATGTAATGTATAAGATTAGTGGGTGTTTGAACTCTAAATTTTGAGCTTATATATGTGACTTTAAGAAATTTGTAATAGGCAGGCACCAATTTGCTATTTGTTTTTTAGAAAGGCACCAATTTGCTATCTGTAAGTGCTTATTTAGAAAAAAAACCAACAGCTATTCGTAAGTGATTTCCCGGATCATGTATGTTTATATGTATGTATGCATGTATGAATTTATGTAAATTGGTTATCTCAATTTCGGTTGCTGATGTTTTAATTTGTGTAAAGATATCTAACACTCTTAACTATTTTGTTTACTTTTTACAGCATATGGAGACCTTCCAGTCATTAAGTAACAAATTCAAGGCCCTCAATCTCTAATCACAAAAAAATTATCGAACATGAATAAGAATCAGGTCTTCTTGTGAAGCCCATTGATATTGATGTCGGAGTAAGCACATCCATTTTTATTTTTATATGCACATATTTTAGATTGTCGAAATATATATGAATTTGTGAATTTGAATCCTTATACCATCTCCCTTTCTTGCATTACAGTGAAATAATATATGACTATGAAAATATGTCATGCTTTTGATCAAGCATTCAAAGAACATCTTGATGGCAAGTCACTAAGCAAAGAGGATAAAGCGAAAGCATGGAAAAAAGCTATTTTAATAGGATTTTGATGGATCGCTTGTCTTACCAGTAGGTGGACATGGAGGGGATATTTTGATTTACGCAGATGAGAGTACATATACATTGTTATAGTTTCACAATAAAGGGCGATATGTTGCAAAACGTGGGGGATACGATGGGTGTGATGACTGGTCAATTGAGAAATAGATTAGCTGCTCCTACATTGTGTATTCGAGTACATTTAGGTTTGACAATCCATAATTTGATGTTACCTTTTATAATTTGTTTCAAGCAAACCTTTACGCATTTCTTGAGGATAAATCAGCTTTTTGTATTCTTATCTACCATCTGAATCGCTGATTTATTTGTAGGCATTGTTGTAAAATATATGCGAGGCAAGTTTACAGCTGATCTAGCTCGTCACCATAAGTAGGAAGATCTCAGAATCATCATCTTTGACACCTACGTGGTACACTCTAGGAGCACGAACGAAGAGAAAATAAAGAGAATATTTACATCCCTGTCAATTGGATACCGAATAAGGTATTAACATGTTTTTCATAGTTGCATAACGTATTTGCTGAGATGCACTTGAATTAGAAATTCCAAACACCCTCTTAATGGTTTTTCGAACTGCTTAGTTTGGAATAAGAAAACTTTAAATTGCTTACATAACATGCTGACCGGGGTTGCTGATATAAGTTATTTATTAGCTTTATACAAATGCATGAGATGTGCTAAAAATGATGCAGTCAGCTTCAGTAACAGTTTGCTGGTGATTTAAATAGCGGGCTGCTTGATGGGTTTCTTAAGTCTCCTATTGGTGTTTGGCGAACCATTCATTGGTGTCACTAAAGGTTAAAACCGATGTCAAATATGGAACCGTTTGGTTCATTAACTCTTAACTTATTTACGCTCAGTTCTCGAGTTTTGAATGAAAGGAAATGGAAAAGGAAAGGAAAAAGGAAAGGAAAAGGAAAGAAAAAGTAAGTGTAATTTATGTGTTCTTGAGATAAAGGAAAGAAAAAGGAAATTAACCATAATCATGTTTTTAAGTGGGAGGAAAAGGAAAGGAAGTTGTTTAAATTACATAAATGCCCTTTAGTTGTTAGTATTAAGTATTTTAAAAAGGGTATATTAGTCTTTAAACAATACAACTTAAGTTCTAATTTCATTTCCTTCCCTTTCCTTCCAAAAATGGGAGGAAAATATTTCAAGAAAAGTTCCTCTCTATTTCCTTTCCAATTCCTTTTCTTTTACTAAAAAATAGGCAGCATCTTTTGTGGAAGAGAGACATTGGATGCAAATTGTGGGGACGGTCCGTACGACTGGCTCGCGATGTAGGAGCTATGAAGGTGTAGGTTTTATTTTGGGCCATATTTTGCTCATGTGGGTTAGCGGACCCACTCTCGGCTAATGTAAGCTTTTGTACCCGTTCTACTTCAAATCAATCCAAAGTTTTCATTTTAAATTATCTAAAATTGAATATTTATTGTCGGGTTCAGGTGCATCTATCATATGCTATTACATTGCTGCAGTATGACATTTAGTGAGCTTTGAAATCGGCGTTTGGCACCTTTGATGGTCCCTTGACAGTTAATGATTGATGCAAGGGTCGCAATGGTGGTGATGGTTTTCCGTCTGAATCATTTGCAACCATAACTAATTTTTCGGTATAATCATTAAGCCCACCTCAGTCTGCTGGTGGATCTACTCTTAGAAAAGGTTCGCCATATTAAATAATAATTTTTATATAATATTAGTCAAACTATGTATAGGACGATAGGATAGTAGGTTCCCTGTGTTATTTTTAGCATATAAAAGGTACATATTGGTGACAGGAATAGATGACATGACCGAGTCATCTTTTGGCAGATAATGTGTTGTTCAAAAGATTACAATTTTATGTTATTCAAACAACAGTAAAACTGTTCCATTATTAAATAACAACAACATAAATAAAGTAAATACCACCTATAATAAATACATAATGTAGGATTGTTATGGATATAATTTGCAACACTCTTTTTTGTAATTTGTCTGTTTTATAAGTTACTTTTAGAAATCATTTATTCATTTCTGGATTTCATTTGGTAATTTTGGTTTCCCAGTATTGTCATTATAGGTGGAATTGGAGTTAAGGGAAGATGCGTCAGAAGATGATATTGTTTCAGCAAAGTTAATGGATGATATTTTTTTTTGGTTATTTATCAACACATTTCAGCTTATTACCCGAGCCTTCCATAATCTCTATCTTGCTGGAGATCGACAAAGAATAGCTTTGAAGAAACCATGGGTGATGTCAACTTCTAATGACACCAATCTTATTGTATGGGGATCTTCTAATAAAACTGCTTGGTTTCGATCAGTTACATGGCTCAGGACGTTGCCTGCAATGGACTATTCGAGTTGTGTTTCAGCCCAAATATGTTTAGAAACATGTGATGTAGTTATCCAAGATCATCAGGTATAATAGTATATTGTGATCCAGATTTGTTGATCTAAGTCAGTTTTTGACACTTGATTTTAGATAAAACTTTTGGTTTAAAGTCACAACTATTTCAAGTTACAACAGAAGCTTCTGGTTTGCATCAGACAAGTTTCAAGTTTATTCAAGCTGTATGTTATTTTCATGATCTTGCTTTTACCCCTAAATGATTAACAAAAGCTCTCATCTTATGATGTACAACTACTATTTTGAAAACAACACATTTCCGCAGGATGGAGAATCGTTGCCTCTAAGTGATGGTTCTATGGATATGGTGGTGGGTATGTTGGTGATATATTCTATTGAGGATGCTAAGACTCTTCAAGGTATATTATTATTTAGGCAATTGTTACTATGATAAATAAAACACCACTATTAGTTGATGTTCAGCAAGTTATGCAACAAGAAGATAGAAACAGTACATAAAAAAAGTCATAAATCCTACCCTATTATTGAAGCCTAATAGACTAATGCTGATACTAAAAAGGCTCAACATATGAGTCCTCGGTAACCATCCCATCTCCCTCTATGTTATATTTTGGACGTTTCTAAATCATTAAAATTCATAAGATAAACTAGATCAAATATAGATTCAGAACAGTTTAGAAGCCACAAGGACAATCAAGAGGATATAGAAATCATGAAAAATGCAGTAGAACATCAGGCCAAACTATCATCAATCCGTTCACAAAAGATCCAATTTCATAGTTGAAAAAATTAGCATGCATCTCTCCTACTGTGTTTATGGTGTTCACTAACTTCCCTAGAGAACTCTTGGTTGGAAAGCACTCTTCCTTAAGGACACTATGAGGTGTAACGATGATTTAGCATCCCAAGTGATGGCGGTGGTGAAACCTAACTGTTTAATGTTGACCCAAGTGGAATCAAGGTATGTATCTTGATTTTTAAGGCTGGATTATTATTAGTTCTAAGCTGATTATACAACCTCTTATCATATATCTCTTTACTTAAAGGCTCAAAGATGATTATACTTGGGTGATATGGAGTAAGGTTACATAACAAAAATTAATACCATCTTTTGGATTCCATTAGACTAGAAAGAGTGTAGTTGCTATCGAGTGGTTCTTAAATGTGCTTATGTTTTAATGTGTTTCTTTATTGGCGATAGTAACAACTCTTCCATGTTATGAGTATTTATTAAATCTTCATGTGAGATGTCTCATGAAAAGTGAAACTGTGAAGTGTTTTGCTTTAGTAAAATTCTGGCCAATAATAGGTATTTCCATAGTCAAGCTTAGAATTATTAACTTGAGCGTTAAATGATCACATTTTAACTAAGTTACATGTTAGTCAAAGTAGTGAACTAAGAGGATTTTAAGAAACCTACTTAAAAGCTGAAGTTGATGGTAGTAACATAATGAATTTTCTTTTCTCGCTGGCCCGGTCCACCTACTTGCTTAATAGTTCTATAACCTATTTATCCTTTCTCACAATTCACAAATCTAAAACTCATCTCCCCCCTGTGTCACCGGCTTGATGAGTTAGTAATAATTCAAGAAACGTTAATAGAAAAAGTCTTTACCCATTTTTGGTCTGCTTTGATATGCAAATAGATGAAGATGGAATTTGTCTAAAGGGTCCAACCTTTGCTTCTAACATCAGCCCTGCTTTCATTGGTTATGCAAGTGAAACAAATAATTTTATTTATGTGTTTTAAGAGTTAGGTTTCAATGGTTTGATACTGTGATTGTGAAAGGTGGATTTTGGGTTTAAATTGCTCAAGGGCTATTAACAATGTGTTAAAAAAAATAAGGTTTAGGACATGCCGACTTAAGGATGATGAATTATTTATCTTTACTGAGTGATTATGATTTATCTTTACTGAGGTGACATGCCGACTTAAGGGTTTCAATGACTTATAGCATCATATCCCCTGCCCCCTCCCACCCCCAATAAATGTTTTTGTTAGTGAATACACTTGATATGATTTAAGCATCACGAAAATGAAACACCAGATTTCAATGTATGTATCTATGGTATTAATGTGTTGTCTTTGAGAAATAGGGATAAGTGATTCAATTGTAGTTTCACTTGAAGGTTGAACTGTTGAATATATACATAATCTGCACTCCAAGTCTACACGAAGTAGTAAACAAGTGGCTAGAACTGATATTGGCGTGCATGATCTTCCTGGAATGCTCATGATATTGGTGACCTCCGACTCACTTTCAAAACAATAGCGCGTAGAATCTTATGTCCACAATGTTTATGAATCAGCACTTGCTTTTGTAAGTATATGTTTCTCTTTATTCCTATTTTTTTGGTACAAATGTTCTTACTCGAGCTCTTGCGCGTTTCTGTATCTGTTAGGCAGTGCGCAACTAATTGCGTCCACTTCTGTATCTGTTAGGCAGTGAGCAACTGCCTGACTTCTCCTTAAATAGTCGTATACCTCATGTGAGAGACGACTTCATTGAGCTAATTGTTTAACAACGGAATGCAATGAGGTCTTAGTAGAAGTCACAAACAATGAACCCTATCAGCTACATTGTGTCTAAAGGAACTAGAAGGCGCAACCCATATCTTCCAGTTTCACTTTGACTCTGGAAGCATTCATAATTCATTCTCGACACGGTTTTCAAAGCCCCTATAATTTCCTTACCCGCACCAGTCCTGACCCAAACATCGCAATAAAGCAGCTACCACTTCCCAAGATTCCAGAGAGTTTGCAGCCAACGAAATCGACTCATGATAGGCAGAAACTCCTGAAAAGGTCGATCCAGTTTCACCGATACTATAAGCAACGAACCTGCATATGTTGAAGCCAAAACAAAGGGAACGCCCAAACGAGCAATCAAGACCACCAAGCGATTAAAGGCCGATACAACTAAAATCATCAAAAAGTTATAATTAAAGCACGACCGCTGAGCGTACACAACGTACTTGGAGTTAACCGTCTATGTACCTGTCTGTTCTTTTACACTACCACTAGGACTATAATGAAGTAATTGCAACCATGTGTCATATGCGCAACCTGTTTGCGTAAATAATTTCTTTTGGTTCTATCACTACTAGGAATGTAAAAACTTTCTGCACAGTGACAACCATCACGACCATCTGTTGCATAGCAGTTGCGTCTTCTTGAAAAACATTTAGAAGCAAGGAATCTATACCATCATTTACATAGTCAAGTAAGGGCACAAATGAAAATTTGTGAAGGGTAAGGTCTTGGTTAAACATGTCGGCTGTTGGTGTTTTACCCTGTAATCACCTCCAGTAATAATATCCCGAAACGGTAGACGTCTCCTTGTCAAATATCCCCCAAGACCGTACTCTGTAGCTTATAAGAATTAGAACGCAATCATGTTTGTAGATATGAGCATCAAGAATATCAATATATAATACATGAATTGTACCTAGAGGCATGTACCCAATTATTCCTATAATTTCGATTGAGCTGTTTTGGTATGAACCTGCTACAAGAAATTGAGCAAAACCAAAGTCTCCAACATGGGCAACAATATCATAATCGAGTAAAATGTTGCTAGCCTCAAGTCTCCATGGACAACTGTTGTTGGGATGTGATTGTGAAAATAGTCCAGCGCAGATTCAACATCCATCAGAATATTTATTCTATGAAAAAGGTTTAATCTCGATGTGCTTTGAAATCATTTCCTTGGAAGTCAACACATGAAGAAGAAGTTATTATCTTCACTGCCTTATGATAATCGTTTATCCTTTTATCTACAAGTTTTTCTTAAAAAAATCTCCAAAAAATTTATATATTATAATTAAAAAAAAGATTTAAAGAGTGACAAATTATAATTTTTTTATTAATGTACACATTTTTTGATGTTTTGCCGTATACAAATTTCAATAAAGTTAATAGGAATTTCATATGGTTAATTTGAAAACCGTAAAATACACTTGCTAATATAATAAATGTAAACCATTCGACAAGAAGTGCTACTATGCTTCAAACTTTTTGCACAATATACAAATTTTTGTCGCCAACATTTTGCTAACCAAAAAAAGTAAACGAAAATTATAAACAATCATTTTCATAAATAAAAACTTAAAAGCAAATACATCATCACGATTAATAATGCATTAATAGATTACCATACTAAAAAAACTTACAAAGAAATATTTACAAAATAAAAAAAGTTAAACAACAATTAGAAGTCGATCGGACATTCCAAGTAAATATTTACCAAATAAAAACAATTAACTGACAATCAGAAGTCATACCCATCCATCTGACGGGTTTTGCAACTAGTTATATATATATATATATATATATATATATATATATATATATATATATATATATATATATATATATATATATATATATATATATATATATATATATATATATATATATATATATATATATATATAGTGTAACTTTCTTTTCAGAACCATTTTAAGTGTCAGAACTATCAGAACCATCATTTTTACAACATATAATGCATGATATACATGGTTTAAAGCACAATGGCATTACTGTAAATACTTGGTCAACAAAATGTCAGGAAATCAATAAATAAGGGTAAACATGGCATTACACTTTTTATTAATCTCTCTACATATCTGATCATTTGACAAAATATTATGGAAACTTTCCTACATTTTCTCAAAAAAAGTATTCTGCCTACAATCTGTTTAAAAATGTTTTCAGAATTAAATTGTTTAACTTTTACATTTATAAAAAATTTAGAAAATCAAAACCATTCATTGATATTATCGAACCCCAAATCTTCCATAATCATCAAATCACCAAAAAAAAACCAAATCCCCGATCCCCCAAATCCCCCAAATCATTTTTCAATAATATTATAATCGAATAAAATCATCTATGTTTTTGGAAAATCATTCTAATTAATCATCTAATTTCTTCAATAAAACCCACCCCCGTTAGATTAAAAAAACACACACCGATAATTACAAGAACACCAATATCATGACAGGTATGTTATTTCTTATGTTTTTAAGTTTTATAGATCTTTTTTTATGTTTATGAATCGTGTCCGACTGGGTTGTTAAATAACAATTTTTACTTAATCAATCATGTTTATGGGCCAAGTAATGATAATCAAACACTCATTTTTTATATTCAAAAAGTTATTTTTTTGAAAGGATAAGATATTTATATTCCAAGAACACCCAATTTTAATCTGATACCCAATTTTATACGTAGTGGATTAATTGGAATGATTGTACCAAAACATACATGTTTAGGTTAATTCATTCATATGCAAAAAATTTAAACATAAATTTTGTAAATAAAAATTCGGGATTAATTTTTATACTTATTGTTCCTTTCTGTTTTTAAATTTTTTTTTCTTATACATGTATGTTTGAATGTGTTAACAGGAACCATTTGTATTGGTATTGTCAAAGAAAAAAAACAAGTTCTTGAACAAAATCAAATGGATGACACCATTGAAATAGATGATGACGATTTTGAAGACGACATTGTTGACCATAGACATTATGAACAGGAGTTTAGTCCTATAAAATAACATGCATGTTCTGTTTATTGTGAAAAAGCATACATGTCCTTTACACAAAAAAAAAACCACGTACGTACTTTAAAAACATGCATGTCCTTTACACATAAAAAAGGCACACCACTTATGTATTTTAAAACTTACATGTTCTATTTACCTAATAACATACATGTCCTTTACAAAAAAAACAAAAAACGGTACCTCTGATTCTGTATTGTGCAAACATACATGTCCTCTTTACATAATACATGCCCTTTACACATAACAAAAAAACCATCCACTCATGTCTACTATGAAAAACATACATGTTCTGTTTATATAAAAAACAAACTTACTATTCTGGTATTGTAAAAACATACATGTCCCATGTGCAAAAGAACAATCTTAATATCATGTTACTTGTTAACAAAAAAAAACATACATGTTATGTTTACTTATAAAATAACATGCATGTTCTGTTTATTGTGAAAAAACATACATGTCCTTTACACAAATAAAATAAAAACCACGTATGTACTTTAAAAACATGCATGTCATTTACACATAAAAAAACGCACACCACTTATGTATTTTAAAACATACATGTTCTATTTACCTAAAAACATACATGTGAAAATAAAAGATCTACATGTTAAAAACAACAACTGTGAAACATGCATGTTAATCCTTTACAGGATAATTTAATTTTAGATAATATTTTTTAAAAACCAATGAATTAACCTGATGAAAAAGAAACAGATCGAGTAGTTTTTTTAAAAAAAGAATCACGGTTTAAAAAACCAAACAAGTATACCTATGAAAAAAAAGATCGATATGTTCAAAAAAAGACCTATAAAAATAATTTATTTTTAGATAGGATTTTTTAAAAACAAAAAAAGCACGAGATGTTAAAAAAAATCGAAACATAGTTAATCCTTTATAGAATAATTTATTTTTAGATAAGATTTTTTAACAACCAAAACTGATGAAAAAAAACGACATGTTTTTTTAAAACAAACAAATCACGGCATGTTTTTAAAAAAATGAACCAGATATTTAATTCTTGTTATGGTTTGCTATTTTTTTGGAAAGTAAAGATTACCATGAATTGTAAACAATCCACTTTTACAATATTGCCCTTATCCATTTTTTCCTATTAAATTAAATGAAATTAATTATTTAAATTTTGATTGGTCCATTATAGTTCTGATAGTTCTGACACTTAAAATGGTTCTGAAAAGAAAGCCCCCCTATATATATATATATATATATATATATATATATATATATATATATATATATATATATATATATATATATATATATATATATATATATATATATATATATATATATATATATATATATATATATATATATATATATATATATATATATATATATATATATATATATATATATATATATACTAGTTTCGTAACCCGCCCAACGGGCGGGTTCGGTTCATAATTTTTATCTGAAACTAAGTTTGTCGTTCTGTTATAATGGTTGTTGCGTTTGTGTAAAGAGATAATCGTTTTCTTCTATTATTTACCCTCAACAATAAGACATATAGTTGTCCATGTTAGAATATCTTTTTTGTTAAAAGAAAATAATGATTTATGTATGGCTCGGGCTTACCCAATGTATTGGTTAGGCTACAATAATTTGTCTTAAAAGAAACTTTTTTGGGCATGTTTTAATGGTTATACTATTGTATTAAATGTTACAATTTCGAGCGGGTTTAGTTCTTAATTTTTTGAAACTGCGCTTGTCGTTCAGTTCTAATGGTTGTGGTGTTAGCGGCGTAACCCGTTCAATGGGCGGATTTGTTTCATATTTTTCTAAAAGTAAGGATGTGTATTAGTTATATCTATTGGAAGTGGGCCCACCCAATGGACATGTTAATTTTTGGTTGTACAAATATCGATTTGTGTTTTTTTTTTTTAATTTTGTTGATTAATCGTAAACTCACTTTGATAGTGTGATGTTCGTAAACTTTGTAACTTTTTCAAATAATATGTATTATTGTTCGAGTTTGTTTTTATTTTTTATATTGTTCATTCTCTCCTATCAAACCTCTAACTAATTTTTCTTAAATTTGACTTATTTATTATTTTTGTTGATAATTTATCTAAAACTAAAATGCATTCTAAGGTGTCATTTTATAATGTGTCCTGTTTTCTTAAGTTTGGTTTTACATAAATTATTTACTCGGGTTACTAAGGTTCGGGCCTATTCGAGTCGGGTCTAGTCGGGTCAATTCGGGTTTAGGTCAACCCGAATTAGAATAAACTAATAGAAAAAACCTTTTTTTACTCTTTTAGAATAAAAAATTATATTAAATTTAAATTTAGAAAATAAAAAAGTAATAAGAAAAATTCTTATTCGGGTCAATCGGGGTGACCCAAACCCCAATTAAACATAACTTTTTACTCGATTTTGATTTTGGGTTAGTCGGGTTGACCAAATTTACCCGAGTTGAAATTTGAACCCGAGTAACCATACCCGAATATGCTCGAGTCGGGTTTGAGTAAAAAATATAGACACCCCTAAACATAGTTCTCTTCCCTTGCGTTCTAAGTAGTTGGTTAGTGACTAAAGTTATGCATACTTATAAACCGAATGCCTTGCAATGAAAATTTATACAAGTAATTTGCTTCGTTTCCAATAGAAAAAAAAACTTAGTGTGTGGTAACTTGTGTTTGTACCATCTATAATTTATGCGATGCCTGCTCATACAACTTCCCTTTTTCTAGATGACTACAATTTTGTTGTTTCTTGTTCATTGCAACAGATTTACGCACTTTTCTCAGGTGCACTATACAAACGGTTTTGTGAGTTCTTAAAGCAGATTTGGCAGTCGTATATGGCCCAGTTAGGGAAGGTAGTGAAGAAAGGCGTGTCAATTTGAACAATGGAACAACCAAATAGAGGAAGCAAAACTTAATGAGATTTACCGCTGCACTATTAGTGTTACGTTCTCGTGAGCCACATGTACTTGCTCAGTTTTGGTCACCTACTATTCTACGGAAGCACTGCTTGCTAACATCTTTCGACCAACCTTTTGGTCTTGATTGGGTTGATGAAGGCATGTACTTGTATCGACTGGAGTCTGAGCAACGTATGATTGTTGTAGATGGGACTGTAATAAGTGATCAAATTTCTAATATATATAAATAAATAAATCAAACTGTAAGAACAAGAAACTTAAAATTTTTTACTTAAACGGCCAGATCCCGCATTTGTCTAAAGGCCAAATAGTTCATTAGACTACTACATATACAAACTAATAAAAAATAAAACTAAACGTTATGTCAAAGTACCCATTATCAAATTCAGATGCTACAAAATTTATGTTATAACAGTTTGGATTTAGTCTGAAAACTTCAGTTTCTCTCTTTTTCTTCTGTTAAATCTTCAAGGTATCTTTCTGCATTAGTAGATGTTCGCCAACCAGCAACTCAAGCATCCTGAACATGTAATGCTAATATGAATAGTACCAAGAAATTAGATACAAGTACATTTTAAAACTTACGTTGGAAATAATCATATGAGGTGGTTATATCTTTTTGAACAAACCATCAGATCCCCTATTCTTTGTCTACTCCGGTGTTCTTCAATGACAGTCATGACCAATTTAGGATGATCCTCATGAACTGCTGAACTGCATAGGTCTGTTCCCAGGTTCGGTTTATTCATATGCAATTGAAAAATTAGCACAATAGCTAAAGCACTATTAACCCACGCTCGCATTTCATCAGCAGCAACCAGAACTGATTCATATGATATATCCAAATCAGAAATCGATGGCAGAGTTCTGCAAGTACACATATACAATCAATCTTCTAATATAACCATATAAACAACAGAACCAAAAGTTGGCATGTCAACGTAAGATTTACCAACACCCTTGGCGTTGAAAATAACCCTATCAATTTCGTAGAGGACTATCTAGTTAACTATTTTCTTCTTTGTTTCTACAATCGGCTCATTGTTGACATCATTTTCAAGCTTTCGCATGTTTAACTCGTCTTTCTCTTTTCCATCGTCTTCATGTTTGGAAACCTTTGTTTGACCCTCACAAACCACTTACCTAGAATCACATTCTCCCATCATTTGTTTTTTTTGTGTTGAGGCTACAATAGTCAAACAAATATAAACATGAATAAAAATTCAGTAATTTAATTAGATAGTGACCTATTTTAAATCACCCTTCGGATTCACTATCATCGTATGCAGGAGGTGATGTACTCAATGGGACTGTCACTTCCCAGTGATGGTACATCGTTTCCAGCAAGTCTGTGAAGGTCCAGCAATTTTCAAGGGGATGTTGTAAGGGGAACTTCCAAAACACTTTTTTTAAGCTTGATAGTTTGAAATTCCACACACTAAGTGGCATAAAATTGTTACTGATGTATGATAGTTAAAACCTAACATACCAAATAACAGTATTAGTTTTTAACATTTCAACAAACAATCTCAAGTACAAATAACATCATTTGCTGATGCAGTCACAAATACAACATTTTGATTAGTTTATAAGCATTAATCCTAAAGACACCATACACTTAGTTATTCAATTCTTTAACACTCTGACGGTTAACTGTAGTAAAAAGAAGACATGTAAATCACTAAAAGACATGAGATATTATATTTTGACCTGAACTCTTAAAGAATGGAGTCTCGATCATAGTCATTCCTTTTGCTTTGGATTGCTACCACCCCTGCGCATGTTAGTTTGAAACTGAAATATCCCGCTAAATATGCCATAGTTAGTTTGAAACAATCCATTCTGTTAATTAAATGTAATATCTGGAATAGAGAACAAAAATCAGAAGTAACCACAGAAATTTTCCACCTACCTGATGCTATATAGAAGATGCAAACCTTTTTTACATCAACTCAGGTCATGTCTTTAGTGTGTTAATTATGTTCAGGATGTTTCTGTGTTTATCGTGTGTGCATATAGTAACATATTAACTACCAAAAATAACACCGAGATACTCACAAGTCAGAGCTCATAATCTTTTGATTAGCATGTATTTAACAGTAAAGCACTAAAAACATATGTTTTGTTCGTAAAAATGTGCATAAGGTTACTTGCCTTGTTTACAGTATAGAGGTTGGCATAACAATGCTATACATAGAATGAGAAGGCGGGGTTGAATATATTAGTCCACTGTGATGGTGTTGGCATGCGCGCGACTAATAGAAACCTTCAAAACAGATCAGCACAAAAAAAATAATTAAGCAGTTTCCCCTGATGGAGATTAAAAGTTTTTTGTTTATGAGTACACTCAAGTATGTCGATGATGGCGGTTCTTCTTTTTCGATTACTTTCTTTATTATATGATTTTGAAAAAGCCAGGCTCACAATGCAATAGAAGATACCTGTCACACCCCACCATGGTGGAATATGGGGCACGACGTATGGATATCATCACAACAATAGCGTGTCTATAGAGATAACTAAACGATATAAGAAATGTCATAAAATGGTGACACAAATGTCATGACAATATCTCAACAATGCAGGAGTCTAGGTAAGTAGGTAACAGTCCTACCTCTTACCCTAGACAAACAAATAACACAAACAAACAAACATATAGGTGCCAACAGTATCACTAGATAAATGAACAAACAAAGCTAAGAAGGAACAGGGATCTCCTTCTATATGCAATCCTAAGGCATCCAAGTCTAGCCAATTCTATCCTCAAGCTTAACCACATTCTCACCTGAAAGAGACACTAAAACACGTCAACATAAAGTTGGTGAGAGTCATAGGTTTAGACTCTAACGCTAAATCAGTTATGAGATGTGAATAACAACCATCAACACAATAACATATGGACAATGTGCTACAAATATGCATTAACAACTATCAATCAAGATTAATCATACCAAACCAATCCAAGGCTCCTACCTTGCCAAACAACATCATGGTACCATAGATGATCACACTATGTACCTATCCCAAGGCCACTACCTTGGCAAACCACAAGGCCACTACCTTGTCAAACCACAAGGCCACTACCTTATCAAACCACAAGGCCACTACCTTGTCAAACCACAAGGCCACTACCTTGTCAAACCACAATAACTGAGACGGCTCGTGTCCCCCGATCTAAATCATACACAATCAGAAATCACATAGCAGATAATCACATAATGTACACACGAGTCCATCTCAAATCACAAACACATTCACAACATCAATTTAGAAAATAACTCAACACAGTGTCTCTTCCATCCCATCTGGAATTCAAAATCAGTATTAAACATGGGACTATGAAACTCACCTGATAGCTTCTCCAAAAGTCCGCGCACTAGCAAAAGCTAACAAACCAAAAACACATAATCAATACACGAACCAATCACTAAGATGGCTCATCAACCTATGATGGACATCTAGCCTATTCTCGTATAATTACCTCATTGTTAAGCTCTAATCACCCCATTACCCTTCCTTAACAAGTCCTTAACTTGGTTAAGTTTAATAACTATCCCGTTCATATTTTACCCAAAATAGTCCCAGTTTTTAGGTCTCAAAACTTTAAGTCAAACGTCCACTTAAACATACCCATGGTTTCTGTAAAAGGAATATTCACACCCTTACATATGTTGGCTAACACCTCCCACTTTCCCTAACCTTAAAGCTACTGTTAAGGCCCCGATATATATATATATATCTACTTTCGTCATTCCAAATTTCATGATTTTAAACGTACTAAAAGTTTGTTACCATTAAGGGGTCTTACCCTAAACCACAACCATAGCCCAAGTGCAGATACTTACTACAATATATAAACCATCTCTCACGTTCGTGAGAAGATCCCAATGCAACCCTAAGTACCCCAAACAACCCAAAACTTAAAAAGAAAACAGGCTGAATTCAAAACTGTTTTGACCTCCGACTGTTGTAACCTGTTTTTGACCCACTTCCCGACCTCCAATTTAGTTCTCGTTTCTTGCATTGGAAATACACTTCAAATATCTTTCCAGTGGTACTTGGATCGTAAAATAAGAGTTTATAGAACTCCCTATATGATCAAAACAATGACCCAAAATTCTGCCCAGTTTTTAAAAACCGGTTTAACAAAATCAACCTCATTAATTAACCCTAATCCCTCTAATTACAAGCCCTAATTTATGTAATCATCATGTTATGATTAATATAACATTAATTTACTGTTTTTATAATAAACCCTAACCTAAATCCGTCATAAGATGATTAAAGAAAACATAAAAACAATTTAATTAAAAAGGGTTATAAAGATTTACCTTTGATTTATGAAAAACCAAGATTTTTATAAAAACCCTAATTCCTCCCTTGTATATTTCGACTCCTTATTGATCTCCAGGGATTTTATGAAGTGTTTTGATAAATAAAAACCTTATATAATTAATCCTAACCAGTCCTAGCCCAAATACAAAAGCCCGGTTCCCTTTTTCCCTTTTTTCCCCTTTTCTTTTCTTTTTTTCACATAACTGACCTATACCCATCTAATTTCGTTTTTTTTTCCTTTTTATTATTAATATTTGTATTAATAATATTACCTTAATTTTCCTTAATTTATTTCATCTCCTAAAGCTTCCAAAACCACAAAACCGTAAAACTAGTCAAATTTACGCGTTTTACCGTAAAAGACGTAAAATATACACTTTTATAAAAACTCTCAAATTTTGAAATAAACTTTATAACTAAGTCCTAAATGACTTAAAACCATCCCGAAAAATATTCATATGACTAATTACCTCATCCGAGACCTCTAAATGCTAAACCGTAAATCCTAAAAAAATACACCATTACTATAATACTTATACGTATACGTGACCACCAAAATATCACCATTTCATTTCATAGTCACTAATTGTGATCTCATGAACATGAATTAACCGTTCCTCGATTTACTTATGAGTACTCTATACTCATAAACGATAATCACACCAACCTCGTTCACACAAAATAAACACGTAAGCACAAAAATCAAGTAGTCACACATAAAATAACCTAAAAGTAAGACCAAGTGACGAACCTCAAAACCACGGTTGTCACATCACTCCATCCTAATAGAAATCTCATCCCGAGATTTACTCCTTAGGATCAACACACAGACAACAAATCACACGAGGATACTTGTTCTAAATGAACTCCTCTCATTTCCACGTGAACTTCAGTTCAAGTTTCAAGATACCACATGTACAAACCAAAAATAATTAAACCCATTGACAAACTCTTGACCTCACAGTCAATAAATCTCGCAAATGACTCTTCGATAAAACAAAGACTCTTATTAGCACAAAACCCGAATAACCGGACATGCAAATATGCATCCTCAAACAACATTTACCAATCCCAATACATGAAATGTATCATGTATACAACTCATTTCCCCCAGGTAATTCTATGCTCGTAAGCTAATGGTCTGATCTTCCCAAAGATCATAAATGGACCTACAAAACTCTACATCAACTCTTCCATTTTACCAAAACATACCAGCCGTTACTATGGGTGAAACTTCATACACAACTTTGTCACTAACTCTAGTGGTTTCCTCCATCTCTACATAGCATCCCTTGCTGCTCTCATCCCGTCCACAAACACCATTACCACATTAGTAGCATGCTTTGTGCTTTATTCTACTCATTAGGCTCTACCAAAGTTCTACCTTCGATTCCTATCTCGACTTATTTCATTTATGCTTCGCTTCTATACACACTTCCTTCTTCCTCCTTAACTCATGCCATACATCACGATGTGATGCTTCCCATCGTTTCTTCCCTTTCCATAATCCCTCATAAGGCATTCCATACATATCGGGCTAACTTTACATAAAACCCTCTATTCCATCACATCCGTACGCAATCCTTCCAACTTCTCAACTACGTGACTTCTCATTCCTCTTGAAATGTGAGATGAATTAGTCTGTCTATCGACTATCACCCAACTCTCGTCGTACTTATTCCTCCACCGCATTATGTATCCCTTCCACCAACTTCGTCCTTACATCGCCCTTTCTAAGCTACTCCTAACTATGTAGGAAGTATAGTCTACGTCCCTTTTCTTCATATGATTGTACAAGCCACGCAACATACATGTTGACGCTTTCTCTGCTTTAGACAACTCAACTCGTGCAACCTATATCCTTTATCTAAACCGCCCTAATACGTCATCCCTATAGTTCAAGTTCGTCTTAGTTTCGCCACATCCTTCTTATTCCATGTCTCATCGACCATGCTTGCCTTTCCCAGATGGTACTTGGCATTGCAATTTTCTTTCATCAATTAACTCCACCCATCACCTTTGCCAAATGTTCAATCAAGATGATTGAATATGTGTTGGATATATTCATGATCCGCATAGATCATTCTCCACTTCTCGTACACAAAATGCCTCTAGCATTCTAGGCAGATATAACAGTCCAGCTCCACTAACTAAGTCTATCCAGTTCTTCCAAATCTTCAGTTCCTGCAACGTATAAGCAATCGCCTTTCTTTGTCGTCCTCGTACGCATCCAAATCCTTGCTCCACGTATCGTCATGCTTCGCGAATTCATCCAGTCCTTCCGATAATGCCAAGATCCGCTCATTATCCAATCCACCTCTTCATCCTCCAAAATGCTTCCTCATCCTTCTTCACTTCGCCCCTTGCTGGTTCCATGATATGCTATCATCTCTAACTACTCATCATGGTAGACTTAATACTAAAACTCACACTTTGAAAATCTCACGTATACTTCCACTCCAAAACCAACACATACTTCGCCTCACTCTCCTTCTTAGACTTTGAGTAGATCAAGATGTCGTCGATACTCCCGATGACAACTCATTTATATACGTTCATGCACACTCGCTTCATTGTCTCCATGAAATCCGCTAGTGCTTGGCGAAGCCAAATGCATTACCATAAACCCAAAGCGTTCATACAACATCCTTAGCATTTTCAACTATGTCCTCCTTGCACCCTCTCTTAGCGGCAATACGAATAAATTCCTACCTCGTTCTACTTGCAAAAATCTACACGCATTTTAAAAGACCAATGCTTCCTCTCATCAGACCACTCAACCACTTTCCACATCCAATCTACTACTATGCAACTCAACATTTATCCGGCATTCCCTGCAATTTCTAACAGCTCTTGTTTTTAAATCACTCCATCAACGATTTGCCTTGGAAAGGCACTAACTACAACTCTTCTCACCTCCCCTACTTGCTCTATTTATGGTTCTACCTCACCGTAATAGGCAAACCTACTAAATTTCAGGAAATTTTCGGAAAACTTACATACCCTACGAACAATCATAAATACCTTTGAGGTATTGTATCCCCTTCCAACACCCTCTATGGAGCGTTACTTGTGCTACTATCCCACAAATCTCTATTTATCTCCTTGGTACTCCTAAGAGACCTCATGACCACCTTAGTTCGTGTACGAACTCCTTTCCTCCCCACTAAGGGCATTCCGACCATTCTCTCATGGTCACCTACTTAAGTGTGTAGGCGCGACCAAGTCTTTCATATGACTACCTCAACGCTCCCGAACAATACGAAACCAAAACTCCATCCTGAATCCATCAGATACGATTAACAAATCAAACCAACGGATAACTAACGACATTTCACGTGCACCAGTTAAAACAAGTCAAAACCATGAGACTCGAAAGAAAACTCAAACCCAAAACGTGTATCAATTCAAAATGACCCATGACAACGAAAAATAATCCAAGAAACACCCAATGGCAACCAAACAGATTACGCCCCGCGACATATTATTTAAACCGTGCAAAAGATCGACTTTTCCAAAAGAATATATATCTTTTTTTATTATAACCTCCCACATCCATGTGACTCAAACAATATACCAACAACCTTCTAGGCGATCTCAAAACTCAACCCAAAGACTAGGTATCCCGTGCACCCCAAATAAAAATGAACTACTATTCAAAACTTAAACTTGAACCCGACACTTATACAACAATTCCGACCAGTCCATTGACCTCCCATGACTATACTTTCTGAATATTTGAAAAGTTCGTTCTGAGTACATAATTTTTGGCTTTTGAATCACTCAAAAAACTCTAAAAAATGAACAAGTTATGACCAAACAGTTTTATACTAGTTGTTTTTTAAAAAAACTAAAGATTAAACTTAGTGATTAATGTAATCCTTTTAAATGACAGATATAATTGTATGTGTAACCTTCGTAAACTCAATTTAACCTTGTATTAATAATTATAAATGACGCGAATCGGTCAAACCCAATTATATAAACTATGTAAGTAGAAAGAAATTTTACTTCGCTTTATTTTAAAGAAAGTCCTTTAGAATTTGAAATATATAAGTGTTGATTACAAAGAAATCTTATGTTACATCTTGTTTCAAACACGACTCCAACACCTTACCCTTATTTACCGAATACAACCAACTATCTAACCCTATAATAGATTTCCAAGTCCCCATTTTTCTCAACATATACCGACCAAAAGAAATGCAAGACCCAACACAAAAGATTTCATTATCTCAAAAGGAATCCTAAGTTATTTCAATAGACTTAAAACCAAGAACACCATTTTAAAATGTACACGTGAAATACGAAACTCAAAGAATACGCTACCAGACACACTTCAAAAGATTCAAAACGTCGTTGGAACTCTATTAAACTCCAGCACCATAAAACACGAGCAAACACAAGGTACGTTCAAGTTATAATAACTAGTGAACGACCATATACCATAACTTAACACATAGTAGTATATATACATCCGCATATATATACCTATTAAATCACCCAAAACATACTCGTTACTATACATATCAGATCAACCAATCGCGTCATACACTCGTTTTTCCATACGAGTAATCCCCATCTCACCATCTCACCATGCCACAACAAGGCACAAAACCCATTACCAAAACCAACCCATATCGTGTGACCCCAAAATCACACAACGCAACTATAACCCAAAACATATAACACAAAAAGAACAGTACGTATACCCAAATTCTACATCTCATCATATACAAGCATGTATTAACCCTCTTTCATGCAATCATACTTGAGAACCCATTGAAGTTATGGTACTTGTATAACTATGTTGGCCACCATACTTATACAATTACCCTTCCCCCAATGCACTCCCTCCTATGATGACACTTATAAGAATCAATACAACATATAACACATAAATCTATCTACTCACATAAGCTCATCACCACATAAACAATAAAGTCCAAAACTCCATCTATTAAAATAGCATAGTAATACTCTTGAAATACGTAAATCCATAGTCTAGCTAAAACAGCATAGACTAAGTCCAAAACAAAAACATAATCAGTTATAAGTCATGTCTCCCGTAAGAGTGGAAACAGCTTAAAATCCTTCCTATCCACCTACTCCTAGTAACTCGAACCACCACACGATTCTTAGGGAACATGACTTAAACATCAAAAGAAAATAACATACCTCAGGTATGTAAAATAACTCGATAAAAGATAGAATCTACCTTGTACTAAATTATGTACTATAATGTACAATTTAAGCAAAATACTACAGTGATTAGCGTGGACGATTATGGTTCAACCCGCACTAGTCACAAACCCGAAAAGAAAATAACATGTGACTAAGTATGAAAATACTACGGTTCAATTCATACTAGTCAAAACATCGCAATAAATAACATCCAAACACATCAATTAATATAAAATGCACACATACTCCTATGACGCCTATAGGGACCCTTAAGCTATAGACTAGGCTACGCGACTAGGCAACCTAATTCTCTATAACCAGGCTCTGATACCATTCTGTCACACCCCACCATGGCGGAATATGGGGCACGACGTATGGATATCATCACAACAATAGCGTGTCAATAAATATAACTAAATGATATAAGAAATGTCATAAAATGGTGACACAAATGTCATGACAATATCTCAACAATGCAGGAGTCTAGGTAAGTAGGTAACAGTCCTACCTCTTACCCAAGACAAACAAATAACACAAACAAACAAACATATAGGTGCCAACAGTATCACTAGATAAATGAACAAACAAAGCTAAGAAGGAACAGGGATCTCCTTCAATATGCAATCCTAAGGCATCCAAGTCTAGCCACTTCTATCCTCAAGCTTAACCACATTCTCACCTGAAAGAGACACTAAAACACGTCAACATAAAGTTGGTGAGAGTCATAGGTTTAGACTCTAACGCTAAATCAGTTATGAGCTGTGAATAACAACCATCAACACAATAACATATGGACAATGTGCTACAAATATGCATTAACAACTATCAATCAAGATTAATCATACCAAACCAATCCAAGGCTCCTACCTTGCCAAACAACATCATGGTACCATAGATGATCACACTATGTACCTATCCCAAGGCCACTACCTTGGAAAACCACAAGGCCACTACCTTGTCAAACCACAAGGCCACTACCTTGTCAAACCACAAGGCCACTACCTTGTCAAACCACAATAACTGAGACGGCTCGTGTCCCCCAATCCAAATCATACACAATCAAAAATCACATAGCAGTTAATCACATAATGTACACACAAGTCCATCTCAAATCACAAACACATTCACAGCATCAATTTAGAAAATAACTCAACACAGTGTCTCTTCTATCCCATCTGGAAGTCAAAATCAATATTAAACATGGGACTATGAAACTCACCTGATAGCTTCTCCAAAAGTCCGCGCACTAGCAAAAGCTAACAAACCAAAAACACATAATCAATACACGAACCAATCACCAAGATGGCTAATCAACCTATGATGGACATCTAGCCTATTCCCGTATAATTACCTCATTGTTAAGCTCTAATCACCCCATTACCCTTCCTTAACAAGTCCTTAACTTGGTTAAGTTTAATAACTATCTCGTTCATATTTTACCCAAAACAGTCCCAGTTTTTAGGTCTCAAAACTTTAAGCCAAACGTCCACTTAAACATACCCATGGTTTCTGTAAAAGAAATATTCACACCCTTACATATGTTGGCTAACACCTCCCACTTGCCCTAACCTTAAAGATACTGTTAAGGCCCCGATATATATATATCTACTTTCGTCATTCCAAATTTCCTGATTTTAAACGTACTAAAAGTTTGTTACCATTAAGGGGTCTTACCCTAAACCAAAACCATATCCCAAGTGCAGATACTTACTACAATATATAAACCATCTCTCACGTTCGTGAGAAGATCCCAATGCCACCCTAAGTACCCCAAACAACCCAAAACTTAAAAAGAAAACAGGCTGAATTCAAAACTGTTTTGACCTCCGACTGTTTTAACCTGTTTTTGACCCACTTCCCGACCTCCAATTTAGTTCTCGTTTCTTGCATTGGAAATCCACTTCAAATATCTTTCCAGGGGTACATGGATCGTAAAATAAGAGTTTATAGAACTCCCTATATGATCAAAACAATGACCCAAAATTCTGCCCAATTTTTAAAAACGGGTTTAACAAAATCAACCTCATTAATTAACCCTAATCCCTCTAATTACAAGCCCTAATTTATGTAATCATCATGTTATGATTAATATAACATTAATTTACTGTTTTTATAATAAACCCTAACCTAAATCCATCATAAGATGATTAAAGAAAACATAAAAACAATTTAATTAAAAAGGGTTATAAAGATTTACCTTTGATTTATGAAAAACCAAGATTTTTATGAAAACCCTGATTCCTCCCTTGTATATTTCGACTCCTTATTGATCTCCAGGGATTTTATGAAGTGTTTTGATAAATAAAAACCTTATATAATTAATCCTAACCAGTCCTAGCCCAAATACAAAAGCCCGGTTCCCTTTTTCCCTTTTTCCCCTTTTCTTTTCTTTTTTTCACATAACAGACCTATACCCATTTAATTTCGTTTTTTTCCTTTTTATTATTAATATTTGTATTAATAATATTACCTTAATTTTCCTTAATTTATTTCATCTCCTAAAGCTTCCAAAACCACAAAACCGTAAAACTAGTCAAATTTACGCGTTTTACCGTAAAAGACGTAAAATATACACTTTTATAAAAACTCTCAAATTTTGAAATAAACTTTATAACTAAGTCCTAAATGACTTAAAACCATCCCGAAAAATATTCATATGACTAATTACCTTATTCGAGACCTCTAAATGCTAAACCGTAAATCCTAAAAAAATACACTATTACTATAATACTTATACGTATACGTAACCACCAAAATATCACCATTTCATTTCATAGTCACTAATTGTGATCTCATGAACATGAATTAACCGTTCCTCGATTTACTTATGAGTAATCTATACTCATAAACGATAATCACACCAACCTCGTTCACACAAAATAAACACGTAAGCACAAAAATCAAGTAGTCACACATAAAATAACCTAAAAGTAAGACCAAGTGACGAACCTCAAAACCACGGTTGTCACAATACCTCAACTCAATCTCTTCTGAAAATGCAGGAAAGAGGGGGACCCATAAGTATTCAATTGTAGGATCAATCTCTGAATCTATCAAAGGCGAGGTTGCTGATGTTGCGCCTACTGTTGGAGAATAAAAGCTTTACTGTATTTATTTATGTGTTATATAGTAAAAGTGGCAAAGACACTCACCTATTTTAGACACCAAGAAGAGCATAGTGAACTGCTCGTGCAGCAGCCGTAGCAGGTCCTGAGTAGTGAGGAGTTTCCACTGGGTGAATGTGATAGTGAGGAGTTTCCGAAAATATGTAGGTCCTGAATTGAATGTTTATTTGTCTGAAATTATTAATAGGGGTTAACAACTTACCAGATAAAAAATATGTGGGATGATTAAGCTTATGTGAATGTCTGAATTTTCAGACTTTCTATTTTTAGAATAGTCCCAAATGCTTTATAATGTAGTATAGAAGTATAGATTAATTACAAATTTTAATTACGAAATATGTACACATATTTAAATTGGGACATGAAGAAGGGACAAATAAAGCATTTACATATGAATAAAGATATGAAAAGAGATGGAACCTCGAATCATGAGTACAAAACTTTGTTCCATTCTATTTTATCAGTTAATATGGGGCAATTTCATATTTACTCGATTAAAACATTAAAATTCTAATTTTTTCAATGCAAAACAAAACTCTTATACCGACCTCTATTTGAAGTGTATTTTAAATTTTCCGCCAATGCTTCTAATAGCTCATTTGACATATGGATTTTGTACCAAAGAGATTATCCTTCAAGATAATTTAGATATGAAAATCGTGTTTGGAATATATTACAAAATCGGGTTGGGATGCTCAGTTTAAAAATTTAACTCGAGTCAACCCGAATCTAAATTAGAATCGGGTATCTAGTTAAAAATCTTTTAAAAACTTATATTATTTAGACTTTAAAATTTTTTAAGTATTAACATTGTTTAAAATTTATATTCAATTTAAATTAAAATAATTAATATTAATTTAATGTTACTTAAGCATAAAATCTAACCAAACTATATTAAAGGATAAATTAAAATAATCATAAACTAAAAACGCACAATCAATAAACCCTCCGAAAAAACAAAAAAAAACGATCCTGCCCGTTAGGCGGGTTACGACGCTAGTATATATATATATATATATATATATATATATATATATATATATATATATATATATATATATATATATATATATATATATATATATATATATATATATATATATATATATATATATATATATATATATATATATATATATATATATATGTATATATATATATATATATATATATATATATATATATATATATATATATATATATATATATATATATATATATATATGTATATATATATATATATATATATATATATATATATCTATATATATATATATATCTATATATATATATATATATATATATATATATATATATATATATATATCTATATATATATATATAGATATATATATATATATATATATATATATATATATATATATATATATATATAGATATATATATATATATATATATATATATATATATATATATATATATATATATATATATATATATATATATATATATATATATATATATATATATATATATATATATATATATATATATATATATATATATATATATATATATATATATATATATATATATATATATATATATAATATATATATATATATATATATATATATATATATATATATATATATATATATATATATATATATATATATATATATATATATATATATATATATATATATATATATATATATATATAAATTTTACCTATCCAGATTTTACTGATTTTGAACACATGAAAAGTTTGTAATGATCGGAGGGTCTTCCACTATCTCAATTGATTAGCCCTCTTCCAGATCTCTTATTTAATATATGAATTAATTCTCATGTTCATTTGAAGATCCAATTGTACTTCTAAGTACCCTAACAATCTTAAGACATTAATTTAAAATCGACTGATTTCAAAACTATTTTGACCTCCGACTGTTGTAACCTGTTTTTGACCCACTTCACGACCTCCAATTTAGTCCTCGTTTCATGCATTCAAAAGCTAACTCAAATACCTTTCCAGGGGTACTTTGTTCGTATCTTAAAAGTTTGTAAAACTATAGATATCATCAAAACAATTGGCCTAAAATTCTGCCCCGTTTTTAATTACGAATTTAATTAAATTAACCTAATTAATTACCCACAACTTGATTACTTACAAGCCCTAATTATTCTAATCATTTTTATATCTTTAAAATACAGAGTTTTATAATAAACCATAACCTAGATACATCATATAATGATTAAGAATGAACTGAAAACAATTTAATTGAAAATGGATTAACGATTTACCTTTGATTTATGAAAGCCAAGATTTTTTTATGAAAACCATAACTTTTGTTATAATGTCGCGACCTATAGAGTTTCCAAGAGAAAAATAATGTGTTTTTGATTAACTAGAAGATTTTATATAGGGTATGGGTGAGTCCTAGTCCAACCCAAGCCCAAACTCCCTTTCCTTTTCCCTTTCCCCTTATGTTGCGTCGTCCAACCGACCTTATACATATATTTTTTATTTTATTTTTCTTTTTATTAATTATTCATACACTACTAGTGTTTCTTTAAATTTCCTTATTTTATTTCAGCATTTAAGACCCCAAAACCATAAAACTAGTCAGTTTTACGCGTATACCGTAAAAATATACAGTCTTATAAAAACACTTGAAATATGAAATAAACTAAATAAGTAAGTGCTAAATGACTTAAACCCATCCGTAAATTATTCCCGTGACTAGATACCTTATCCGATACCTCAAAACGCTAAACCCAAAATCGTAAAAATATGACTTACTATGATACTTATACGTATACGTAAATTACCAATATGACTTCATTTCATTTCATAGTCACTATCATGTGAGCTCATGATCATGAAATATCCGCTCATCGATTTACTTATGACAATTCCATACCCATAAACGATGTCCATTCCTTCCTCATTCATACAAAATAAAAAAATAAACATATAAAACACATAGTCACACATAAAATATCCTATAAATACGACTAAGTGATGAACCTCAAAACCGTGGTTGTCACAGTTTGGGATCAACATATATTTCAAACTCGGAACTCTTGTTTTCTTATCTATCGTTTTGAGATATACTCTCCAGCATTAGTGTTATTCTATACTAGAATTATATTTGATTTGTATAATGGTTGCTTTGTGGTTTGTTTGTTGATTATGTTCTATGTGATGCATGATGCGTTAATATCAAGAATGTTAGCCGTATTTAAAGTGATGGTCATATAATATACCGTTGCGATGCTCGTGAAAAATACTATTCAACGGTGTCGAGAGTTCTTAGTTATTAATGTTTATGTAACGGGAATTAGTCCCGAACACACAAATGAGGAAGGCCTCCTAAACACTTAGTAGTTAGTATAAAAGGCCTCCTAAACCTCATTTGTGTGTGTGTTTTCCATTTCATTTGTTTTGTAGAGAGAGAAACGTATGTGTTTCTCTCACTAGGAATTCACAACTTTGTTTTTCTCTTTTCCTTCATCTAATCTAATCTTTCTTTTTTGGTTTAATCTTCATCTACATTTCTATTTCATATATAGTCGTGTGATTCAATCCAACAAGTGGTATCATTCGCCAAGGGATTCGTGGATTGCTATTAGGTGTTATCCGTGTCTTTCTTGTGTTTCGTGATTCATACTTCTCCTAAATAGTTGTAATAGTGATTTGAGTTCATGGCTGTGGTTAAAAACTCAAAATTTTTGGGTGTTTGATCCATTTTTAGGCTTCGAATCACGAATTGTTCTTGTTCTTGTTCCATCCGAGAAAAGTGGTAACTTTGTTCCCTTAAGTACGATCTGATTGTTGCGATCGCATAAACCCTGGGGGTTTCTTCTTGCGATCCAAAGTCACGATCCCATCCTACGATCACTCGTTGCGATCTTGACTACGATCTCTACTTACGATCTTCAATACGATCAAGGAGTACGATCGTTGGATACGATCGTTGAGTACGATTGCAGAGTACGATCAGTGGTCACGATTGCTGAGTACGATCAGGGAGTCCGATCTAGGATACGATAGGGAGCACGATTGGGGGAGTACGATAGGAGTACGATCAGCGAGTACGATAGGAATACGATCACTTGAGTACGATCGTTGGGTACGATCAGAGTACGATCACTTGAGTACGATCAGTGGGTACGATCTGAGTATGATCACTTGAGTTCGATCGTTGGGTACGATCTGAGTACGATCACTTTAGACGATCAGGGTCTTTGATCTGTTTTTAGGTCTAGTAAAATCAAATTTTTTCCCTACTAGTTTTTGGCTATCTCGAACTCAATTTCAAAATTTGGCGATACTGAATTTTTTCAGCTTACCGTTTTGTCGGACTGAGGAACTTATTGTCGGACTGAGAAAAAAATCGGAAGTTTCGGAATTTCAACAACATCATACGCTTTCTACGAATTGAGATCCTGTTTTTCACACGACTTCTACGATGACGTATCAACAAGATATTTATGCTGCGGGTACTGAGAATCGTCCACCCATGCTTACCAAGGAGAACTACACTACATGGGCTAGTCGTCTCCTTCGCTATGCAAAATGTAAACCTCTGGGAAAGTTGATTGTCAACTCGATTCAAAAGGGTCCGTATGTTAGAAGAAAAATTATTGTGCCTGGAGACCCTACGAATGCTAACCCAGTAGCTGACTCTAGTCATGAGCAAACGGATGAAGAATTAACTGAAGCTGAATCCAAACAACTCGACGCTGATGATCAAGCAATTCAAGTCATTCTTATGGGACTTCCTGAAGATGTTTATGCTGTTGTCGATAGTTGTGAAACCGCACACGAGATGTGGCTTAGGATTCAGAAAATGATGAAGGGCAGTGAAATCGGTTTACAAGAAAAGGAAACTAAGTTGCTTCGTGAATCGGAGAAATTTACGTCTACTGAAGGGGAACAAATTGAACCTTATTATCATCGATTTTCAACCCTCATGAACCATCTTAGAAGAAACAAACATGAACCTGCACAAATTGCTGCCAACATCAAATTTCTTGATAATCTTCCTTCTGAATGGTCACGATATGTCACTCTTGTCAATCAAACCAAGGATTTTCATGTCGTGGACTACACTCAAGTTTATGACTATTTGAAGATGAATCAAGATGAAGCTAACGAAGTTAGGGCAGAAAGACGTGCCAAGACACAAGATCCATTGGCTTTTATGGCAAACTCTCCATCATCTATGTCATATCCCATGGTACCCTACCATCAACCCTCGTCAAGTAACTTCCTGCCACAACAACAACAACAACAACTCACCGCTTATGGATATCAACACCCTGCTGCTATGAATTACTTACAACAACCCATTGCCTATTTTGATGACATTACCGATCCTACTCATGCTATTAATATTGGTCTTGCCCTTCTTGCAAAGGCATTCAAATTCACCATTAACCCCACCAACAACAATCAGAGAATCTCTTCGAACACTAGAAATAGGCAGATTGCTCAACCTTTCATGAATGCAAATCAAGATCGCCAATTGGTAGTTGCTGGAAACACGGGGACTCAGTTTCAACAATATGGTCAGAATGCTGGGCAGACCGTTGGCAATGCAGGAAATCAGTATGGGCAAAACCGTGGTCCAAATCCGGGTGTTCCGAATGCGGGTAATCAGAATGGGTTAATAGTTGTGCAAGCGGTTGGTAACCAGATGGGAAAAATTGTGGCTGCAAGGGCTGAGAATACTGGTACGGGAAATGGAAACAACAATCGTCAGGTTCAGTGCTACAACTGCAGGGGATTTGGTCATTATGCTCGAGATTGCACAGCCAAAAAGAAGAGGGATGCTGCTTATCTTCAGACTCAGCTTCTCATAGCACAAAAAGAAGAGGCAGGAATCCCACTTCAAGCTGAGGAATTTGATCTTATGGCTTCTGCTGCAGAATATGACAAGGAAGAAGAGGTGAATGCCAACTACATCTTGATGGCAAACTTACAGCAAGCATCAACCTCAGGAATGCATGATGACAGAGCTCCCGTCTATGATGCAGACGGTCCCTCTGAGGTACACCCAAGTTTTGATGATAATGATATATATAATATGTCTAATCAGGAGGAAGAGTATACTGAGATGCTTGAGCCCTACATTGAGACACACGAGGATCAAACGAATAATAGTAATATTATTTCAAATGAGACTAGTGTGGACCTTAGTGTGGATCAAGTTGTTCAGCCTACAACCCTTCCTGATGAGACACATGCGTATTATAAATCTCTATTTGATAAGCTTGCTAAGGATGTAGATCATGCTACGGTGGTTAATAATAAGTTTAGAGAAACTAATGCCAAATTGACCACTGAGCTTGCGGGATATAAGGAACGGGAGAAAAGTTTTGAGATTCATCATGCTAAAATCAAGGAACTTGAACAAGCTCATGCTACATCGGTTTATCAAGAAAAATGCACCACTAAGAAATTAAATGCCTTACACTTAAGTAGTGCTAAAAAGATAAGCGAATTGAATGATGAAATCACTTCTCTTAATAAACAGCTTTCAACTGAAAAATCTATTATTGTGGAATTAAAAGAAGAACGAAAAAAGCTAAAACATGATTTCAAAATTCGAGAAGATGGGCTTCTTGAGGATTTTTGCAAAGCGCAGGATAGGATTAGAGAATTAGACAACCTTTTAGTAAAACGTGGCCAAACTATGCAGACGATAAATATGCTCGCACCAAAAGTGAATGAGATAAATTACACTCGATACAAAATGGCTTTAGGTTGTCCTCTTCCCCCTAATCCAGGATACCTTAAGCAAGTTCAAGCCACTAATGAAACTTTATATAATGGTAGTGTGCTATTGTCTGATGAGCATGATCCTCCTAGTGTGAATGATTCCGAGGAAACTACTGACCTTGCTGTAGAGTCTCGTTTAAGAATGAAAAAGCTTGATAAAGAAGTGATACCCGTTTATTATCCAAAAGTTAATCCTCCAACTGTTTTTGTTCGGTCTAAAACGAGTACTGAAATGCTTTTATTACCAAGTGAGGAATTGCCTGATGACCCTCCTAAACCGAGTATCACTCGCCGATTTCTAAACGAGCTTAAAGATAACTTTGTCATCCTTAAACGTGTTGTTAATTCAAAAATAACTGGAGGTAATTTTACATCACCTGTTCAGATTGAGGTTCAGAAAATTCTTCAAAACGATATTAACCCGATTATTAATCAAGTTGATGCTCGGTAAGGAAATTTGGAAAACGCTTTTCTAAAAGAATTAGCCAACTTTGTTGAAGACTTTAAATCATTGACGAAGGAAGCTGATGAATCTCTTGATAAAATTAAAGTTTTGGAAAACGATCTTGAACGCCTCTCTAAAGCTCGTGATTGTATTGATAGTAGCCCTGTTGAGTTAGGTACCTCTATGTCGCATAATGAAAACCTCCAAACTGAGCTTGATCTTATGAAAGAGAAAATGGAATCTTATGTCATTAAAAAGGATAAAGAATTCACCGATCTTTGGAATAAATTTGTCAAAAAATGTGATGAATGCAAATATGAAAAGATTTCGTATGAAAAAGCTCACAATGAAATGCAACAAACTATCGCATGGTTGCAGGCTCAGTTAGGAGGGGTTTCGGAAACGAATTTGGCCTCGTCAGGGTTAGAGAATGCTAGTGGTGGTAATGTTCAGAAGCTTAAGGCTAAGATTGCAGATTTAGAATCTGTTGTTGTTTCATATAAGCGGGCTGTTGAACAAAGTAAGTCTGTCTATCAGAAACTTATTGATAAAATCTGTGAGAACTGTAAGTTAAAGGCCTTGTTAAAAGATAAGACTTCTGAACCTAGCTCGATTGTGGATACGATGATCCAGAAACCAGCAACCTCGGGACCCACTCGTATTGATGTGACACCTTTTCCCAAGGTTGCTGGAACGAAAACTGCTGTGATTGCCCCAGGAATGTTTCGTGTTAGTTCTCCCTCTGTGCCTAGAAAACAACGTACAGCAAGCGTTAGGACAAAACCGATCACTATAACTCAACCACAAGTTATTGATTTAAAAAGTGCTAATTCTAATAGACGCGTGTCTTCTTCTACAGGAATAAACAACTACACTAAGAGCAGAAGGCCACAGCCTACGAGCAATACAAGGAATGATAGGGTCCCTTTTGCCTCTAGAAGTAGTCGCCCCAAGATCAATAATGTGGAAGTAGAAGAACACCCTAGGAATTTACCGCTTTTTAATCATAATCAGAAACCTAATTCATCTGAATGTAATGACTTTAAGCTTGCTATTCGGAATGAAAAATCTGAAGTTATTTGTGCTAAATGTAATAAATGTTTCTTTACTTTTAGTCATGATGCTTGTGGTTTGACTATGAATGGTTTAAATTATGGTGGTTACACTCGAATTGACAAGCTGTCAGTCAGTGAACAACAACGCACTCCTAAGGCTAAGGTGTATGTTCCAAAAAGTACGCATGTAGGGTCCACAAAAAGTCTTGCTAAGCCTAGTAGCCCTAGACTCACCTCTAAATGGTTGCCTACTGGTAGAAATTTTAACTGTAGTGGCAAAATTATCGACACTAGTAGATCTCATACTGACAGTGAAACGTCGGTATGTGATACGGCTTAATTATCTTCTAACCCTACAGGAGCCTATTTCATCGGTTGCCAAAATATTTGTTTCTCTTATCATTGGCAGGC
This sequence comes from Glebionis coronaria, assembly GCA_025667525.1. NCBI lineage: Eukaryota > Viridiplantae > Streptophyta > Magnoliopsida > Asterales > Asteraceae > Glebionis > Glebionis coronaria. The sequence continues at coordinate 251,847,848 of CM046880.1, read as the reverse complement.
TGTTGAAATTTGTCTCTGGTGCGTGGACTCGGGCTGTTCCAAACATATGACTGGGAATCGAAGCCTTCTCAAGAACTTTGTATGGCGTTTCATGGGAACTGTCCGATTTGGAAATGATCATGTTGCGGCAATTCTAGGCTATGGTGATCTTCATTGGGGAAATATAATCATCACCAGAGTCTCTTTTGTTGATGGCTTGGGACATAACTTGTTCTCGGTTGGGCAATTTTGTGATTCAGACTTGGAGGTCGCTTTCAGAAGTCATACATGTTTTGTAAGAGATCTTGAAGGAATTGATCTGTTGAAAGGAAATCGTACCACCAACCTTTACACCATTGATCTTTTTCAAATGTCTGCTGCTTCTCCAATTTGTCTCATGGCCCGAGCCACATCAACAAAGTCGTGGTTATGGCATCAAAGGTTATCTATCTCAATTTCGATGCCATCACCCATCTCGCGAAAGATGATCTCGTTACCGGTCTTCCAAAGTTCAAATATACAAAAGACCATCTTTGTCCTTCATGTGAGCAAGGTAAAAGTAAGAAGAAGCCTCACAAACCCAAACCTGTTCCCAACTCAACGAATAGGTTACATCTCCTACATATGGATTTGTGTGGCCCAATGAGAATCAAAAGTATTAATGGAAAGCGGTATGTCCTTGTCATTGTGGATGACTATTCTCGTTACACATGGGTTCATTTTCTAGCTTCAAAAGATGAAACCCCTGATGTAATTATTAACTTCTTGAAGAAAACATCAGTACTACTGCAAGCCCCTGTCATTATTGTGAGAACGGATAACGGTACAGAATTCACCAATCAGAAATTGAAAGCTTATTTTGACGAAGTTGGGATTTCTCATCAAACTTCGGCTGTAAGAACTCCAGAGCAGAATGGAGTTGTGGAACGGAGGAATCGTACGTTAGTTGAAGCTGCTCGAACGATGCTTCTCTCCTCTAGTGCACCGTTATTTCTTTGGGCTGATGCTATAGCAACTGCATGTTATACTCAAAACCGCTCCATTATTCACACCCGTTTCAACAAAACACCTTATGAGATCATTAATGGAAGAAAACCGGATATTTCATTTTTACATGTCTTCGGTGCATTATGTTATCCGAAGAATGATCGTGAAGATATCGGTAAACTTGAACCTAAAGGTGATATTGGCTTTTTCATTGGTTATTCTTCAACTGCTTGTGCTTACAGGGTTTATAATCAAAGGACAAGAAAGGTAATGGAGACTATGAACGTTACCTTTGATGAACTATCGGGTATAGCCTCTCAGCATAGAAGTTCACATCCCGAGCTTCAAGGTCAGACTTCTGGACACGTAAGTTCAGGACTCGCGCTTCAATTTGCACCGTCAGCAATCTCATCGTTACAACCATCGGAACGTGACTTGGAAGTTTTATTTGGGCCAATCTATGATGAATATATGGAGGGTCCTTCGTCATTTGGTGTTCCTCAAAATGCCACGGCTGCACCTGCTACGGTAGTTCAAGAACCTCCGATTGCATCTACACCATTGGCATCTCCTTCTGCACCATCTACGTCAACCTCAACCATATTGCCTTCAAATATTCCAACCACTTCTCCGACTGCTGACGCAACTCTACAACATTCTCAGCAAATTCCAAATCATGTTCATCTTCAGAATGAAATAGTTGCTGAAAATGCAAACAATGCGATGCTCAACGAACATGAGTTTGTTAATCCATTTGCGGCTTCCACAAGTACTACTCAGCCTTCAACACCATATGTGGATCCGTCGAGCTCGCATCAAGTTTCACATACACTTCCACATGAACACAAATAGACTAATAATCATCCTTTGGTTCAAGTGATTGGAAATCTCTCACGACCGGTCTCAACACGAAATCAGCTGCGTACCGATGGTGATATGTGTATCTACGCACTATCAGTCAGCACAATGGAACCAACAAGTGTGAAAGAAGCAATGACCGATGCATCATGGATTGAGTCTATGCAAGAAGAACTCAATCAGTTCATCCGGCTTGATGTATGGGAGTTAGTACCTCGACCAGACAATATCGATCCCCTCACTCTGAAATGGTTATTCAAAAACAAGATCGATGAGGAACAAACGGTCATTAGGAACAAGACTCGGTTAGTTGTGAGAGGTTATAAACAAAAGGAGGGAATTGACTTCGCAGAATCCTTTGCCCTGGTTGCTCGGATGGAAGCTATTAGGATTTTCTTGGCATACGCTGCACACAAATCATTCACAGTATATCAAATGGACGTGAAGACGGCTTTCTTGCATGGGCCGTTAAAAGAAGATGTGTATGTATGTCAACCTGAAGGTTTCATCAATACTGAACATCCAAGCCATGTCTACAAGTTGAAAAAGGCAATTTATGGTTTGAAACAAGCACCGAGGGCATGGTACGACGAATTATCATCATTTCTTCTACAAAATCACTTCAGCAAAGGAACTATTGATCCAACGTTGTTTATAAAGCACTACGGCAACGACATCTTGGTGGCTCAGGTCTATGTAGATGATATTATATTTGGTTCTACTAACCCAAAATATTCAATATTATTTGCCGACCTTATGAAAAGTCGATTTGAAATGTCCATGATGGGGGAAATGACGTTTTTTCTTGGTCTCCAAGTTCACCAATCCCCCCGTGGTATTTTCATAAATCAGTCCAAGTATGTGCTTGAGATTATAACGAAATTTGGTATGGATAACTGTGATCCTATTGGTACTCCAATGGACACTAAACACAAGCTTGATTTAGATAAGAAAGGGACATTTGTAGATGCTACAAAATACCGAAGTATGATCGGGTCCCTTATGTACTTAACCTCAAGCAGACCGGACATTGTGCATGCTACTTGTTTATGTGCTCGTTGCATACCTTGATCTACTACTGCACGAATAGCATTTGCCGCTGCGGTTTGAGCAGCAAATGGCGTCCCTCTTCTTGTACCTCAGAAGCCACAAGTACCGGCGGAGGACCAAGAAACCACTCGCCCCCGTACATCTGTAACAGTCACAATGGTATTATTGAAACTTTCTTGAATATGAATAACCCCCTTTGGTATTTTACGAACAACTCGATGAATTTAGTAGATCTTTTTAGGAGGCCTCAATGACCATAGATCGAACCTATCCAATTTTTACAGTGCGATGGAAAGTCTTTGACTTATCCTCAACAACGAGAAATTCATCTTTCTCGGTCATGAGCTTATATCGAAACATTCAAAGTTTTAAGCTCATGAACACAATTTTTCTCGGACTTTTGAGCACAATTTTTCAAAGTATTTCAAAACAATGTGCTCATATACTCCCCTATTCAAATACAATCTCTTTTCGAGGGGGAGTATAATGTTTTTATAAACATTTGTTCCAAAGTTTCATGACACATTATTCTCTCCATGTTTCATCACTAGTTTCACAAAAATTTCAATTTCATGCAATTTTTGAGGGGGAGAATAGTGATTAAAATGTGTTATCTTGAATAAGATCTTTGATATAAGTGCTTTCTCTTCCTAATATATGCAAAAATCCCTTTTTTATGATGCACATATGTAGGGGGAGCGTTTTTGGTGATATAGAAAACTTTCAAGGTGTAAACATTGATTTCATCAACACCTTGACTGCATTTTCAAATGATTTTTCTGGTTACGATATCTATACCCTTCAACACATAAATTCACGATGGTATTGGTGTCAAAAGGTGGTTAGGTATTCGTCCTATGATCCAACCAGAACCGGAGGGATCTTCCCAGGGACAATCCATTAGAACTTAGAAGTCCTTAGGAAAGATGGTGCAGTTGAGTGTACGGGAATAATGCCGACTAATGACTTAAGCTAGCACTGGAACAATCACAACAAGGTGCTAGTTATGACGTCTTGGTAAGCATTGAAGGGGTTGAAGAATGAAAAAGAAATGTAAGGATAAAGGGTGTAAAGAAAGAAGCCCTCCATACAACTTAGGCAGAAACCGGGTCAATACATCTATTATCAGAATCACTTTGATGATTTCTGATACTGAAGACAAAGCATCATGGACCCAGTGATGCAATGCACAACCCTTCCCAGCCTACTCAAGCTTCTCTCAAAAGAAGTTTGTTTTATTGTCACGGAGTTCAACTCATTTCTATCAACTTTCTCACTCCGAGATAGTAAATATTGAATAGGTGGCAGTCTGCTCCAACCTCCGATCACCAAATAAACGTGCACTTATAGAGTCTAGAGCCAACGAGATTCATCAAAAATCTCATTAGGACACTTATTCCATAGATCAATTGTTGTTCATCATTAGAACACAAGCGATGATTTACAGAGTCCGACGCTCTATCCTTGTGGTATTGCTAGAACATTCAGAGTGATACTCTTTAGTATTCACAGTGATGAATGGAAATCCTTCCAGTGTTAACATCAAACAGCACTGCGGTAGGTCATATATAAGATTCCCTTGAATTAAACATATGTTAACTGGAAAGCAACAGTGGTTTGAGTCTTAATTGATTCAAACTCGTTCCAGGTCTCGACGCAATATCTTTATGATCTTGCCAGAACATTCAGAGTAATACTTTTCAGTATTTACAGTGACGAATGGAAATCCTTCCAGTGTCATCATCAAACAGCACTGCGGTAGGTAACTTGTGCGATTCTATATGAATCAAACTTGTGTCAACTGGAAAGCAACGATGGTTTGATTCTTTATTGATTCAAACTTGTTCCAGGAAATTGAATTGACGACTTAATCAGCAGAATGGAACTGCATGATTCACTCCTTACTATGAATTATCTTTCGATATATTCAAGTATTGAGAACGGCTACCACAGCTGGAAATCTTGTCAAGGAAGTTCTTTGAACTTACCTGATCACACGTACAGTATTCGTACTGTATAACGGGAAACCGGTGGAATGCAAACGGTGGCGTTATCTCAAGAGTCACAATTCAAGGCCACATATTCAGGATTATTGAAGAAAGCCCAAGAACATCTAAAGACAAAGACTTCCGCTACTCTGATGATCAAAGGAGATTGTTTACAAGCTTTCAAGTCAACACAAAACATGGGTATGTGGAGAAAGACACAAGAACACAAGCTTGCAAAGCTTCAAGATCAAGTCAAGGCAAAGATCAAAGATCCAAGATCACAAGTCATGAAAGGAACTATGAAAGAACTCTCAAGATAACGAGCTTCAAAGTCTGCAACACCAACGAAGTAAAGTCACATATTACATGACCACCCCTTAGGGGGAGATTGTTAGCCGTATTTAAAGTGATGGTCATATAATATACCGTTGCGATGCTCGTGAAAAATACTATTCAACGGTGTCGAGAGTTCTTAGTTATTAATGTTTATGTAACGGGAATTAGTCCCGAACACACAAATGAGGAAGGCCTCCTAAACACTTAGTACTTAGTATAAAAGGTCTCCTAAACCTCATTTGTGTGTGTGTTTTCCATTTCATTTGTTTTGTAGAGAGAGAAACGTATGTGTTTCTCTCACTAGGAATTCACAACTTTGTTTTTCTCTTTTCCTTCATCTAATCTAATCTTTCTTTTTTGGTTTAATCTTCATCTGCATTTCTATTTCATATATAGTCGTGTGATTCAATCCAACAAAGAAATATTGTGATAGGAGAAAGTACATACGTGAAATGGGACATATATAATTATGGTGGTCAACGTAATTATATATGTGCAACAACACAAGTGGACTTGTAAGTATGATTACTTAGTTTGGTGTTGATTGCATGTTGGATGTAGTTGAGTGTATGTATACCCGTGCCTATATGCGTATGATTCCCTTCTAATTATCTATTGTATTCTTAGGATGGTTTGCATGCTCGTTTCCCTTTGAGATATTCAACTCTTGTAGTAGCGCATTCCTCGAGTTCTCTTTTCACATGTCCATTTTAAATGGTATTTTTGGTGTTAAGCTTGTTGGGATATTCTTATATTGTTCTGAGTTTGACCTTATTTTTATGGTAGATTGGGAAAAACTTTGAAATAAAAATAGACTAAAGTAAGTTTTGGTGTTTGATAAAATAAGAGTTAGGTCTCGAAACTAGGTTGAAATATGAAGTAACGTAAAGTCTTTGATATATCTTTCAGAATTGTTTATTTAACAAAAAAAAGTTGTATACCTAAATTCTACATTTAAATGATTGCATAAATTACTAATTCGATTTTGTAGTTTTAAAAACAACTAATATAAGATCATAGAAGAAGATTCTTTTGGGAAAAAGTCGATTTTTGTACAAGATTTAATAATATATCGTGAGTCATAATATGTTTCGATTGTCGTTGGGTGCTTCTTATGTCATGGGTCATTTTGAATTGATACATATTTTATGTTTGAGTTTCCTTTTGAGGTATCGTGGTTTTGATTCGTTTTAACTTGTGCACGTAAAATTTCGTTAGTTATCTATATGTTCGATTCACTGTTTGTATCTTGTAGATTCTAGACTTAGTTTTGGTTTCATATCGATCGACGACATTGATTTAGCTATATGGAGGATTTAGTTGCGGCGGGGGTGGATAAATCATATATTGGTTTGGGAGTATGAGGCTGAGTTGGAATGCTATGAGAGGTATATAGAATACCTTTAGGAAGGTGGAAAATAGTTGTCTTTTAAGAAGTACCAAGGTAGAAGAGTTGAAGGTGTATGATACCCTTGTAGTGTGTGGATGACATGAAGTGTTTCAAAACGATTCAATAGGCTTCGCCTAGATGTAAATCAAATATTCACATAGATTAAGTACAAGGAGCGACATCAAAGTAAAGAGCGGTGTCGTATAGCGCATTCGGATATGTAAGAGTCACGGGAACAATCAAAAGAGTTGCGAGGTAAAGTTTTTGGTTCGCCTTAATCATTCATGGAAAAGCATCGTGTTGCTGGTTGAGAAGAAGGGTGTGTCATGCAAGAAGAAAAAGTGTGCTACCCATGTATTAATAAAAGAGGAAGGAGTGAAGCCAAGACGAGTTAGAGCTGTATGCATAACGATTTAGTATGGGATTGAGAGAAGATATTAGTGGCATGGGAATAGGAGATCGAAGCAGAGATCATGTCAACAGAAATACTCCGTGGCTTGGATCAACTAATGAAGATAAAGGAATAAGGTGGGCAATACCTTCAAGATGGAGATTGGGAATCCTTTTGAAAGATTATGTAAAGACTTGGATCTTGGATGAGACATATGTGACAAAGTACTCCTATACCTTTTGGAGAAGATAGCATTCGAGATGACCAAGATTGAGTTGTGGATACACGATAACTTGACTGATAGTCGATAGACTGGCTGAGACAACCAATTTTCTGGCAATACACGAGGATGTAAAATGGTATAGTTGGAATGATTATACATGGATAATATATGTGCGAGACATAGAGTACATGTGTCGGTCATGGTTAGCAAAGAATGGAATAGTGCATTTCACTACTACAAAAAATTCCATAGAAACAGGTCAAAATAGTGTATGAAGAGTGGTTTTGGAACCACTCTCCAAGGGGGGGTATCTTCATGATCGAGACATATGAAAACCGGTTATGCAACCAGTCTTTATTAGAAAAATCAACACCGGTTCTCTCTCTAAGAAACAGTCTCCATATTAAAATAAACACACATGTTTTATTGAAAAGGAACACTTGTTTTCTCGCAACCTGTCTTTATAAAAACATTCAACATGTCTTTATAAAGAGTAAAAAGATATGTTTTTATCTCAAAACTTTTCTTTTTAATTATATTTTATTAAAAATAGAATTTTTTGATAAATTCCAGAATCTACAAATTTGACTCACCTTAATAAAGATATATAAATAAATCAAATTTTTATATAGTGAACATAACCCGAAAATTTCAAAATCAACCAAGTAAATTGTCAATACTTCATTTTACAAAATTCAAATTAAAGAATTTGAATTCAACAAATAACCATGAAGAAAAACATTAGAATTGAACATAATTATCTTGGATTAATTACACCATGATATAAACCATGCACCAATGATGATCGCGTCTAACTCTTTGTTCTCTAACATGCTCTCATTAGTCCAATAAACCTATAAGTAATTTAATGAAATAAAACATCAGCAATCTAAAAATAAGAACTCGCACGTCTCGTGAGATATTCAAGAAGAAAATGTAGTAAATACTCTACTATAGTGATTTGGATAAGTCAAGTAAACACTAATGTTAGTTGTAGTAGCTTCTCCACTTTCTAAGCACTTCACCTACAAAGGGAAAGACATAACTTTTTGTTAAATAGTGTATATGTGACAACCTGTACATTTTTAATGGGACATTGCCTTTCAAAAATTAGATTGGGAATGTGAAATATAAGCCAAAAACTTACTTGAACCACATTTCCAAAAGAAACAAATAATAGGTTGCAATACAGCATCACATAAATATAACGCTTTAATGCTGATCGTTCTTCTTTTTACTAATCTTTTGGTCATCTTCTTCTGAACCCAACTCATTTTTGCTGGAAGAGTGTCACCGTTGAGTCTGGAATATAAATAAATCGAGCTAGATGAATAGCAGATGAGAGTGAATCCTACTATAATGTCTCCATGAAATAAAATTTATGTATTCTTTTTTAGCTATCAGAAAAGGTATATCAGGTTGTAACACAAACCTGCATATATTTCTACGGCTGTTTCACGTCTTGTATCCTGCATATTTTATTAGCTAGCAGGGAAGGTTTATCATGCTGTAACACAAATCACTTTGCAGGTCGTTATTTCACCTAACCAAAGTTTCCACGGCTGTTTCACGGCTTGAAAAGACTATTGACTCATTTACCCAACCAAGCAGGGCCAAATTAACATGTCCATTTTGCCACCTTCACTAGAAACTGACTCACATAAAGAAAAACGACAACTGAGAGATGAAGTATAAAACAAGTTATTAGAGCAAATATATTGCAATGACAAGCGAGTGTCACTTGGTCAAAAATGAATCTGTTAGCTACACGTTTGATGGTGACAGCATCAACTGCATCGATTGTGGCGAATAATTTAGCTTTTGGGGTTCTTCTGCCTTAGTTTCGTTGCTGCAATAAGAAAATCAGTCATTATTAGGAATTATTTTCTGTTGTGTTGTGAGCCGAAACATATAAGGATATAACTAGTGAGTGCTTTTTTTTAACAATGATTCACTTTTTAAACAAAGAATAAAAGATCATAAATCACGTTTGAGGCGTCCAACTAGAATATACAAAACATGTAACTTTAATTTTTTGGTTTTAGGTATTTAGTTGTCATATACCTTTTATAAAGATTTTCACATCTTAGGTCGGAAGAGGAAAATGGCCAAATATTCTACTTCTATTGACTTGACATACAATGTCCTAAGCAATAGCGCATCAACGTGAAGAAGCAATAAAGGTTTCAGCTGCAATACATTAAACAATTAGTGAGGAGCACATATTATCATATAGAGAGGTTGTAAATATCTTCTTACATGGAAACAAATGTAAACAGATGTAATGTGGTTGATGTCGAACAAACAACCAGATATAAGGCATAACATTATTAAAAGCTTGGTTATGGGAGCCAATACAAACATTTAGCTAAAGAAGACAAACTAGATGGGTTGACACAAGCTCAAAATGTATTTTCAATCTTCGAAAAACATTTTGAGTACTTAAAAGCTAGTATCTGTAAACATGCTTAAAAAAATCAAGTTTGGTATAGCCTGTGAAGGCTACTAAAGCTTTCCCTTTTTTCATGCCATGTGAGATCTTTTATTGGAGTCAAAGGACCATTATATCGAATAGTTCTAAACAAATAATATTTTTCTAAATTACATTGAAAACTCAAAAGTAAGGGAATTGTACAACTTCCATTAAATAGTCAGAAGACCTAATAAACAAAAAATGTAAACGTTGTATAAGATTTCTGTTAAGTAAGTCTGTTTGTGCATTTAAAAAAAGTGGCCAAAATATTTAGATTCTATATTACACAAGCAGCTCTTAAGTCAAAACAAGATACTTTCATGTGAACACATCTAGATAGCAAACACTTTTGTAATGTTGCACATCTTATAAGAATACAAAAAAGAATGACATATCTAATGTGTGTGTGATACTTATCATGGCCAGTAGCCATGCACATTAAAAAAACATAATAACCTTTCACATTGCAAATTTATTGTCGGGTTCGATTAGGTTGACCCTATAACCAGACAACATGAATTATATAAACCGAACCTTGTAATAAAATTGGGTTATCTTCTTCGGGCAAAACAGCTCGACAAGCTTTTTCACCATATCTAACCCAAACCGAAAGCCTTATCAAGTTCTGATGCAGTTCGAGTCAACCCGACCTTACTACTACGCCCCTAAATGCACACAAAATATTTACCAAGTATCATGTTGGTAATGATAACTAATACGAACTGTAATAAACAAAATAAGTACTACACTACCGTTTCTAACAAGACCTTGAATTTAATAGCCAATAATTAATTCTAATAATTGTAAATTCTATCAAAGTTGTTTTACATAGATCCAAAAGAAAATAATCATAAGAAACATAACTATTTGAAACAAAGATTAAAGATAGAACAACAGATATGAAAGCCAATACAATTTTAAAAATTAAAATTAAGACCTTAGATCTAAACCGATGGACGACGATGGATGATGGTGTGCCTCCGAGATGGGGCAGGATCAGATGGTAAGTAGCTGAGTGAGTGGGTAAGAGAAATAGAAAATGAAAAGAATAAGTCATAGTAGTTATTTAACAAAAGAGAGGAAAAATAAGGGGGAAAACTTTCGGGTTTTGATTTTTAGAGAAATTGTTAGCGAGAAGAACAAGAGGATAAAGAAGAACCGAAATATTTTGGGTATTTTAGTTTTTTTTTTCAAATAATTTGATGGTATTTTAAGAACTAGTTATACACATTTGACTCAAAATTTAGATTAAGAAAACAAGGTATCTTTGATAAGTAGTAATAAAGAGTTGTTTTTCTAAGAAAACCAATTTTCATGGGTTTTAGATAATATACATCGGGTTTTTTACAAAAAAGATTTATTTTTTAGGGTTGGGAGTGGGTTTTCAGTAACCGGTGTCTAAAAAGGGTGTTTATAGCATTTTTTTGTAGTAGTGTTTGGACACTAACAAGTGAAGTAGAGACTTTGAGGACGTAGTGGTACATCTTCATAGGACGAGGTTTGAGAGACTAGATTGAATGGACACTAAATAGAAAAAATGGATGATTGAAAAGTCAGTTGTAAAGAAGGGCTTAATTGAGCCATAGATCATCAATAGAGTTAAGTTGATATAGAAAGAAACCTCCTGAGTTAATGATGATTGAGCGGGATGAAGTGGTTAGGTTTTGACGAGTTTTGGGTTTATTATGTTTATGAATAAGTTTGAAATCGAGGTGATTTTACAAACACGTCGAGTTATGTGGTGGCTCCAAACTCGGTTTCAAGACAGTTCTTGTTTGGTAACTTACGAGATTTAGTTAGGTTGATTACATAACTTTACGGTTTTGATAAATTTCCTTGAGGACGGTTAAGGCTCATGTGTTGTTGGTTGAAAGTGGTTTTAGTATAAACTGAATTCACGATAGAACGCGAAGATTTTATGAAGGATCTATATTCTCGTATATTCGTTGAGGATGAGGTTGAATTTGAGGGTAAATCTCGGGACGAGATTTCTATTCGGAGGGGAGACTGTGACAACTAGATTTTTGACGAGTTAGTTGTCACACGTTGACTTCTATTTATGTGTTAGTAGTGTGAACAATGTGATTTATGTGTTTATATGTGTGATTTTAGGGAGGAGAATGGACGGGATTAAGTACATGATTTGTAAATCATGGTACGAGTTGGAAATGAAATTTGATGAAATAAAATCAGGAATGAACTGCGTGAATGTCCAGATATCGCTTTTATAAGGTTTCGTGTACGTATCGTATGTTTTATGTATGTATTAAGTATATATTATATATATTAGATAAGTTTTTGAGTTTTTTTCCATATTAGAAACTTTTAGAAATGAAGGTTAATTTGAAAATCACGTAAAAAGTCGTAGATTTAACATAAGACTTTCGAGTTTTGACCTGGAATTAAACCGGAGGTAATAATAAGAATAAATAATAAATTAAAATATATATATATATATATAAATTTTATAAAAATTGCGGTTTAGACCGATTCAAAGAAAAAAAAAGAAAAAAAATAGATGGCAAAAAGCCCAACTTAAGCCCGATTTGGAAAAGTATTTGTGTGCAAATACGAATAGGAAACACTACATCAAAAATTCAGACTTTTTCATTAAAAAAATAGGGCCGACGTTTGCATTAAGAAAAAAAAGGGGGTTTCTCCAAAAACTTAGTTTTTTTTATCAAATTAAGGTATAATCTTGTCTTAATTCATGTTTTTATTCAACTAATCATGTTTTAATCAAGTAATTAATCATATGATGGATTAGGGTTATTAGTTTTATGTAATTAATGGAGTTAGTGTTTGAATTGGATCATAAAGGGGTTATTATGTTAATTTACGAATTAGGGTTTAAAATCGTCGAACTGTCACTGGATCGTAGCTATTCTGTCGCTAAACTGTCGCTAAATCGTCGCATAATCGTTACTAAGTCTGGGCAAAAGTTGAGTCAAATCGTTTTGGTCATAACTTGGTCGTTTTAAAAGCTTTTTGGGATCATCCGAGGTTAGTGATGTTTGGGGTCATCCGAGGTTAGTGGGTTGGTCGAAACTTTTGTGCAAGTGTCGGAGTCAAGGCTGATTTTCAGACAGCAGGGTTCAAACTCATGTTTTTGGGTGTTTGGGGTACTTGGTCTTTGATATGAGCTTTGTTATCATTGAGGGGTTTTTTATGTTATATGAGTCATGTTTAAAAGGAGAAGTCATTTGGGATTGGTTAAGGTCGTTTACTAGAGTGAAACTCTTGTGTATAGTTTTTAACATAATTTGATAGACAAAGTATATTTTATATATATATATATATATATATATATATATATATATATATATATATATATATATATATATATATATATATATATATATATATATATATATATATATATATATATATATATATATATATATATATATATATATATATATATATATATATATATATATATATATATATATATATATATATATATATATATATATATATATATATATATATATATATATATATATATATATATATATATATATATATATATATATATATATAGAATTTAGATAAAATGGTTTAGGTGCTTAAAGTTGTTAAAATGAGAAGTAATGGAAAATGGGCAAATATCACATTTATTGATTAGTTTTGGTTCGTTTATGATTTTTTAGTTCGTGTACGAGTGTTTTAGAAGTTTTAGTTCGTGTACGAGTAGCTAGTTCACAATTTTTAATATTACTAGTTTTTCGTGTATCAGTTGTGTATCATAGTTTATCAATTTTTTTGTTATATCGAATGTAACATGTGATAATGTATCACTGAATTTAAGAATAAATGATTATTTATGCTAATAATATTTTTTGAAGTAAAATTATGTATCATATGTATCAACTATAAATTTTTACGTATCAAATTTTTTAGTGTTTTTATACCAAATTATATATATAAGATTTATTATTTTATGTTTAATATTAAATAAATCACATGTTAATTGATAAAATCAATGGTTAAGATGACTTTTCATTTTAACAACTTTAAACTACTACACTACAATAACCTAACACTCTCTCTCTATATATATATATATATATATATATACTAGTTTCGTAACCCGCCCAACGGGCGGGTTCGGTTCATAATTTTTATCTGAAACTAAGTTTGTCGTTCTGTTATAATGGTTGTTGCGTTTGTGTAAAGTGATAATCGTTTTCTTCTATTTTTTACCCTCAACAATAAGACATATAGTTGTCCATGTTAGAATATCTTTTTTGTTAAAAGAAAATAATGATTTATGTATGGCCCTGGCTTATCCCATTTATTGGTTAGGCTACAATAATTTGTCTTAAAAGAACCTTTTTGGGCATGTTTTAATGGTTATACTATTGTATTAAATGTTATAATTTCGAGCGGGTTTAGTTCTTAATTTTCTGAAACTGCGCTTGTCGTTCAGTTCTAATGGTTGTGGTGTTAGCGGCGTAACCCGTTCAATGGGCGGATTTGTTTCATATTTTTCTAAAAGTACGGATGTGTATTAGTTATATCTATTGGAAGTGGGCCCACCCAATGGACATGTTAATTTTTGGTTGTACAAATATCGATTTGTGTTTTTTTCTAATTTTGTTGATTAAACGTAAACTCACTTTGATAGTGTGATGTTCGTAAACTTTGTAACTTTTTCAAATAATATGTATTCTTGTTCGAGTTTGTTTTTATTTTTGATATTGTGTTATTCATTCTCTCCTATCAAACCTCTAACTAAATTTTCTTAAATTTGACTTATTTATTATTTTTGTTGATAATTTATCTAAAACCAAAATGCATTCTAAGGTGTCATTTTATAATGTGTCCTGTTTTCTTAAGTTTGGTTTTACATAAATTATTTACTCGGGTTACTAAGGTTCGGGTCTATTCGAGTCGGGTCTAGTCGGGTCAATTCGGGTTTAGGTCAACCCGAATTAGAATAAACTAATAGAAAAAACCTTTTTTTTACTCTTTTAGAATAAAAAATTATATTAAATTTAAATTTAGAAAATAAAAAAGTAATAAGAAAAATTCTTATCCGGGTCAATCGGGGTGACCCAAACCCCAATTAAACATAATTTTTTACTCGATTTTGAATTTGGGTTAGTCGGGTTGACCAAATTTACCCGAGTTGAAATTTGAACCCGAGTAACCTTACCCGAATATGCTCGAGTCGGGTTTGAGTAAAAAATATAGACACCCCTAAACATAGTTCTCTTCCCTCGCGTTCTAAGTAGTTGGTTAGTGACTAAAGCTCTGCATAATTATAAACAGAATGCCTTGCAATGAAAATTTATACAAGTAATTTGCTTCGTTTCCAATAGAAAAAAAAAAC
Organism: Glebionis coronaria; assembly: GCA_025667525.1. Classification (NCBI taxonomy): domain Eukaryota; kingdom Viridiplantae; phylum Streptophyta; class Magnoliopsida; order Asterales; family Asteraceae; genus Glebionis; species Glebionis coronaria. The sequence continues at coordinate 251,832,835 of CM046880.1, read as the reverse complement.
TTAGTGTGTGGTAACTTGTGTTTGTACCGTCTATCATTTATGCGATGCCTGCTCATTCAACTTCCCTTTTTCTAGATGACTACAATTTTGTTGTTTCTTGTTCATTGCAACAGAGCTGCGTACTTTTCTCAGGTGTATTATACAAAAGGTTTTGTGAGTTCTTAAAGCAGATTTGGCAGTCGTATATGGCCCAGTTAGTGAAGGTAGTGAAGAAAGGCGTGTCAAAATTGAACAATGGAACAACCAAATAGAGGAAGCAAAACTTAATGAGATTTACCGCTGCACTATCAGTGTTACGTTCTCGTGAGCCACATGTACTTGCTCAGTTTTGGTTACCTGCTATTCTACGGAAGCACTGCTTGCTAACATCTTTTGACCAACCTTTTGGTCTTGATAGGGTTGATGAAGGCATGTACTTGTATCGACTGGAGTCTGAGGAACGTATGTTTGTTGTAGATGGGACTGTAATAAGTGATCAAAGTTCTAATATATATAAATAAATAAATAAAACTGTAAGAACAAGAAACTTAAAATTTTGTACTTAAACGGCCAGATCCCGCATTTGTCTAAAGGCCAACAGTTCATTAGACTACTACATATACAAACTAATAAAAAATAAAAACTAAACGTTATGTCAAAGTACCCATTATCAAATTCTGATGCTACAAAATTTATGTTATAACTGTTTGGATTTAGTCTTAAAACTTCAGTTTCTCTCTTTTTCTTCTGATAAATCTTCAAGGTATCTTTCTGCATTAGTAGATGTTCGCCAACCAGCAACTCAAGCATCCTGAACATGTAATGCTAATATGAATAGTACCAAGAAATTAGATACAAGTACATTTTAAAACTTACGTTGGAAATAATCATATGAGGTGGTTAAATCTTTTTGAACAAACCATCAGATCCCCTATTCTTTGTCTACTCCGGTGTTCTTCAATGACAGTCATGACCAATTTAGGATGATCCTCATGAACTGCTGAACTGCATAGGTCTGTTCCCAGGTTCGTCTTATTCATATGCAATTGAAAAGTTGGCACAATAGCTAAAGCACTATTAACCCACGCTCGCATTTCATCAGCAGCAACCAGAACTGATTCATATGATATATCCAAATCAGAAATCGATGGCAGAGGTCTGCAAGTACACATATACAATCAATCTTCTAATATAACCATATAAACAACAGAACCAAAAGTTGGCATGTCAACGTAAGATTTACCAACACCCTTGGCGTTGAAAATAACCCTATCAATTTCGTAGAGGACTATCTAGTTAACTAATTTCTTCTTTGTTTCTACAATCGGCTCATTGTTGACATCATCTTCAAGCTTTCGCCTGTTTAACTCGTCTTTCTCTTTTCCATCGTCTTCATGTTTGGAAACCTTTGTTTGACCCTCACAAACCTCTTACCTAGAATCACATTCTCCCATCATTTGTTTTTTTGTGTTGAGGCTACAATAGTCAAACAAATATAAACATGAATAAAAATTCAGTAATTTAATTAGATAGTGACCTATTTTAAATCACCCTTCGGATTCACTATCATCGTATGCAGGAGGTGATGTACTCAATGGGACTGTGACTTCCTAGTGATGGTACATCGTTTACAGCAAGTCTGTGAAGGTCCAGCAATTTTCAAGGGGATGTTGTAAGGGGAACTTCCAAAACACTTTTTTTAAGCTTGACAGTTTGAAATTCCACACACTAAGTGGCATAAAATTGTTACTGATGTATGTTAGTTAAAACCTAACATACCAAATAACAGTATTAGTTTTTAACATTACAACAAACAATCTCAAGTACAAATAACATCATTTGCTGCTGCAGTCACAAATACAACATTTTGATTGGTTTATAAGCATTAATCCTAAAGACACCATACACTTAGTTATTCAATTATTTAACACTCTGACGGTTAACTGTAGTAAAAAGAAGACATGTAAATGACTAAAAGACATGAGATATTATTTTGACCTGAACTCTTAAAGAATAGAGTCTCGATCATAGTCATTCCTTTTGCTTTGGATTGCTACCACCCCTGCGCATGTTAGTTTGAAACTGAAATATCCCGCTAAATATGCCATAGTTAGTTTGAAACAATCCATTCTGTTAATTAAATGTAATATCTGGAATACAGAACAAAAATCAGAAGTATCAACAAAAATTTTCCACCTACCTGATGCTATATAGAAGATGCAAACCTTTTTTACATCAACTCAGGTCATGTCTTTAGTGTGTTAATTATGTTCAGGATGTTTCTGTGTTTAACATATTAACTACCAAAAATAACACCGAGATACTCAGAAGTCAGAGCTCATAATCTTTTGATTAGCATGTATTTAACAGTAAAGCATTAAAAACATGTGTTTTGTTCGTAAAAATGTGCATAAGGTTACTTGCCTTGTTTACAGTATAGAGGTTGGCATAACAATGCTATACATAGTATGAGAAGGCGGGGTTGAATATATTAGTCCACTGTGATGGTGTTGGCATGCGCGCGACTAATAGAAACCTTCAAAACAGATCAGCATAAAAAAAATAATTAAGCAGTTTCCCCTGATGGAGATCAAAAGTTTTTTGTTTATGAGTACACTCAAGTATGTCGATGATGGCGGTTCTTCTTTTTTGATTACTTTCTTTATTATATGATTTTGAAAAAGCCACGCTCACAATGCAATAGAAGATACCTCAACTCAATCTCTTCTGAAAATGCAGGAAAGAGGGGGACCCATAAGTATTCAATTGTAGGATCAATCTCCGAATCTATCAAAGGAGAGGTTGCTGATGTTGCGCCTACTGTTGGAGAATAAAAGCTTTACTGTATTTATTTATGTGTTATATAGTAAAAGTGGCAAAGACACTCACCTATTTTAGACACCAAGAAGAGCATAGTGAACTGCTCGTGCAGCAGCCGTAGCAGGTCCTGAGTAGTGAGGAGTTTCCACTGGGTGAACGCAATAGTGAGGAGTTTCCGAAAATATGTAGGTCCTGAATTGAATGTTTATTTATCTGAAATTATTAATAGGGGTTAACAACTTACCAGATAAAAAATATGTGGGATGATTAAGCTTATGTGAACACTGTCTCACCCTCATCTGCATTGTACCACACCGGTGGAGCTTAGCATGCATTGCTACAGCCTGGGAAGGATAAAAACAAAGATAAACGAAGTCAAGAACCATAGAAAGCAATTGCCAGTATATATATTAACTCGAGCCTAAAACTAATATACAATTAAATATTTGTGTTATGTAATGTTGCACATAGTTAAACAATATTAATATACTTGCATATTCTGTTATCTTTTGGAGAACATGTCCTTTGGCACGAAGACATAAAGAACAGCATTCCGCTCAAATGTAGAAAAGAACTTCTATATCTATATGAGCTAGAAGTAGGCCTGAAACTATATACATACATTTTTTGGTGAAGTGTAGAAACCATTTAACACCAGTAAGCCCGTTCAATAGATACTTCATATTTTGCTTAAAGAACTAACATTCTCTCATAACTGGGTCTTCACAGATAGCCCTATGCGGCCTAACCGACCAAATTAGAAGATCGCAAAAACACCTTACTATTGTACCTGGCAGGGTGATTGAGCATGCACATGTTATTCACAATATTGATCTCTCTCCTTGTCAACCTCTACGGTCCATTCAAACTGCAAGACTTCGATTCGTTGGTCAAAGAAATAGTGCCAACTGTTGGGTCTATTGTCGACGGCATCAATTGCTTGGCTTTGACATTAGGAGCCTCTCACCAGTAGACCCTGATTAAATGTGTACTTCACCATTAAAGATATAGTATAATAATTTATAATCGTAAACCATATTTTTATTAGTATTAGATCTAAATTCTTTAATTAAAAGATTGCCTGATCTTACCATACAGAGTAGTTGCAAGCAAAGTCCATAACCTAATATTTATACTTTGAAAAGCACGCACGACATACAAGAATTTATCTACATCTATATGCAAGTTCTATCATCTCTAAACATGATTCTATAACTAACAGACAAACATAATCATACTCGTCATTTGATTTAGTATAGTGAGGTCATCATAACTTGCTACTCTTATCTGTCCTATCATCAACAGTACTGATTTGTGTCAACATCAGTAGTCACCTATAGTGGCAGCAATGATGTATGTCAAAAATGATTTCAACATTTGGGAAAGCATCTGAGAAAGACAGAAAGGGAAGGGCAATACTGTAAAATCGATATGGGGGGTTCTAGTGGCAAGTTTTGACCAAGATGGGTGAACAATATGACCCAAACCATGGGTAGTTTTAGTACAGAGGTCATTTAAAAAATGTCATACCATTCAAAAAAAAGAAATCAGAAACAAATGAGGACAAAACCTGTCGGAGTATGTACCTAATCCAACACGTAGTAGCAGAGTCATGTTACATGTCGGTGTTGCAAACAAAGAACCAGGTGGAATCTGGTATTAATGTACAATAAGATAAAAAGAAGAAAATAATCTTCAGGCATGCAATCGAAATTATTAGAAGCCATGGGCCATTAAGAAATTACCTAATCCAACTTAAATCTAACACGTAGCAGCAGAGTGATAACTTGCAACCAACCTGTTTATAATCAATGTCTTTAATCTTGATATAGATCATTCGAAAATGTTACCAGTGAGCGATGCTTTGTCATCAGTCTCGAGTCATAATTCTTGTAGCAAGATAACATATGTAATTTTAAGGATTCATAACACGTTATCAGAATAATGCGTAAATGGATAAGCTCTGGTAATGAGCATATTCTGATTAAATTAATAAGTATTACACCATGATTTTTTTTCTTAGGTACAGGTGTCCTCGTGAAGGGAACAATAGTTGATGGTCTTGGTAAAACCATGGAATGTGATCTATGTACAGTCACGAGTCTTGGTAAAACCACAAACTATGATCTATCAGAATCCGTGCAGGGTTCACAAAATAAGGACTATGACTAAAATGACGCTGATTATGCTGAAAACCATAATTCCAATCAGACTCGATCACGCCCATATTACTTTAAATATACTCAAAAATTGTTCAGCCATAACATACACTTCATTCCCTCTCAGATAATAGGACATCACATTATTAAACGTCAATCTAACATTCTGAACAAAATCAGTAGGACCCTTATAAAATTATGCGCTAAGCAATCTAAAGTTACCTGTATTTTTGGAGATCCTATCTTCTGCTGCAGTCCTTTCAATAGCAAAAAACAGAAAAAAAACTGGAAACAAAATCAAAGAGTTGTTACAACATAAACTTATTCCAAATAACTACGCAAAACCTAAAATATACCTTTTAGATAAAACAAAGAAGACAGCAACCTGTAAAAACAAAAAACAAAAATTAAGATTATGGAGGATTTTGACATGTACGACTAAAGGGATATGGTTGGGTTTAATCAATGTATATCATTATATGAAAGCAAATGAATGAAGAAGAAGATACGTACAATTAGAGATACTATGTATAGTTAAGAACAATATTTTCCGAAAATATGTTTTTAAGAATCAAATGGGATTTTTGTATAATATATTCGTGTGTGCAGCTTTTTTAATTTAAGCCATAATAGATTTTATTCGGTATAAAAGATTTAATTTCAAAAAAATTTAATCGGATATTGCAAAATAAATTTTTAATTCCGAAATTTATATATTTTCCAAAAATAAATTAAGTGTAACCTTAGCCAATGAGATAATGCCACGTAGGATATGAGGTGGCGCCATCTTATTTTCCTATGTCAAACTTAGCCCCATATATATATATATATATATTATATATATATATATATATATATATATATATATATATATATATATATATATATATATATATATATATATATATATATATATATATATATATATATATATATATATATATATATATATATATATATATATATATATATATATATATATATATATATATATATATATATCGGGTATATATATAAATATATCGGGTTTAAAATAAGTATTAAGCTTAGTAAAAAATTGTGGGATACTCCAGAGATATGTAAGGGTATAGTGTTTGGTTTACATAGGTGGATTATGAGTTTAAGGGGGTATCTATGTTCATTTTGAACACTAAAAGTCGCGACTGTTTTTAGTAAAAAGTGAACGGTTTAGTTTATGAGTGTAACTAGTGTAGGAAACACTTAGAGGGAATGTTTGGAGTTGGTATTGTGATAGATACTAGGGGTATCCATCATATAGGTTATTACATTGATGAAGGAGTAGATTTCTTAAATCAATGTTAATGTGTGTATTGATTGTATGTGTTATAGATATTGTTCGATTGCGCGTGGATGATAGGTGTGAAAACACCCATCCTTTTACCACTTAATTATAATAATAACTAAGCCTAAACGTGTATTTATTGTCGTAAAAGTCGGAATTATGCGTGGTTTGTGTTTTTGTTGTGATTTAGGACCAAAATGTGAAAAGGGAAGAAAACACGGGCTTTCACGGGCTTTTATCGAAGAAAAAGACAAAAGACGAAGTCAAAAGATCAAGAGTGCAAAAAGAACGGAAGTCAAAGGCCTATTCTGAAGATTTATCGAAGAAAAAGTATAAAGACGGAAGTTTAACGAAGTCGAAGAACCAAATATAATTAATGAAGAAACTAGAAGACGAGTTCAAATTATTTATCGACAAATCCCGAGACAAAGTCGAGAATGACGAGTTTATTGTCAAAGACGAAAGACGAAAAGACAAAAGCAAGAAAGAAAGAAGCACGACCACCATACACTCCCCTTCCCTATAAATACCACCTTTAACCTCTTTTTAGAGGTGTTAGCTAATTCTCCATTAGCTCTCCACTTTACTTTCTAGCACTTTTTCATATTGTCTTTTCATATTGTCTTTCTATCAAGTTATCCATGTAAGTCTTTAATCTTGTTTTGAATCTTTAATCTTTAATTTTATTTCAAGCTTTCAAAATCTATCTTATTCTACCTTTCTTGTTTAATCTTGTTTTGGTTCGGTTCAAAGTAAGTAACTTGTTTCATCTTGTTGCTTATTTGATTAAAGTTTTCATCTTTTTGTTCTTATCAATGTTTTTAAACGATTTAAGGTTTTAGCTTATTGCGATTTTTACTTATTTCATGTTTAGCTTATTTTATTTTAAGTGTTCTTAAAATTTGAATCTTTTTAAAAGTTTATTTTATAAATCTTACTTATTTATTGTTTTGAAAGTTTTTCATTTGTGCTTATTTAGTGCTTTTTATTATTGATTTGGTTAAGTTTTGGTAAGTGCTTATTAAAAAAGTGCTTATTTGGTTTTGCTTATTTACCTTTTCCATTCCATCGTAATGTCTAAGGGTTTTAATGGTTCCGATCGGGTATTGTGATCGCATAAGCCTTAGGGTTTCTACTTGCGATCCAATACTGCGATCACTACTCACGATCCAGACTTCGATCTGTGGTTACGATCTAGACTAAAATCTAGACTAATATCTAAGACTAAGATCTAGACTAAGATCGAAGACTAAGATCTAGACTAAGATCGAAGACTAAGATCTAGACTAAGATCGAAGACTAAGATCTAGACTAAGATCGAAGACTAAGATCTAGACTAAGATCGAAGACTAAGATCTAGACTAAGATCGAAGACTAAGATCTAGACTAAGATCAAAGACTAAGATCTAGACTAAGATCGAAGACTAAGATCTAGACTAAGATCGAAGACTACGATCTAGACTAAGATCAAAGACTAAGATCTAGACTAAGATCGAAGACTAAGATCTAGACTAAGATCGAAGACTAAGATCTAGACTAAGATCTAGACTAAGATCGAAGACTAAGATCAAAGGCTAATATTTAAGTCACGATCCTGGTCACGATCCAGACTACGATCGAGACTGCGATCCAAGTTACGATCGGAACGCATTTTCAGTTTTTATTTCCTATTTTTATTTATAAATTCAAATTTAACTTTTCCCGCTATTTTTACTTAGATTTATTTTAAACTTGTTTTGTCTTAGTTTTATTTTTAAGTTTGCAAATTTTACTTTTTTGTCGAGTTTTAATTTTTCGTCATTTATTTTTAAAATTTTATTTTTTTTAGTTTAATCTTTTCAAGCTTTTATCTATATTTCTTTTAAGTCTTTATTAATTTATCCTTTTATTATTTTGCCATTTACTTTAAAGCTTTTATTTTTATTTTATTTTACTTAATTACTCAACGACATTTTCATTTTAAAATAGATAATCAACGACTATTATTTATTTTCACCAAGAACAACTGAGTCACACATTAATCCGTGATCAATTCGGTTAGACCAATTCAAGAACTTTTTAAATGAGTAAAAATCCAGTTATTAAAATGGCGCCGCTACAGGCTCTTTTCGTGAAGATTAATGGTTTTTTGTGAGAGACGCGTTGGATTTTGGGATCCGTTCTCTTGGGAACGTTATTTTCAAGCATAAAAATTTTCAAAAAAATCCTAAAAATTATAAAATTTTCAAAAAAAAATCCATAAAAACTAAAAAAGATAAAAAAATAAAAAATATTGTTTTTCCTTTTTAGTGTATGCGTGCTCGATCTTCGTCTTATCCTGAGCCCGAGACTCGTAGAGACTTAGATATGGCCGGTGTGCATAATTATAATAATCCACCTCACCCAACATGAATAATAACAACCATGACCCTCAACCCGACCTTCGTACGATGCAGGAGCTATGTCAACCGACTATGAATGGAAGTGGATGACCGATTGCGCCGATGAAAATCACGGCTCCCGAATTTTCGTTGAAGCATCACATGATCCAACAAGTTCAAAATACTTGTCCATTTCACGGATTACCAGATGATGATGCCAACAAACACCTCGATAAATTCATAACCGTCACTCAAAGCATGAAATTGCCCGGTGTTACCATGGATTTTCTTCGCCTTCATCTATTTCCACACACTTTATCCCACCATGCCGAAAAATGGTTTGATCGTCTTCCTAAGAATTCAATTCATACATGGGACGAAATGACTCAACGATTTTTGTCGCGCTACTTTCCACCATCTATGGTAACGAGCCTTCGTAATCAAATCAATGGTTTCACGCAAGAACCTGATGAGTCTCTTTTCGATTCTTGGGAACGTTATAATGTCTTGATCGATCGTTGTCCTAACCATAATATGCTCCCCGTCACCTTAATTGATACTTTCTACAACGGTTTAACTTTTTGTGATCGTGTTACGATTAATGCCGTCGCCGGTGGTACGTTTATGAAAAGAAGACCCGAGGAGTGTAGAGAGCTAATCGAGAACATGACCACTCATCACAAAAATTGGGATTCATCCGCGTCTTCAAGAAATAATCTGAGGGTCAATGTTTCTTCTACTCCATCAAACCCCGAGATGACCGAACACACCCGCACAATAGCCGAAATGAGCAAAAATTTCTTCGCCATGGCTGCGAACCAATTTCAAAAAGTTAAATCTATAGCACTTTCTTGTGAGACTTGCGGCGGTCCTCATTCATACACTGATTGTCCTTCCACTCATGACAATCCGGAAAACGTGTATGCGACTCACGGTAACTATTCCACGGAAGGCTATCAAGCCCGACCTCAAGGTGATCGTAACTTGCTAAGTTATCGTTCCAACAACTTTCTTTCACCCGGTTTTTCTCCTTAAAACCAACACCCAAACAACTTCAATAGAAGCAATCCAAACCAACCTAGAGCTTCTAATCCATATCCACCACCCGCTCACCAAGCTCCACCCCTCACTCAACCCACGACATTTAATCATGATGTTGAAACTTTCATGAGGACCCATGGAGAGGTGGTGAAAAACCTTCAAAGCCAAATTATTAACTTGAAAGGTGATATCACTAAACAAGGGAACGATATTCGAACCGAGCTTAGAAATGATATGCAAACTTCTTTAAGCAACCAAACAAATGATTTGAGGGATATGATGGCTAGTTTCTTCCAAAGTAATCAACCCTCTACTTCGGGCTCTCTTCCTTCGAATACCGTGACCAACCCAAGAGCTAATGTAAGTGCTATTACTACACGCAGTGGAGCAACTCTAGTAGGACCATCTACCCCTCCCTCAGTTACTCCATCTACACCTCCTCCACCCCCATTTATTCCTCCTACTTTTACGCCTAGTACTAGTTCTACATTACCGTCTCCACCTCTTACGGAAGAAGTACCAAAGACAAAACCTTCATCATCCCCACCTTCTACCTCTAAACCTTCTACCTCTGAACCTTCACATTCTACACCTACACCTCCTAAGCCCAATATTCCTTATCCATCTTGGTTAGACAAGTGCAAATTGCTCACCAAGGATGACATTCAAGTGTCAAACTTTTTGAAAAAGATTTATGGAGTGAACATCACCATTAGCCTTGTTGAAGCTCTTTCCCAAATGCCCAAATTTTTTAAGATGTTTAAAGATTTGCTTAATAAGAAGGAAAATATGGCAGAGTTTGTCAACACTCGATTAAATGAGAATTGTTCTACAGTGCTTCTTAAATAACTTCCAGAAAAACTTGGAGATCCCGGTCGTTTTGTGTTACCTTGTACATTTTCCAAAATCGAAGAATTTACTGCCTTAGCCGATCTCGGGGCAAGTATTAATTTGATGCCATTAAGTGTTTGGAAAAAGTTATCATTACCCGATCTTACACCAACAAAGATGACTCTTGAGCTAGCAAATCGAACTCTCGCTTACCCCATTGGTATTGCCGAAGATGTGTTTGTTAAAGTTGGTACTTTCACTTTTCCGGTCGACTTTGTTGTTGTTGATTATGAAATGGACCCTCGTATTCCATTAATACTTGGACGGCCATTCTTGAGAACCGGAAAAGCTTTAGTTGATGTTGCCGAAGGTGAACTAATCTTAAGGGTCGGGAAGGATCAACAAATTTTTAAGATGGGGAAGATTACAAACAAATCCAATGGAAGAGAATCGGTGAAAATGATTGATGTGCTTCAAGACGAGCTTGTCAGAACTCCATGGGAAACTACAAAGCTTGATGTCAATAATTTTACCGTTTACAACAATCCTCTTTTCGAGCCTATCTATGATAATCCACTTTTTCAAGAAAATGTGGAAGATTCTGAAGATACTCCTCCCAATTTGGATGCCCCACCAATATATGATGCATCTGATGATGATTCTAGTTCCGATGTGGATGATTATGATGATTTTTCTTCAGAGTATAAAGACATGCCAACTTATGATGACTTTGATGATGTTGATACTCTTTTGAGTGATTCTTCAAATGATATGTCTCCTAATGATGATTATGCTCCTATTTTTGATGAAGATCCTCCGCCAACAATGCTTGATCCTACTTTGGATAATTACTCATTTGAGAAAGATTTTGCTATTTTTCTCAATACATACTTTCGCAATGAGAATGATTCTCCTCCTTTGGACTTTGATTATGGTCTTTATCCTCCTTCGGATATGAAGAAACCCGTTTCAAAGGATAAGAAACTGGAAGACACCAATATCCGTAGTACCTATGTCTTAACACCTCTCTTTCCACCTTTTTCGGATGAGATTGTGCGGTTTATGGGTTTCAAGGTCTACTGAGTCTATGTCTTATTTTCCCCTAAAGGAAAAGGTCTTCGATCCGGGTATCACAATTTTCAAGTCATCTCAGTATCCATCTGATGAAATAAAAGGAAAGACTTTTGGAAACAATGGAGATATGCTTGCACTTCATCATACTTTCTACCACCGTGCTCAACAACTGCTTAAGGGAACCTTGCCTACTCTTCTTTGGCTTGCCTTGTTCACCTTAAGCTTGTGCTATTTGATGGACGAGAACCATGTATTTGACCCCGGTGGATGTTCTTCAAGCTTCTTACCATTGTAAGCAAGGTCGAGTCAGGCTCACGACTCGGTGAACAAAAACAAGCGCTTCTCAGGAGGCAACCCCAGTATCTATCCTTTAATTCCGTTTTTATAATAAGTGTAGGGGGAGACCCTAGTATGTGTTCGTTGTTTTCTTTCTTATGATGTGCAGGGATTCGAGCTTTCAAGATCAACTTTTGATGACTTTTGATGAACCGTGATCCCGTGTACCCGTCTTCCCGGTTCTATCCTAAAGTCTTTTGATTCACTATTTTATATTTTTCAATATTAAAATAAGAATCACTTTAGTTGTCCCTTCCTTAGCAAGATTTAAACAAAGTGCACAATGTCCTAAGTGTAGGGGAGGTTACTTCCACATGCTTAAACATTGAGTACAATGTTTATATTAAGTGCAGGGGGACTTCTATCGAAGTTAAGTCGGCTTTTCCATGAATTTGTCCTCATTTTAACCGGAAAATTGATTTTTTTGACATCTTTCAAAAATTTTGATCTATTTTGGCCTATAAGTATTTCCCTTTGTTATCTTTATTTTCTTTCATTGCTAAAATAAATTTTAATAAAATGGTTTTAATAAGTTTAGATGTCTTTGATATATTAGGCCCGTCATGAATCTTTTGACTCAACCCGAGTTTACTTATCTAAGTTTACTCTAGCTAGTATCCTTAACGTGTTTAAGTCAAGTTTTGCTAGTCTTTTATATAGGGAACTTTAAAACGTGAAAGTCTTAACTCTTACGGGTTAAGAACAAGAACTTTTCGCAAGTTCTTATAATTGATCTTAGAAAGTCGTTTATCAAGGGAACTTTAAAATACGAATTGTAAACTTGAAAAAGTCTAAGAAGTTGCAAGATCCTATAGATGACTTGAAACCCCAACTTTGATTTAATAGGCTAAGCATCCACGAGTCTCATTCCTTGAGATTTTAAATTGTGGAGAACGAGAGATGATAGAGTCAATTATAAGTTTGGTATTCTTTCATGAATTTATGTGAGTTAATTATGAGCTTTTTCTCCCATCGTTGGTTAATAAATATAATTGCAATACGTAAGATCATACGATTTGAAAAGTTACTTAGCTTCTAGCACAAGATCGTTTAAAAGTTGCTCGGTATTAATTAGAGTTCATAGCCAAGACATAACTTACTGAAGCGGGATGCGAAGATTGGCGAGTCCGAAAAGGCCTTAACAAGGCATGAGGGATACATTTTGTTGCTAAAGATCCAAAGTGATGTGAAGAATCATTTATCAAAAATCAATATGAAGGATCAAGACACACGACGAAAAGCAAGTACTCCCCTAAAGATCATGGAGAAGTCTATCTGAAAAGACCCTAGCAAGGTATGAGGATAAATAGATCCAAGTCCTAAAAGGAGGCGGATCGTTGTATATCAAAATCCCAAATAAATATTGGAGAAAAATGAAGAAGTCGTGGTCCAAGTATGAAGAATCTCTCAAAACTTCAAGTGAAGAAATTCCTATTATGAAGAGAAGACCATTATTTCATGAACGTCTCTCAAGATTTGAAGTATGAAGTCAATGCCAAATATCGATCCGAGAAAGGACTCAAATCATGAAGCGAGTTATGCCAAGATATGAACTTTATGAGGTCTCGAGAAGCAGTTTTAAAAGATTATGTCCTTTAGCTAACTATTAATTAAATCGTCCTACTCTATTTTCGGCCTAAATAAGCTATCGAAATAAGTCAACAATGCATCCTCGTGATCATTCAAGACAACAATAAAATATAAGAGATACACCTAGGAATAAGGGAGTCTAAGTGAATAATTAGGCCACATGAGTTTGTTTTAGTTTGCTAACTTATAATAACAATGATCTCGTTTTTAAGCTTGGTTTGGGGAACGCGAAACTTGAGGGTGATAAACATTCATGACAACCAAAGCCCTAATGTAAGTCTTCGATCTCTTTACTTGTTTTCTTCCTTCAAATATTTTGTAATTTTCTATCTCTTTAAGTTTCCTTAATGTATTTTGTTTAATAAAGGCCAAAGTAGGTTAATTATGATGGAAAATGTAAATCTTGCTTTGTAACTAATGCATTGCATGAGGGCATTTCAATGGTCAAATGTAGAAATGTAAATCTATACTTATGTTTTAGAGAGAGAAAGAGATAGAGAGATGGTGGATTACACACAATTCTAGAGAGAAAACCAATGTTTACTATGTGAAAAAGTGAATAACCACACACCCTCTCCATCTAAGGAGAGGGTTTATATACCCAAGCCTTGTAATGGGCTTGGGCTTACATGTTTGGGCCGGCCTACACATGTTGTAGGCTAGGCTTGGACTTGTTTGTTAAATAACGATGTCTAGACTACGAGCTACTACTTAGTATATTGTCAGAGTGACCGAATCTTCCTAAATACGTAAAAACCTATTTCCAACAATCTCCCCCTAAGGGAGGTCACTCCAATCAAGGGTGTTACCCTAGTTACAATAATAAAATAAACCTAGCATACTATGCTTGTCTTGAGCTCGTAGTCTTCGTCTTTCTTTTCTTTTTCTTTTCTGGTGAACATGCTGATGTGATCTTTGATATCAATCTTGAGCATTAATCTCTTGCCTTGATCTCGTGCATCCATCACTTGTGATCTTCACCTCTTCGTGACACCATGTCCCACATACTTATACCTTTTGTAATTCTTGAAAGCTTCAGAGTTCAATACAGCGGAAGACTTAACTTTTAGGCTTTCTTGAATTAGATGAGGTATTAAGTACATAAAGTATAAGCATGCGGGGACTACTTCTTCTTGGATTCCGCAACGCCACCGTCTTCAAATGCCGCAACATAAGTAGACACGAACGAAATGGATTTGAACATTTCATTCTAATTCGGTAGCATTTTACCTCCGGTCGGTGAAGACCGTTGGACGATATTAGATATCGTACCCGTGATGGATAGTTTCAATTAAGTAACTTCCTGACAGGATTTCGCGGGTAAACCCGTTCTCTTTATTCGACCGTCCAAAGCTGACTGCGAACATAAAGAGTGAATCATTTGGATAATAATATCCGCATGATTTAAAGCCGTCAATTCATGTTCCTGGAACAAGTGAAATTTAATTAAGAACCGCACCATTGTTGCTTTCCAGTTGTCACGAGCTTGATTCGTATAGAATCTTGCAAGTTACCTACCAAGTGCTGTTTGAGGTTAACACTAGAAGGATTTCCACTCATCACTGTGAACACTGAGGTATCACTTTGAGTGTTCTGGCAAGATCACTAAGATATTGCGTAGAAGCCTGGAACGTGTTTAAATTCAGTTAAGAAATAAACCACTGTTGTTTTCCAGTTATCACAAGTTTGATTCATAAAGAATCGCACAAGTCACCTACCATGAGCTTTTTGATATTCGCTCAAGAAGGATTTCTATCTTCATTGTAAATACTTTTGCATTACTCGGATGTTCAGGCAAGATCATGAAGATTTTGCGTAGGACTCTTGAAATCATTCTTACTTTTCACAGTGTGTGAAGAAGCAAGGAAATATGAAAGTGTGTCCTAATGAGATATTTGATGATCTCAAATGGCTCTAGACTCGATCGTGCATTTTGGATTTTAGTGATCGGAGGCTGGAGAGGAGTGCCACCATTTTAATACCAATTTATTCGGAGTGAATAAATCAATAGATAACGTGTTGTCTCCGTGTGATTAAAACAAATATCTTTTGAGAGATATCTGAGTTAGCTGGGATGGGTTGTGCATTGCATCACTGGGTCCATGATGTCTATCTTTAATATCAAGAATCATTAAAAATGATCTCGATAGCATATGTATTGACCCGGTTTCTGCCTAAAGTTGTAAGGAGGGCTTCTTTCTTTACACCCTTTATCTTTACAATTCTTTTTCATTCTTCAACCCCTTCAATGCTTACCAATACGTCATAACTAGCACCTTATTGTGAGTGTTCCAGTGCTAACTTAAGTACTTGTTCGGCATTCAGCTACGTTCACAATCTTTCTTCAACTTTCCTAAGGACTACTATTTCTAGCTATGGAATGTCCTTGGGAAGATTCCTCCGGTTCTGGAAGAATCATAGGACTTAACCTATCCTACCATCCTTATGTCACCACAATCTTCATCGTCGTGAAATAAATGGGTTTTGGGTAAGTCTATGTCACCATGAAAATCCATTTTGATATAGCAAATCCATTTTGCTCCCCCTTAACTTATGACACGATATTCGAAAACATTTCGCACATGTCGGGATGAGCCAGCACATTAAGTCAAACCATTTGTGATAATATCCCATATTAAATCACATTTTCTCCCCCATATTAAAAAATTAACCCAATCGATGTTTTTAATATCAATTGATTTAATGAAGTTTTAACAAAGGTTTTGGGAAGAAAAATGCAAGTCCATTTTATCTTCATGATATCAAACTTATGAGATATGATACCGATTTGTAACATGATCACATATTCACCATATTAGAAAAAATTGACAAGGTTGGACCTGATTGATGAGAACATCATATGATAAGATCAAATGGTTCTTGTCAGCATATGTTGGTCGCCTCGTCACGTCTGAAGTCATCTCATGACACCAGATGTACGATTGGTATTGTTGTCTTGACACCAACTTGTGAACTTGGCACGTTCGGTATCAAAGATTCTGAATGCTTGACAATTGCTCCCCCTCATATGTTGACCCGTGTTCTATTGAAAGAGCTGTAGTCGTCGGTTGAGTAGTCGCATCGTTGAGTATGTAGATACCAATTGTAGATTGCTATGGTTGTAGAGATGATAGCTTCATAAAAACAAAACTTCTCTTGTTTTAACAAATAAATGCACTGAAACGTACATAGATTTGTGTTAGACCAAGTTATAAAGTAAACTTGATCCCTTACAAGGTTTTAAAGTAAACCTTGCCCGAGAAAATTAATTCCCGTTGTGAGCCAAAGCTTTCATAAGAAATACTTGACTTTAATGTGAAAACTGGGTTGCAGTCTGAAATAACTACAAGCCATTTAGGCATGTTTTATGAAATATTTACAACTTTTGTACGAACTCTATTTATGGTGCCGTGTCAATATTAATCAACATTTCTAAGGCCGTAAATATTATCATACCAAAAGACATGCCTTTGAAAAATAAAATAAAACTATTTTTGGATTTTTCTAGATTTTTCAATTTTTATGGTTTTTATATGGTTTTATATTTTTGTATTTTGCTTTTGTGGATAAAAATATAAACAATATATACAGATGATCACCAAGGATACGGAGAATAGTTTACCATCACTATTCTTTCGCTTCATCTGCCAATTCCTTTAGAGTCTCAGGTGAGAAGGTTCTCATTCCTAGCTTGTCGGCCAAAAGTTCAATTCGAGCGCGATCTAAAGCCTTCGTGAAAATATCCGCCAATTGATACTCAGATCGGACAAAGTAAAGCTCGATTACTCCATTTTCCACTTGCTCCTTGATAAAGTGGTAGCGAATGTCAATATGCTTCGACCGGGAATTGCACTCTTGTTGTCACAGTACATCGGAATCTTATTGAAACCTAGACCATAGTCGGTTAATTGCGATCTCATCCAAAGAATTTGGGCACAACAACCGGACATAGCTATGTATTCTGCTTCCGTACTTGAGATTGCAGCGCTTTTCTGCCTTTTCGATGCCCAACTGATTAGTCGATCTCCTAGTAGTTGCAAAGTTCCACTCGTGCTACGCCTTGTATCTTGACAACCCGCGTGATCCGCATCTGCATATGCCATAAGTGCAATCGAAGAGTCCTTCGAATACCAAAGTCCCCGATTAATGGTTCCTTTAAGATATCGAAAGATCCGTTTCACAGTAGCTAAGTGTAACTCAGTAGGTCGAGTGTGATACCGAGCACACATACATATGGAAAACTGAAGATCAGGTCGACTAGCTGTGATATACAGAAGAGTACCGATCATTCCACGATAAAGTGTCGGATCAACGGCAACTCCATGTGGGTCTGCATCAAGCTTAGATTTTTCCACCATTGGAGTATCCACAGGGTCGCAAGATTCCATCTTATATTTCTTTAGCGATTCAAGGGCATACTTGGATTGATTGATAAATATGCCTCTGGGACTCTGAGATATCTGAAGACCTAAGAAGAATGATACCTTGCCCATCATTGACATCTTAAACTTGGAAGACATGAGTGTCCCAAACTCATCCGATAAGGTTTGGGTCGAGGCTGCAAATATAATATCATCAACATATATTTGTACCATAATCATATCTTCACCTCGTTTCTGAATGAACAGCGTGGGATCCACCTTGCCTTTAGCGAAGCCTTGCGTAATGAGGAATTGTGACAATAGATCATACCATGCGCGAGGAGCTTGCTTCAACCCATAGAGAGCCTTCTTAAGCTTGTACACATGATTAGGATAATTAGGATTCACAAAACCATCCGGCTGTTGAACATAGACCTCTTCCTTGATTGCACCATTCAGAAATGCCGTCTTCACATCTATCTGATAGACGACCATATTCATGTGGGCTGCATAAGCGAGGAATAGTCTAATAGCTTCCAAACGGGCAACAGGTGCAAAGGATTCCATAAAGTCGATGCCCAATAATTGCTTGTATCCACGAGCTACTAGTCGAGCTTTGTTCTTCAATATCCCGCCTAACTCATCGAGTTTCGCCTTGTAAACCCATTTCAAAGTGAGTAACTGCACTTGATCCGGGCAAGGGACAAGTTCCCATACTTCAAGACGTATAAATTCATTAAGTTATTCTTGCATAGCTTCTATCCAACATGATTGAGTAAAAGCTTGTTGCCATGTCTTAGGTTCAACTTCAGTGAGAAAAGCATCAAAGTGACAAAACATTGCACTTTCTTGTAACTGACTTCGTTTGGATACCGGACGATTAGGGTCACCAATAATAGAATCTATAGGATGATCCTTTGTCCACTTGTTGTCATGTTCACGAATCCGTGGATTGGAGTAAACCGTAGAAGGAGCTTCCTCTGAGGTGGACGGCC
The DNA here is from genome assembly GCA_025667525.1 of Glebionis coronaria. Lineage (NCBI taxonomy): Eukaryota > Viridiplantae > Streptophyta > Magnoliopsida > Asterales > Asteraceae > Glebionis > Glebionis coronaria. The sequence continues at coordinate 251,813,986 of CM046880.1, read as the reverse complement.
CGGCTTGATTAGGGTCGGGAATTGGTACACCAAAGAATGGAAGTTCACGCATTTGAGCGAATTCCAAATCGTGATCATCATCATCCTCTTCATCATCAATAGGCATGACATGGGTAGTTGAAACATGTGTTGGTTAAGAATTACTTGTTGAAGGTATATCTTGACCAATTGTAGGTGCAGATGTATCTGATTGTGCAACGGTTGCTGGAGCGACAATTTCGGTTACCGGAGCTATTACTTCAGGTTCTGGAGCAACGATAGTTGGAGGAGTAAAGAATTCATCAAAGAACGGTTGAAACAACGTATCCCATTCATTCCTAGAAGGTGGTGTAAATGATGATGATGTAGGGTTGTTTGGGACAAGACCAGAGCTAATGTTACTGGGTCCTATTTCATGAAGTGCGGGTTCAGAGCTACTTTGCTCAGAAGCCATTGCTGTCAGCTCATCAAAATCAACATTCATAGTTTCAAGGATCTTGCGAGAGTTACGGTTGTAGATTCGGTATGCCTTCTTTGCGGGTGCGTAACCAATGAAAATACCAATATCAGCCTTTGGTTGAAGTTTTCCCAAATTGTCACCATCATTATTTGGATAGCAAAGAGAACCAAATACATGAAGATATGATAAATCTGGTACTTTTCCATGGAGAAGCTCATAAGGTGTTTTACCATGGCGTTTACAAATTAGAGACCGGTTTTGGGTGTACACTGCTGTAGATACTGCTTCTGCCCATAAAAACAATGGAGCCTTTGCGTAAATTAACATCGTTCGAGCAGCTTCCATAAGTGTGCGATTTCGCCTTTCAACGACACCGTTTTGTTGTGGAGTGCGCGCAACGGATGTTTCATGAGATATGCCAACTTCTTCATAATAATCACGCAAGATTTGATTCACAAATTCGGTTCCATTATCTGTACGAATGCGTCGGACAGTAGTGTTGAGACGCACTTGAATCATCTTGAGAATTCCGATGATGAATTTAGGTGCCTCATTTTTTGCTTTCAGAAATTTCACCCATGTAAACCGAGAGTAATCATCGACAATAACGAGGATGTACTTTTTTCCACTAAGACTTTCAACACGCATTGGCCCACAAAGATCCATATGCAACAGATAAAGTTTCTCTTGGTTGTTGTCTTCAGTCTTGGGTTTGTAAGACTTCTTAGTGCTTTTCCCCATTGTACACACGGAACACAAATGATCCTTGTGAAATGATAGTTTAGGAAGACCACGAACAAGTTTGTTTTTCGCCAAATGATTAATAGCGTCAAAGTTAAGATGAGATAACCGTCGATGCCATAACCATGACTTAGTCTTCGATGCTTTGGAGAGAAGACATACGGGAGAAGCGGCCATCATGTCTTGTAGAGACAAAGTATACAAATTATTCCCTCGAGTACCTTTCAATAAATCAACCCCTTCCAAATTACGAATGAAGCAGGTATGCTCTCGAAAAGCAACTTCTAGGTTTGCATCACAAAATTGTCCCACAGAAAATAAGTTGTGACCGAGACCTTCCACATAATACACTCTTGAAATAATAACATTCCCAATATGATATTCACCGTAACCCATTATCTTTGCAATATGATCATTACCAAATCGAACCCTACCAAGAAACTTGCTGACGAAATTTCTGAGCTGAGAGCGATCTCCGGTCATATGCTTGGAGCAACCAGAGTCCAAATACCAGAGAACAATTTGGACCACCTGTTTCCAACAACAACAGTAGATAATGCATTGGAAACTATTGGTTCCGGAGTGTTAGCAGATACAGATAAAATATTATCAGAATTGCTAACAGGTTTGTGACCCTTAGATTTCATGCGTTTTCTAATGTGAGTGTTAGCACTAACAGGTTTTACTGTTCCAACTTTCTTAGGTTTTGGATTATTCGCGGGCACTATAGTGGGAGTAGACCTATTTAAAGGGCACTTGATTCCTACAGTAGTGTCGGTGTTCCTAGTTAAAGGACACGCTTGTGTTTTGGTAGCCTTGGTACTCCTAGTTAAAGGGCACGCTTTCTTCGCTTTAGTGGGAGTGATCCTAGTCAAAGGGCACGTATTTCCTACTATAGTGAAAGTTCTACCAGTGGGGCGCCACAACCAACCAACTTGGGTTAACACTTTCCCAGTCGGTTTCCATTCTAATCCATTTTTCCGGGCATACATCTCATTCACATGGTCAATAAGGCAAGAATCATGACGACTAGAAAACATACATTCATTGCAATTCCAACATTTCAAATTAGAAGTCACACTAGGCTTAGAACGCTGCACAACCGCAGAGCCTTTAGGTTTAGCTACATGATTCTTTTTATTTAAAACAGAAATAACATTCCTAGGATGGGCTTCTACTTTCTTCTTCACTTGACTACTAGATGGGGGCAAGATCTTATCTTTCTTCTTGTTTCTTTTAAGCTTAGATCTTTGAGTCTTAGTAGTGGTGCTTACTCCTGTAGAAGGCAACACGGGAATATTAGAAGCTGGTTGTGATTCCGCCTTATCTTTAGTGAACAAAGCTTGAGATGGTTTAGTCCTAGGGCCCTTATTAAATGGTGTGACGGCTATAAGGTTCCTTTTGATTGCACTAGAGGACGATGCTGAGACAGTGGCTGCGTTATCCACAACATTCTTACCTTTTAAAGTACGAAGTGTGTCCTTTAACTCAGCCAAGACCAGATTTTTATCACAAATTTGTTCCCTCAAATCAGATATTTCCACCGACTTTCGATTCAATTGTTCAATCAACGATTGATTCTGTGCAGTGGTATTAGCACATGCGGGCTTTACTGAATCGAAGAGTCGTGTATTTTTCTGTTTTAAGTTATCAACTTTGGACAAAATCTTGGAAACTCGATTATCTAGATCAAGTTTAAAGTTCTCAGCGGCCTCAAGTACGTTCACACAGTTAAGCTCCTTAGTTTTCTCTATGTCTATCGGCAAAGATTAGCAACTTTGTCACTTGGCTGACGCTGTTTTGATTGTAAATTCAATCGAAAATTCTTTTCAAAGTTTGCATCATCGATATTAACACCTTCGAATGATGTTTCAAATATTTCTTGAATAAATTGTTGCTTGCATTCAAGCGAAATACAATGTGTTTGAATCTCATCAAAACGTTTTGAAAGCGAAGAATATGAATCTTGAAGCTTTAAAAATTCAACGTCAGATTCGTGACAATTACTATCTACCACATTATCCACAGATTCAACATTATGCAAAACAGAATCATTATCGACACTTTTATTCACACAGACAGAAACTATATCATGAGACATCACTTGCTTCAGAAGCTGATCATTTTGGCGCGAAACCCGTTCTATTTCAAGTAAACTGTTTTCATAGGCATCATCCATTTCATTGAAAACACGTCTAACTTCTTCTATTTCCAAAAGCAAATCTTGATCAAGATTACTAAGACAAGCCTTAACATTGTCTACAAACAGAACAATTTCGTTTCGGAACGCAGCTCTAGTGTGCTCAAAATTCCATTCACCTTCCGTTATGGCCGAAGCCGTCGTACGTTCCAAAATGACCTTGTCAAAATTGGCTAAGTGTTGGTGTACCGCATTTAAGTTAACGGACGCCTTACTTACCGGTGGAATTAACTTCGTTAAATCCGTTTTAACAAGTGTAGGAGACGTACTAGGAAGGTTTTCATTTGACAAACTTTGGGGCACAAGAACTGTCAATTCAGCTAATTCCTTTTGTAAGCGAATGCGTGTCTTTTTCGAAAATTGATCTTTGTTATGTTGATCATAATCAATTGTATGGAATTTTGAAATCATTTTAGAATGAGTTTCATCCGCAAGTGAATGTGTCTCCTCAGTACTACGAACAAAAGGTGCTTCTTTCGATTTGCCAATTATGGTCATATCATAAAGACCGGGAATATGTTCCTGAGCTTGTTTTGCATAACCGGGATTAGGTGGTAAATCTTGAAGACGCTTAAGTTCGAGTTCTTTAAATGATTTAGTTAAAAGATGAACCTTTTCTATGGAAGCGTATTGTTTTAAAAGTTGTTGTTCTTTGAATTTAAGAAGTTTGGTAGCATTAATTTCCGATTCAAACTTTTTAGACTCGAGAGTCTCGAAATCCATTTTAAGTTTCTGAAAATCATTGAAAACCGACTCTTTTTCTTTTAATTCACTGGAAAGATTAGCTTTTAATAATTCTATTTCTTTCAAGTGTTCAATCTTTTCAAAACGAAATTGGTCAAATTCAGAACATGTTATTTTCTCTTCTTGAGGGACCATTTCAAAAGTTTTGACCTTTTCTTTATGCAACGCAAGCTCAGCAGTTAGGGTGGAATTGGTATCTACGGATTGTCTAAGAGCCATATGCATTTGATAAATTATATGTTTAGGCACCATGACCAAATCATGTTGAGCATAAGATGCCATACCCGTCGTAGCATTTGGTTGAGGTTCACTCAAATGTGTAGGTTTGGGTACCACATCATTTGAATTACTAGTTCCTGAATGTTGTTCGAGGTTGTCATTTTCATGCCCAACTTGATGTTGGTTATCATCAATATTATTAGATGTGGTTGGTACCTCACTAATGACATCAGAACCGTAGTGAGAGAGATTAGCAACGAGAGCAGCTTGGGCAGAGTGAATGTCATCACAATCCGAATCATATGCGTCAAGATCATCTGCTTGATAAGCTGCATTAGAAGTGGAAACGACTGCAATGCCTTCAGTATCTGCTGCCCCTGGGTCTGCAAGAAATGCCAACTCCTCTGAATCCAAAATCTTCCCCTTAGACTGAGCAACCAAATACATCTTCTCACGAAACCATGCATCATCCCTTCTCCTTTTCGGCTGAGTGCATTCCCTAGCCATATGACCTTGTCCTCGGCAATTGTAGCAAGTCACAACCTTTTTAGGACCAATAGGACTTCTATTTCCACTAGCTTGAGAATACACAGCTTGATTGTTCCTAGTCCTTGTAGGAGGTCCATATGAATTTTGCCTTCCCTGAATAGGTTGCACCGTCACTTGACCATCTTGAATAGTAGCTTGTTGTCAAGGATTTGAAGAGGTGCGGAGCTAAGTGTTTGTTGGTGGAAATCCTCTAGTTGCAACAAGTTTTGACAAGTAGGCGGTGAGATGGTTTAGAACATCAGCTGGCGTATCAATTGGAGTAAAGATCGATGCTTGGATTGGTGGAAGTTCATTAGAGTAGAAAGCTTGTGCTGGTTGTGCTTCTATTGTAAAATATCCTTGCTGAGGAGTATAGCCCATTGGAGAAGTGTTGGCATGTGATGGTGATGTCTGATATGGTGGTTGCTGTGGAAAAGATTGTTGATGAACACCTTGTTGATATTCTTGTTGTGGCATCATTGGTGGTTGATAAGATGGTTGCTGTGGTTGCAGATAGGTGTGTGGTGGTGGCTGCTGCAAGTATGATGGTTGTTGATAAGTATAGGCCATGTTTTGTTGAGAAGCATACATAGCAAGTGGATCATGAACTTGAGGTGTAGACAACCAAGCCTCGATCACATGGCATTCGTGTTGGTGAAGAAAAGCTTGAAGTTGATCCACATTGGTGTTATGCAAGTCCTTAGCCAATTTAACATCCGTCACGTATTTTTTCCATTCTGGAGGAAGAGTGTTCAAATACTTGGTGTTCAATTGAAAGGTAGGAATTTCCATGCCATAGATATTGAGCTCATTCAACAATAGGGTAAATCTGAGATAGTAGTCATTGAAAGTCTCCCCTGGCACATAGGCAAACTTATCAAAAGTATCATAAAGCTTACACTCTCGTTCTTGTTTAGTTAACGAGGTGCCTTGCATGAGAACACGAATTCTATCCCATAACTCTTTGACAACTTTATGTTTGCTGACGAGTTTGTAGACATCTGGAGGAAGGGCTTGGAGAATGATATTTGTAGCATACTTATCACATTTGTCTTGAATCTTCATATCTCCAGTCAATTCACCCGTTGTGCGAGGACGAGTAGTTGTACCTTCCGTCACTGTACCATAATCTAATGGTCCATTGAGCACCGATGCCCAAATCAGATGTCCATTCTCCTTGTTCAACATATAAAGTTCCATTCGGGAAGCCCATTCCTCGTACATAGTCTTCACCAACATTGGTGGACGATTATCCGTACCCGAGAGGATGTACTTATCCGTAAGAGATGTGTACTCCATTTCAATAAGTTAAGATTTACAAAGTTGATCGATAAATGAAAGAAATTAAATGTGTTTGCTGTTGTGTGTAGAAACCGAGAAATAATGTTAAAATCCCCTAAATTATGTTCTCGATAAACCAAAATTTCCAAGATGAAATTGCACACTTAAAAATTTTCAAAAACACATTTTTGAATAATCTTGGAATACTTGTTGCCCTATCGCAATGCCTAAAGGTAATGTTGTCGCAATGTCCAATTGCAATTTCCAATCGCAATGTCCAATCGCAATGTCCAATCGCAATACCCTTGTCGCAATACCCTTGTCGCAATGCCTGTCGCAATACCTGTCGCAAAGCCCTGTCGCAATACCTGTCGCAATAACCCTGTCGCAATACCCCTGTCGCAATGTGGATCGCAATAATAGAAAACACACAAATCGCAATCCCCAATCGCAATGTCTAAACCCTAGATATTGCGATGGGTAGGTTCTAGCAATGGTACAAACAGTGCACGATTTTTTCCACTTTTCTCGGACAAAACACACCAAATTCGTGATTTTAAGCCAAAAATTGATCCAAACACCCAAAAATTTTGTGTTTTTAACCAAAGTAACAATACCAAATCACTACCACAACTATGTAGATGATTTGTATCAAACCATAAAAAACACAAAAAAAATTTGGTACTTTTGAAATCGGATCAAAATAGCTGTGTAATCCAAGAACACAAACACAAAAACTAAGCAATCATCCCATGGCTCTTGATACCATTTGTAGAAATGTAATCTATACTTATGTTTTAGAGAGATAAAGAGATAAAGAGATGGTGGATTACACACAATTCTAGAAAGAGAAAACCAATGTTTACTATGTGAAAAAGTGAATGACCACACACCCTCTCCATCTAAGGAGAGGGTTTATATACCCAAGCCTTGTAATGGGCTTGGGCTTACATGTTTGGGCCGGCCTACACATGTTGTAGGCTAGGCTTGGACTTGTTTGTTAAATAACGATGTCTAGACTACGAGCTACTACTTAGTATATTGTCGGAGTGACCGAATCTTCCTAAATACGTAAAAACGTATTTCCATCATCAAGTGTATGGGATTTAATAGGTGTGAAAACACCCATCCTTTTACCACTTAATTATAATAATAACCAAGCCTAAACGTTTATTTATTGTCGTAAAAGTCGGAGTTATGCGTGGTTTGTGTTTTTGTTGTGATTTAGGACCAAAATGTGAAAAGGGAAGAAAACACGGGCTTTCACGGGCTTTTATCGAAGAAAAAGACAAAAGACGAAGTCAAAAGATCAAGAGTGCAAAAAGAACGGAAGTCAAAGGCCTATTCTGAAGATTTATCGAAGAAAAAGTCTAAAGACGGAAGTTTAACGAAGTCGAAGAACCAAATCTAATTAATGAAGAAATTAGAAGACGAGTTCAAATTATTTATCGACAAATCCCAAGACAAAGTCGAGAATGACGAGTTTATTCTCAAAGACGAAAGACGAGAAGACAAAAGAAAGAAAGAAAGAAGAACAACCACCATACACTCCCCTTTCCTATAAATACCACCCTTAACCTCATTTTAGAGGTGTTAGCTAATTCTCCATTAGCTCTCCACTTTATTTTATAGCACTTTTTCATATTATCTTTTCATATTGTCTTTCTATCAAGTTATCCATGTAAGTCTTTAATCTTGTTTGGAATCTTTAATCTTTAATTTTATTTCAAGCTTTCATAATCTATCTTATTTTACCTTTCTTGTTTAATCTTGATTTTGATTCGGTTCAAAGTAAGTAACTTGTTTCATCTTGTTGCTTATTTGATTAAATTTTTCATCTTTTTGTTCTTATCAATGTTTTTAAACGATTTAAGGTTTTAGCTTATTGCGATTTTGCCTTATTTCATGTTTAGCTTATTTTCTTTTAAGTGTTCTTAAAATTTTAATCTTTTTAAAGTTTATTTTATAAATCTTACTTATTTATTGTTTTGAAAGTTTTTCATTTGTGCTTATTTAGTGCTTTTTATTATTGATTTGGTTAAGTTTTGGTAAGTGCTTATTAGAAAAGTGCTTATTTGGTTTTGCTTTTTTACCTTTTCCATTCCATCGTAATGTCTAACGGTTTTAATGGTTCCGATCGGTTATTATGATCGCATAAGCCTTAGGGTTTCTACTTGCGATCCAATACTACGATCACTACTCACGATCCAGACTTCAATCTGTGGCTACGATCTAGACTAAGATCTAGACTAAGATCTAAGACTAAGATCTAGACTAAGATCAAAGACTAAGATCTAGACTAAGATCGAAGACTAAGATCTAGACTAAGATCGAAGACTAAGATCGAAGACTAAGATCTAGACTAAGATCGAAGACTAAGATCTAGACTAAGATCGAAGACTAAGATCTAGACTAAGATCGAAGACTAAGATCTAGACTAAGATCGAAGACTAAGATCTAGACTAAGATCGAAGACTAAGATCTAGACTAAGATCTAGACTAAGATCGAAGACTAAGATCAAAGGCTAAGATCTAAGTCACGATCCTGGTCATGATCCTGGTTACGATCCAGACTGCGATCGAGACTGCGATCCAAGTTACGATCTGAACGCAATTATCAGTTTTTATTTCCTGTTATTATTTTTAAAACTTTTCCTGCCATTTTTACTTAGAATTATTTTAAACTTGTTTTGTCTTAGTTTTATTTTTAAGTTTGCAAAGTTTACTTTTTGTCGAGTTTTAATTTTTCGTCATTTATTTTTAAAGTTTTATGTTTTTTAGTTTAATCTTTTTAAGCTTTTATCTATATTAAGTTTAAGTCTTTATTAGTTTATCCTTTTATTATTTTTCCATTTACTTTAAAGCTTTTATTTTTATTTTATTTTAATTAATTACTCAACTACATTTTCATTTTAAAATAGATAATCAACGACTATTCTTTCTTTTCACCAAGAACAACTGAGTCACAAATTAATCGATGATCAATTCGGTTAGACCATTTCAAGAACTTTTTAAATGAGTAAAAATCCAGTTATTAGTGGACTTGTGGATTGCTATCGCCAGGTGAGTTTCATAGTCCCTTATATTATTTTGTTTTACTCCAGAAGGGATGGAAATGATGCTTAAGATGTTACAATTTACTTGTATTAATGTTTATTAAAGGAATGGATAAGTTTGTGCAATTATATGTCTTGTTTGCTATGTGATGTTAGAACTGCGTGGTCACTCAGGCTTCATGTACCTGAGTGAAAATAGGTGGTCACCCATGTTATGTGTTCTTGGGTGAAGACTGCGTGGTAACCTCTGCTTAGTGTTCTAGGGTTAAACCAAAATGGGCATGGAAGTTGATATGATATGATGATATATGATATAATAAGCTTTGCGTGTTTATGTAGTAGTTCTTGTTGTCTATAAAAATAAATTATTTAATTTGATGTTAAGCACAACTTTTGAAATTGTAATGTGTCGTAACCTATGACTCTCACCAACTTTATGTTGACGTGTTTTAGCATCATTTTCAGGTTTGCCTAGCGGTGATAGGAGCATTAGGGAGCAATGAATTTAGAGAGACTGTAGGCTCGCATTGCGGGGTTTATGTTAATTTGTTTTATTGATGTTGTGCATTATATGAGAATTGTTGTATGTTCATGGCATTGTCATAACACGCTCTACTAATATATGTCATCTTTTAGTTATTTCTCTATTGTGACACTATTGTGTTGTGATGATTGTCCATGAAGTTTCACCCCATGTTTCCGCCTAGGCGGGGTGTTACACCTCTTACATGTTTCAAGATACAAATGATTATAGTCTTTATTACTATCTTGTTCAGGATAGCGTTATGTTTAACCCCACTTCAATCCATAACACAAAATTAAGATTAGATTTATAGAGAGAAATAGATGAAGGTAGAGAGAGAAAGTAGAGATAATGGATGGTTAAAACATTACTAGAGAGAGAAAGTGAATGTAACCAACACCCTCTTCCACACATGGAAGAGGGTTTATATACCCATGATCTTGGTGGGCTCATGTGCTTGTTTCTTGGGTCGGGCTTTGCTTACACTTGGGCTTACAGCCATAACTTATACAATATTAGCTTAAAGTCCAAGTCTGGTTAACCCGACTAACCTATTACAATACAAGACCTTTAACGACTAAGATGACATATTACATTCTTGTTCGACTATATAAAATATAGGGCTAACACGTTAGAACTATAGCAAAAAGTACCATTCACATATATAAGACCTGCTTGCATCTCAAGTCAAAGGATTTAGTAATGTAAATCATTTACAAGTTTCACTTAAAGACGCCGATCCATAAAGTGATTGACTTGTTAGTATGAGATGTCCAATATACAACTTTTGGATATTGTATGAGTTGGTGAACCGTTCTTGCATATTCTACGAATATTACCATCTCTCATATATGTCTTAATTCAATTATATTCTCATATAATCAATTGACATAGATAATTTAGAATAACATATTATTCAAGGATTTAAACGTGCAAAAATAGGACCAATAAATATTAATGAAAACGAACATATACAATACTTCAATTCATAAAATAAATATTGTTTAACAATATCCTTTATCCAAATAAAACAGATTACATGAAACTACTAGCAGGACGAAGTCCCATGCTCCTAACATGTTGAGTAAGCTTTTTACTAGGTAAAGCCTTCGTAAAAGGATCTGCTAGATTATTATCTGTATGAACTTTAACTAGATTAATTTCACCCAATTCGATACATTCACGAACATAGTTATTTCTCCTTTGGTAGTGTCTGGCGCCTCTCTGAACTCGTGGTTCATTAGCTATGATGATTGTACTTGAATTGTCACAATACATCTCTATAGGTTCTTCATTGGTAGGAACTACGCCAAGTTCTCCAATAAACTTCCTTATCCAAACAGATTCCTTTGCAGCTTCAGAAGCAGCAATATACTCAGCTTATGTGGCAGACTGTACAATAGTACTTTATTTGGAGCTCTCCCATACTTCCGTGCCTTCGTTCAAAACGAAAACATACCTAGTTTGAGATTTAGTGTCATCTCTATCGGTTTCAAATCCAGCATCACAATAACAATTAACTTGTAGCTCAGTAGCTTCAGGATTTCCACCATAAACCAAAAACGTGTCCTTAGTATGTCTTAAATACTTAAGAATATTTTTCACAGCAGGACAGTGACTCTCACCTGGATTTTTCTGAAATCGGCTTGTAGTATTTTGTGCAAATGCAACATCAGGTCTTGTGCACCTCACAACATACATAATAGATCCTACAACCGAAGTATAAGGAACATTCTACATACGCTTCATCTCTTTAGATGTAGTTGCAAATTGTGTTTTATTTAAGTCACTTTGCACTTGCATAGGAATGAGACCACGCTTAGAATTATCCATTCTGTACTTCTTCAAGATCTAATCAAGATATGCACAATGACTTAGTCCAATTAACCGCTTCGATCTATCTCTATAGATTTTGATTCCAAGAATAAATGTCGCTTCCCTTAAATCTTTCATAGAAAAACACTTCCCAATGATATGTCTTTACCTCTTGTAAACTCAAAATATGATTTCCCATAATGATTATGTTATAAACATACAAGATTAGGAAAACAATATTACTCCCACTAGCTTTTTGATATACACATGGCTCATCAAGATTTTGATCAAAACCAAACTTTTTGATTTTTTCAACAAATCTTTTATTCTAGCTTCTTGATGCTTGCTTAAGTCCATAAATGGATCTTTGAAGCCTACTTACTTTTCTGGGATGCTTGGGATCAACAAAACCTTCCGGTTGTTCCATATAGATTTCTTTTTCTAAGAAACCATTCAAGAACGCGGTTTTTACATCCGTTTACCATATCTCATAGTCATAGTACGTCGCTATAGCTATGAGAATCCTAATAGCTCTTAAATATGCAACAAAAGAAAAGGTTTCCTCATAGTCAACAACATAAATTTTTGTGAACCCTTTTGCTACAAATTCGCTTCATAGGTGTGTAAAATGCCATCCATGTACATCTTCTTCTTGTAAATCCACTTACCCTTTACGACTTTCGGATTGGGTGGTAGATCTACAAGTCTCCAAACTTTATTATCTTCCATAGATTGCATTTCCGCATTCATAACAACAACCCACTTATCGGATTCAGAATTTGCATCTCTATAGTTAGTAGGTCATTAAGATCCCATAAACTATGTTCCTCGAATTCTACATTTAGGCATAGTCGTTCAGGTGCTTTGATTGTTCTTTTTTATTTATGAATGGGGACGACATCCTCTTCTTGAGTTACATCAGGTGCAAGACTTTCTTCCTCAATTGGATGTTCGCTAGTAGTTAAATATCTTCATCCTCTAGTTCTACAATCCTCCCACTCTCTTTTTAAACTATGAGATTCTTTTCAAGAAAATCTGCATACCTCTCAACAACTATTTTATTTCAGGTGGGTAGTAGAAATAGTAACCCATAGTTTCCTTAGCGTAACCTATGAAGACACACTTAACCGATCTTAATTGAAGTTTGTCAGGCGTGTGACGTTTCACATGAGCCTCACAACCCTAGACCTTTAAGTAAGACAAGTTAACTACTTTTTCATGTCATAGTTCATATGGAGTCTTGTCAACCTTCTTAGTTGGAACCATATTGAGTATGCGTACAACAGTCTCCACAACATAATCCCAAAAGGATAATGGCAAAGTAGAAAGACTAATCATTTATCGAACCACGTTTAGCAAAGGTCAATTTCTCCTCTCAAAAACACCATTGTGTTGTGGCGTGTAAGGAGGAGTCAGTTGTTGGACAATTCCACTAGCCTTTAGATAATCTTTAAATTCTTGACTAATATATTCACCACCACGATCCGATCGAATGGCTTTAATAGTCTTCCCGGGTTGATTTTCTACTTCCTTCTTGAATACCTTGAATGTTTCAAATACTTCATGTTTATGCTTGATGAGACTGTAATTATACATAGTCTCATCATCCAAATTGGGCTTAAAATGCTAAAAATATCATCAAAATACCCCAAAATATGCCTGTGTTTGTTCATTGTATATTTTAGGTACGGATATCGTGAAATCAACAAAAGATCACAAGAATCGAGCAAAAACGAACACGGGAAACGAATCCGCATAAAGAACCGGGCCCGAGTCATGAATTTCCAAAAATACCCTTGAAGTTTTGAAGATTTTCAACTTTGGTCCCTTATTTTTGAAGATTTGGCAAGAAAGGCCCTTGGAGAATTCATTTGTACAATAAAAGTCCTCCATATTTGAAAATTATACAAAAGAGGCCCTTGAAGAATGCAAACATTGCATATTTTGCCCTTGTTACAAGTTTATAGAACATTTGGTGGCCAAAGTCTACAAAAATAAACTTTGATAACAAAGGGTTTATAGTTTTTGGCTGTTTAAAATGGAATTGACAAAGTATTGGGAATATGGGGGCCATTTTGGCCAGACAATGAAATCTACACCCACCACTCAACACACGCCATGTCATCCACTTACCTCCTCCCACCAATAGAATTCCTCCACCTCACATCCCACGCCAAGTCACCTTCCACTCATACTATATTAAACGGATTTTTACTAATCAGTTATAAATTGTGAGGGAAACATCTTTTTAAACTAGTTTAACCCCTAAAACACATCTAATCCAACTATTCCACTCTACTCACCAGCCTTAAACCCTAATCCAATTACAACCCTTAATCAAAGGGTTTTTCAACCAAAACTTCCCGATCCTCAATTCAACACCCACTAATCAAAACTCACAAAAAACCCACTACACTCGTGACCACAAATGGGTCCCCCATGTCCCCTGTCACCTCGTTTATAGCAAAGAGTGGACATTCACAGTCCCATCAACGACCCATAGGCATTCCTTGGTCCCAAAGGAGTTAACCAACGTCCAAGATAAATTCATAATAGCTGGAATGTCACTTTCTTTACATGAGGCCATTTGACTGTAATTCAAAGATCAAGAAGACTCCAAAGGCAAGATTTGTTTTTCATCTACTAGGGTTTTGTATACTAGAATATTCTATCAATTAGTATAAAAAGGGCATTCGACCTGTGAATGTACCTTTGTTCCAGTTTTGTAAAAAAATTATTAATGAAAATGGAAGTTTAAACTTTGCAAAGACTAAGTTCCTTTTTAATTCTTGTTTTAGTGTAATCGAATTAATTTTTCTTGCAAAATCTTGGTTAAAGGAAGAAAGGGTTTTTTGTGAGAGGACACTTAAGCCTCAAACTCGTTTTTTCTGGATTTCATTATAGAGGCTTATTAGCTTATTTGGTTGACAACCAAATAAGCTATTAAAGCTTGTATAAGCTGTTGTTTTAGTTTCTAAGTTTCAAAAGGTGGTTTCAAAGAGTTTCAAAGATTTTTCATAAAAATCTTATTTTTATTTATTGTTAACAGTTACTGTAGCATAAGCTTATCACAAGCCTGACAAGCTTGTGATAAGTTTATACTACTTGCATTTGTTTTCCCTGTTTGTTTGTGTTTGTGCAGAGTTTCAAGAACAAGGCCATCTCTATTTCATTCCATCATTTTCTTTTGAAGACATTTTACCCTAGTTCATACTTTTGAACCCCAACAGGGCTCTCTACATACTTGCATAAGACTCACAAGGATTCAGGGAAAAGGCATCAACCAGGTAAAGGCTTGAACCTTCTCTGGATATTTCAGTTTTATTATGTTTATGTGAGTTTTGGCATAACTGCTTATGTGATTCTTTGTTAAGCTGTTTAAAGTTGTTTAAGTGTTGATGCATGCTTATTTAGGTTTATCATACTTGTTTCAGTAGATACTAATCAGTATTGAGAGTTTTTGGTTGAAGTTCCTTTGTTAATTTTTGGTTAATCAGTCATAAATGGGTGTTTGGGTCTGGATTATAAGCTAAGCTTTTGACAAATTTTTGGCCTGTAATCAGTCTCAACATACTTCATTTGTTATTAGTAGTAGAATTCAGTTACTTGTTTTAAGTTTCATAGGTTAAAATCAAATTTATATGCTTGATATTTCGTAAAAAATAGTTAAGTAAAAAATCAATAGGGAGAACTTGCTTGCTTTAGTAGTTCTTGATTCCAAATCTTGCACATTGTTAGATATTGAGGTAATCTAGGGGTTTTAATTAGTTGGTGGTCATTTGGTTATGTTTTGAGCCAGTTTTGGTGGAGTAAAACTCACCCTAGTGCCTTTTGCATCAGTATAAGTACCCATCAGACCCCATAGAATATGCAGCAACCTGTTTGTGTCCGTTTTGTGTGATTTGGTTTTGGATTTTGTGTTTTTGTTGTTTGTATCGACTCCATACACTCAACTGAGTGTAGGGGTGCCCCCTGTTCCACCAAACAACAAGTAATCAACCCATACGAGCCTAATCAAGTGTCCAAATCCTTGTAGTGACCTTTACATGTTGTTAGAGAACGTTCCTTTGTGTTTCATATATCGGACATCACTTGTTTTTACAAAGATTAACACTGTTTCATTTTTTATATACCTGACACGTTTTTGATTAAATTTGTAGGATTAGATCATTTTTCTTAGGTTTATTTTGTGTTTTGATAGAGTTTAGATAAAAAAAAAAGAAAAAAAAAGTTTTAAGAAAAAATCTGTGGCCAGAACTCGAACCTGCGCCACTCATACCACACACCAACGCTCTAACCAACTTCCCTAGGGACTTTACTGGTATAATTTCCCTAGGACATTTACTTAAGGGGTGTTTTGTTTTAAGCTTATAAAACCTTTCGAGTTTAAATAAGCTGGTAACAGCTTATTGATTAAGCAATTTTGGCTTATTGCATTTTTCTTGCATTCTTTACATAGTTTAGGACTTTTTAAGAAGAAAAGTTTATTTTTCATGTTTTTATTTTATTTTTTATGAATATTTTTAGTTTTAATTTTATATAGTAATTAAAAAATAGATAAAGGTGTTTTAAAATTTTTTGAAAAATAGTTTTTAAGTTTCTAATAGTATTTTTGAGGTTTACATTAGAAAACGTTTTCATTTTAACTTATTTTAATTTTATTTAATTTTTGGTTTTTTATTAAACTTTAAAAGTTAATATAAAGTTATTAAAAAGCTTTTGGACATTTTGTTTTCATTTTTGTTTTCTTTACATTTTTCTTAGCTTAAATAAAAATTTTGGTTAATTTTAGAGCACTTTTATTTACGTCGTAGGGTAATTTTTAGCGTAAATCGTCCTTATTTTCCTTCTTTTCTCATCCAAAAACGACACTAATCCAAACTTTGATTTTATATATTGGCACACACAAGTCATACACCTCCGCCGAGAACGAACTCGCATTTATTCGGTTTGATGGTTTTTCATTAAATCGTCGAGTTTAATACTTGCCGCTCATACGCCTTTTCCCTTAAACGTGTATGATTTACCTACAATCATTTTGGCACCGCTGCCGGGGAGGTGTTTTTGGTTGCCATTATTACTATCGTGTTTGTGTGAGTAGTGCGTTTTTGCTTTTCAATTTTTGGAAAGCGTAAATATCGTACATACTCATTTTTGTTATTTTTCTCTATTATATTATAGTATCCAAATAAATCGTGTTTAGTTTTCCTAAACTAAACACAAAACAATCATTTTACTATATTGTAGATATCCCATTATCGTTTTCGTTTTTCTTGTGAATATTATTAATATATTGTATTTACGTATCACAATAAATATACAATATCTCCAAAATCGTGAAAACGCAACCTTAATTGGGATTTTATCACTCAATTATTGTATTCGAATCCAAAGCAAAAGTTTAAAGGCAAGATAGATAAATACTTTCGTGAGGCTTAATTTTGATTAACACACAGTATAAGGTGGGTATAAGGCGGTTGTATTTCACGACCTAAGGAAAAAAGGCTCTTAAGTGCTTAACGCCGCCTCGTTTCCCCCGCTTGCTTGTGCGTGTTTTGAAAAAGAGGGCTAATCGAGGGTTTGTTGCCGAAGTATTATCTACGTATACTATATTTGCTTGTTTTCAAGATTAAACCCTCTTGAACATTTTGGTGTTCCACCAACGTTCTAAAGTCATCGAAAGCGTTCACTCCGCGTGATTGTTTTCATTCTTTGAGGCTCCTTTAATCGAGAAAGCGATTCGAGGAGAGATTTGTAGATTTGAGTCTACGTAATACACCAAAAATCCAAAAAAAAATTAAAAAAATAAAAAACAATCAAAAACCAAAAAAATTGAAAAATCGAAAACCGCAAAAAGAATCTTCTTTGCTACCCCCCCCCATTCTACGCTTAGTGCATGCGCACTCGATCGAAGGATTATTCTAATTCTAGCGACGCTTCGAATCGACGCAACCGTAATCGAAGGAATCGACGACGTAGACGATATTTAGAAACCGACGTTCCTAATATCGTTGTTGAAGAGACCGTAGACGAGATGGCAGACAATCGTTCGATGATGGAATTGCTCCAAGCTCCCACCGAGGGTTATGGAGAAACGATCGTAATTCCCGCTATCGAAGCGGATAATTTTGAGATTAAGAGCGGAATGCTTTCGTTAATCCAAGCTACGAAGTTTCGAGGTCGTAAAGCCGATAATCCTCACGATCACATTCGAAATTTTGATCGTATTTTAGCCACGAGCAAGTTTAAGAACGTCGACATCGATGTCGTCAAGCTTATGCTTTTTCCATACTCGCTCGATGGTGCCGCCAAGGATTGGTACGAGAAAGAGCCACCTAATTCGATAATTACGTGGAAAGATCTTGTTTCCAAGTTCGTTAATCACTTTTTCCCACCGTCTAAGACGACGTTTTTTAAAAACTAGATTACGAGATTTGAGTAAAAACCAAATGAATCTTTTAGATACGCGTGGGATCGTTTTAAGGAATTGCTTAGGCAATGTCCTCGCCATGGATTTTCCGATTTGCACCAAATCGATACGTTTTACAATGGTCTTAGTTTTCAAGAACAAGATTCGTTGAATTCCGCCGCGGTGGCAACTTTTTGTGTAAAACTCCGAAAGATGCATTGATGATTATCGAGAATTGATCCAAGGTTTACCACTCCGCAACGCACCGAGTGTCGCCAATGTTGCCAATGTTAGTAGTTCTAATCGTGACATTGAGAGGGTTGATGCGAAAGTCGACAAGTTGACGAATGTGTTTACATCGTTCTTAATCGAGATGCAAAAGAAAGACGCTCCCGCTATGGTGAAAGCGGTTGAGGCATCATGTACGTTTTGCGGTGTACCACATAATTATTACTAGTGTGCGGCTATGGATGGTCAAACGTCGAGTGTTAGTGCGTTAAACAACAATTTTTCTAATCAAAATCAAAATAACGCCGGTACATCGCAACAAACGAACAACAACAATCAAGGCAATTATTTTAATCGAGAAATGATTTTTCAAATCAAAATCGTAACAATTTTCAAGGAAATAATCATGGTAATCAAGGTTATAATCAAGGTCAAAATTTGAATTGGCAAAATCGAGGTTTTAACAACAACAATCAAAACCGGAATTTTAACAATGGGCAAAATTTAAATTTTTCGAACAATGCTAATCAAGGGAACAATTTTCAAAGGAATCAAAACCAAGCTTTCAATCAAAACTATAATGGCTCAAATGATTTTCAAAATTACGTTAAATCAAATGACGCTAATATGAAGAGATCAGAAACGTAAATTGGTGATATGAAACACGAATTTTCAAACACGTTGAGAGGAGAAAACAACAAGATTGAACAAGGACAAATCGACATAAAAAAGATGTTTTCGGCTATTATGAACAAAGCCTTGGGTGCTTCATCGAGTTCGTTACCTAGTGACACCGTTGCAAATCCAAAGGAACAATGTAAAGCCGCCTCATCTCGTGAGAAAAGTCGTGTGATTACCCCTACCCTTGATGGATTTAGAGTTGTTCCTTCTTCTCAACCCTCGACTTCTAAGACGCCTTCTTGTTCTATAGTCGAGGGGGTGAACGTGGCGACCAAGGAAAAGAGTGCACACCCTTGTGTACCTCGAATTCCATCCACGGTTCAAAAAGAGAGCTTTATCAACCTCACCAAAGTAACCCTTAAAGGAACTTATGCTTCGATCCTTCTTAAAAAACCCAAAAGGCAATTGCCAAAAAAGGAAGAGGATCCGGGCTTTCTACTACCTTGTGATTTTTTCGAGATTGAGGGATGTTTAGCCCTTGCTGATTTAGGTGCTAGCGTCAATCTCATACCTCATTCTCTTTGGAAATTGATGAGTTTGCCTTCACTTACCCCCACGAACATGACAATCGAGCTTGCAAATTGTACGCCACTTATACCAATTGGAATAGCCGAGGATGTCCATGTTAGAGTTGGAAAGTTTGTTTTTCCCGCGGATTTCGTTATGTCCGATTACGAGTGTGACCCTAAATGTCCCATTATTTTAGGTCGACCATTTTTATCGACGGCTCGAACCGTAATCGACGTCCACGAGGGGAGACTCGCTATGAGATATGGGGATGAACGAATGGACTTTTTCGCAAATAAATCCCAAGTTTCAAATGATCATGATAAAACCGAGGTTGCAAAACCCGATGTTTCAAATTCTAATGATTTCAAAATGTTAACTTTGGCGGAAAATATGAGGCTTGGTGCATGTTTTAAAAGAATTAAAATGAACGGATTTAAAGATGATGATTTTAATGATAAAGAATACGTGTACTTGATTCAAAATGGTATTTGTAGATTTATGGATGAAAAATCATTTTGGGATGTATTTGCCGAAACAAGTGAACAACAAATTCTGAAAGGTGATGTTAGTGCCATCACGACAATGACAAAAATGGACTCGTCTTCACTACCTTCGAAGGACCACGTCTTTGAGGCTTCAACTTCTAACTCCATCGAAGTGCCTCCATTTCCTAGCCCAACACCCGTTGAGGCTAAAGGTTTCATCGACATCGATCCTCTCGTCTTAGAAAAGTCACCTAAGCATAGTCATTCGACATGTAAGACCATGGTTGTGAGTGCTCACATCGACTCTTTATTTGATGATGACGATGGCGATTTTGCCGAGATTGATCACGTGCTTAAAAATCAACAAGCAATTTTTTATTCTCCAAAAAAGAAGTCTAAATGTGGAAAGTACGATGATTACGAGTTCGATCCCGAGATTGAGGAAATTATCGAACGAGAGCTAGCTCTTTTGCCTCCACTTCCACCTACAAGTGAGGTTGATCTTTCCAAAATCGAGGATGAACTTGATGAGTTGGAACGTCTTATTTTCGATGACGAACCAACTCATGTGATGTAAAACCCGCATGCTTTTACCATGAATAGTACTCTTAAGATCGTACGTACTAGATTAAAACTTTCGTATTATAGCATGATTACGATTACGTGTTAGGATTTTACGTATTACGTACGTGTTAGAACACGATAAGTATTTACTACGCACGAGCACGTAAAATTATTTGACAATAATTAATCACGAACATGCGATCATGAAATCATGAACGTAATTAAAACACGAACTATTATTAATTACGTATATATATTTATTACGAGCGTAAATAAATATATTAGATCACGATAATTACGTAACGAGAACACATAAAACGCGAACACAAATAATCATGAACGAATAACTAAACATCGAGACACGGAAAAAGGTACGGGTACCCCATGTGGGGCCCCCTACCCGCGGCTACAAGGAACAAATGGGCCAAGCCCATTTGTATTTTTACTAAAAGGAGGTTAAGGAATTTTACACTACTCATAATTGTTTTTACAGAAGATTTACAGAAAACCTAAACCCTCCTCTTTTTCTTCTTTTTGGCCGCCACCTTTAACACACCAATAAGGGGTGTTTGTTGATCTTGGATCTTGGAATTCTTGTTGGTGTTCGTATTTGTTCTTCGTTATTTAGATCCACGTATTCGGTAAATCCTTTTAAACCTTTTTCTTTTGATTTGATCTTTTATTAATTAAGAACATGTTATGTTTTTTTATAAAACCTAATTAAATCATAGATCTAAAATGAATTGGGTTAAATAAAATCAAAAGTAATGTTTTAAGGGGTGTTTGTTTTGGCCGCAGCCTACACCGAACCCAAGAGGGTTTCGGTTTGGCCATCCAACCACCACCGAGACCATATGGTCCCGGTTGGTTGGTGTGGGTCCCACGGCAGCATCAACACAAGGGGTACCCCGATTTGGTTCTTGGTACGGAGTCGATTTCATGTCCGGTTCATGGTTTTTAGTCTAGATCCGGTTCATGGTGTATGTTTAGTTTTTATTTTTTTTATGATCTTATGTTAAAATTAAATTAATAATATGACATGATTAATTTAATAACATGACTTAGGTTATTTTAATTATTAATAATCATGAAATTAATTACCTAAGTATTTTTATATTTTAGACTTATAATTAATTAATTATTTAAAAACCATGGTTATAATTAATTAATTAACATGACTTAGGTTATATTATTAATAAATAATAATACATGTTTTAACCTAAGTATTTAACTTTATTTAATTAAGAACATGTTATACTCTAATTAAATATTTTAACCTATAGTTTAATTTAATTACATGAAATAATTATTAAACTATACATTATATCATATGACTTAGAAAATAATCATGAAAACACTTAGGCTTATATACTTAGCTTATTTCTAATTATGGAAACTTTCTATTTATAGAAACTTAATTAAATAAGGCAGCGAATCTATTTATGGAAACTTTCTATTTTTAGAAACTTATCTATTTTAAGCAGTAATTCTATTTTTGGAAACTTTCTATTTTTGGAAACTTTCTATTTTTGGAAACTTTCTATTTTTGGTAACTTTCTATTTTTGGAAACTTTCTATTTTTGGAAACTTTCTATTTTAGGAAACCTGCTATTTTTGGAAAGTTACTTATTATTACACAGTAAGTATAATAATACATGAAATACCAGAAATACTTAATCAGATTAAACAGAATATAAGATAAACACAGTTTAAGGCGTTAAACAGTAAAACATGGTAAGAACATATAAAATAAGCTAAGACATGACATAAAACCAGCTACGTATTTAGTAAGCAGATACTTATTCATGTATGTATTTATGTAGCACTAGTGATACGGAAGTAGGATTCCTCTCAGTTCATCTCCTTCGTTCACTGGACATAAGGTACGGATTCCCGTCCTTTCAGTATGGACATTCTTTCCTTATTAGGATTTCCCGTATGCAGCCAAATGTTTTCCCGTAGTATAAGTTACGTGTTTAATTTGCTTATGCTTAATTATGAATACCTATAGCCATATACATGCATGACCAGTTTCACCTAGTTATGGAGGTACCATAACCATAACATTAGAGGCACTGATGTTATGACTTCACCACGGCGGAGTGATTGCTCGTGGCGTCCCTTCAGCTTTTGGCCATTTATATTATATTTATCATGTGGGGCGTATGGGTGCATCCGAGTTACATGTTTTCAGTCAGGGTTTCATGGTGAATGTGGTGTGTGCCTTTCATCCTTCACAAGGAGCTGATCCCTCCTACCCAAAAACCAGTATATTAAATTAGAGGCAGCCCCTCTAATTTGCATGATGAGGTCACCCCTCCAAGTATTCATGCACGGTAGATTTTCATGACCTATATTGGCTAATGGTAAAATATGATAAACAGTTTTTACAAGATAAACATAAGACTTTTCAAACTATAAAACCAGTTTTATGAACATGTTCCAGGTTTTCCAGGACTTATATGTTTCCGCTGTTATTAAGTCTTTATTATGCTTAGTCATTCATACTATGTCTATATTCGTGCACTGAGCGTTTTGCTCTGCCGTTACTTTCCTTTCCATGTCCCCAAAACGGCAGGTACTCAAGGGAAGACTCGAGCATTTGGAGGACGTACGTATGATGGAAGCTGCCAGAGACTTCTTTTCCTTTTTGCCTTCATATACTTATGCTTGTTTAGTCTTTCATTCATTTCTTTTGCTTTATTATGTTTTGGGCTTATGTTTGGGAACCGATGTTTGATTCCGGTTAACCCTATGGTCATGTAATGTTTTAGACATTTATCCTTGTATGCTTTGATGACACGCCATAATTACGCGTGACATTCCATTATCAAAATAGGGAGTTACAATTATGGTATCAGAGCCAAGGCTTTGACCTGTAGGCTCTAAAACTCGACCTGTGACTAGTGGGTAGTCACCAGAAGCTTCCTAAGCCAACGTTTGTTATTCTACGTATTGATGTTTTCAGCGCATTGTTGTTTTAACCATGATGTTTTCAGCACCTTGAGGTTTTAACCTTAATGTTTTCATCGATTATGTTGTACTAATATGGATGGACAACCGTCATTCATATTTAGTTATGTGTCATTGTTTCATGCATGACGTTCCTCGTGAACCGTGACTATGTGGACTGAACCTCAATAGTTCATAATTAGTCACAAAAAAAAAATTCTGATAAGTTTTGACAGATGAGTTTCATTTATTTATGTTTCATGCATCATTATTGCAGGGATTATGACTAAGTAATGGTTGGTACAGGACTGGCCCTATTTAGTCGCATGTGCTTATATCGAAACTTTTAACTTTGGGACCGACCCATAGGCGTCCCCTTGCAATGTCTTTTATTTTGGGACCGACCCATAGGCGTCCCCTCACACATATAGAGATTTTTATAAACTACATTACGCATTCATGCACTGTTTTTCATGCATAAAATTTTTCTCATGATTTATTGGCATAATTTTTTTTTCATGTCCCCTCATAAGTTACTATGTTTTTATGTCAAGTATGTTTTCATACTGTCATGGTTAACTTCAGTTTCATGCTGATTATATTATACGCTTCTTCATGATAGATGGTTTCATGTTTCTTCATGATAATTCCGTCTTCATGTTGATTATGTTTTACGCCTCTTTTGTTATTTACGTTGTCCTGCAAGACATTGTTAGATTTCATTGAATCATGCTTTCATGATAGTCATGGTTGGTTTTCATTGATCATGCTGTCAGGCAAATCATCGTTGAATTTTGTGTAACCACACTTTAACGTTTCCGTTATAACCAGAATGATGTCTATGCTAATACTGCTAGGTTATCAAGATGGTTTTCCTAACCGTTTAACCGATTTACTTTCCTTAAATCATGACAAATGATCGACCCCCATACCGATCATTTCATGTACATTCCATGTGTACTCCATGTACCTTATCCCACGTGCGTACTTCCACTTGCTGATACTCTACAAATTGCTGATGTCGCTCATAACTTGGAGATGTTACTAAAGGTTGATGCTGCTGACGTTCGGAGACGCTACGAGATGCGGATGCTGTTCACAACCTGGAGATCCTACAAGACGAAGACAAAGGCGTCGGAGCAAAGCAATTGGACGAGAAGATGCTTCACCATCAGACGATTCCCATCAATCATTATCCCTAATTCTTAGTTACATGTCACACGTCATTCGGCTGTCATTTCAGCCATATGAGTGCAAACCGGTACCAGCCGGCCAGTCAGCTAAATAGTTACATGAATCACGATCATGAGAATGACCGTCATGGAACTGACAGACAGGACGATAGTAACCACTACTATGACAGAACTATCCTAGAAATTGCAACCGAGGCTCCGGCCGCGGACGTGATCAGACATACAAAGGATTAGTAGTCCAACCGATCCGCCAAGTCTGGCATAATAAGCTATTATTGTAGTTCTATTATTTTACGTCTCGAGACACATGTCAAGACATCAGTCAAGACACATGTCTCACGTATACTTTCTGAAGACACATGTCTCACGTATACTTTCTGAAGACACATGTCAAGACATCAGTCAAGACACATGTCTCACGTATACCTCCTGAAGACACATGTCAAGACACCAGTCAAGACATATGTCATGCTTATAGTTCCAAGAAACGAGTCAAGACACATGACTCATGTCCAACTATGGAACATTTCTAAGAAAGTCAGGGTACCCTCCAAGGGTATATCTATTTTGTTGTGCCATGTATTAATCATGCCACAAGAATTTCAATACCATTATCAGCGCAGCAGTGAGAACTGTCACGTTGCCGATGTCACTTTCATTTCTTTCACCATAGTTCATATATTCATGACCATGAAGGACGCCTTTCGTATTCCCACGCCTACGAAGGTTTTCCTTCAACTTAATGATGAGATCCAAGCTGCTAACGCATTTCCTCGGACAGACACGAGATGAATTTTATCCTAATTATGGACTATGAACAACACACCATGCTACGATTCATAATTATGTACAGTAATGTTCAGGCTCCTGAATACATTCAGCTTGATTTTCCATTAGGAAAATCTGTACAATTATTTATGCTTACAAGCATGTGCGTTGTTAGCCATGGTCGCTAAAATTTTCTAGCTATCAGTAAGACACGACTACTTAAGTCCTTTTACGCATAGCCACTTGATTATTCCAAAATCTTCCTATACATTCTAGAAGAACCTACAAGGAGAAGAATGGTACCATGAGATTTTGTGTCGACTACCGTCATCACCATTCATGACCGTTATTCTCCTCCACGTATTGACAACATGTCCAATCGACCTTATAGTGTTAATCACTTTTCCAAGATCGAACTCATGATCATGCTGCCAATAGTGACGAGTGAAAGAGCAAGACATGTCCATGACTGCTATTCGTACACGACTCAGTCATGCTAGATTTATGATTTTGATTTAGTCTCATCAATGCTCCAGCCGCATTATAAGAATGAGTTTCCATGACTCATAAGCAAATTCAGCAGTGTTTTCGTTGAGGATAACCTGATTTCCTCTAAGTCTAGAGAAGAACAGGAAGACCTTATCTGCACCATGTTGCAAATTCTGTGAAAAGAGAAATTTCACCCTGGAAATATTTCCAATATCAATTCTGGTTGATTACAGTGACACGCTGGATCACATGGATTTTCATGGTTAATCTTACCATGACTCAGCTTATGCGTAAAGGAGAGAACCCTACATTACATTAGGTGTTATAGAAAATCCTACGCTAAGAGAAGTTTAGATTCATAGACTCAGAGTTTCGCAAACTCCTATGTATCAAGTTCGATGAAGCAAGACACAGTTACGTTCATATCTTTATACCTGTCATACAAACAGGTTAAGATAGGACACCAACAGACTGGGATGTTTTCATCATCTGAAACTGTGAATCGAAAAGGGACAAGATCTCCATGGATTTTAGTACCAGATTACAACAAACTCAGAAGAAGCATGATGCTATCTGGTTTATTTTCAACAGTTGATCAAGTCTGCAGAATCCTTACATCCGTATGGATTTCAGAACTAACAGATTGATCGGACATGTTCCAGCCAAGGCTCATCTGATCACTTAGCAATCCCTCAGTTATCGGGTCAGACAAAGATTCACAATTGTGCTCCTTATTTACTTCACGTCTTCATTCTAATTCCACGACTTGCTTTCGCACTCGCATTCAGGACACTATTAGCGTTCATGATGGCATCTCGGCTTACGATTTTATGTTGTTTTTCTCATTCTGGGAAGTTTTGCAAGAACTTGAGAGACCAGACCCAAGTTTAGTATAACTCCCTATCCTCAGATAGACGTTTCTCGTCATATTCTATGTCTCACCTTGTAGCGTTTGGCGTTACCGCCATTATATTCTATGTTCACGATATGTTTCACATGTCATGTACATTCCACGTTCCTCATATCATGATCAAGATATGTTACACGTATCATGGATCACGATATGTTTACTCATATTACACTCATCATATTTCCACGTATCACGTTCAAAATTTTTCACGTATTACGTTCAAAAATTTTCACGTACTATGTTTCTTTATGTCTCGCGCATCGTTTCTGATTATCAGTTAAGTCAGATTGTCTTCCATCGTAACGTTTCAGTTACCCTAGCACGTTAACTCTTATTTTCCTCGATCGAATTTAGGGGATCTACCTTCCGTTGATAACCAAGAATTTCTTCGTATTCCAAGTCAAGGTCAGGAGGACCAAGATTCATCATTTGTGTCAAGATCTTCTGAAGGAACCGTTCCAAGAGGGAGGCCACTTGGAAACAAACAAGTTCATCCAGACTTTTATCCGTTTTCTCTCATCTTAGATATGTCCTTTCAGTCAGGTCACGTTCCATGTCCTTTCAAGACATGTCACGTTCCACGTTCCTTTTACCGTGTCACCTGTACGTTCATTAATCTTACATACCCTCTCAGTTTGATTCGGGTATGTTTCTCTTTCATTTACGTTATCTATAATTCAGGGACGAATTATTCTTTTTAGGGGGAAGAGTTGTAAAACCCGCATGCTTTTACCATGAATAGTACCCTTAAGATCGTACGTACTAGATTAAAACGTTCCTATTATAGCATGATTACGATTACGTGTTAGGATTTTACGTATTACGCACGTGTTAGAACACGATAAGTATTTACTACGCACGAGCACGTAATAATTATTTGACAATAATTAATCACGAACATGCGATCATGAAATCATGAACGTAATTAAAACACGAACTATTATTAATTACGTATATATATTTATTACGAGCGTAAATAAATATATTAGATCACGATAATTACGTAACGAGAACACATAAAACGCGAACACAAATAATCATGAACGAATAACTAAACATCGAGACACGGAAAAAGGTACGGGTACCCCATGTGGGGCCCCCTACCCGCGGCTACAAGGAACAAATGGGCCAAGCCCATTTGTATTTTTACTAAAAGGAGGTTAAGGAATTTTACACTACTCATAATTGTTTTTACAGAAGATTTACAGAAAACCTAAACCCTCCTCTTTTTCTTCTTTTTGGCCGCCACCTTCAACACACCAATAAGGGGTGTTTGTTGATCTTGGATCTTGGAATTCTTGTTGGTGTTCGTGTTTGTTCTTCGTTATTTAGATCCACGTATTCGGTAAATCCTTTTAAACCGTTTTCTTTTGATTTGATCTTTTATTAATTAAGAACATGTTATGTTTTTTTATAAAACCTTATTAAATCATAGATCTAACATGAATTGGGTTAAATAAAATCAAAAGTAATGTTTTAAGGGGTGTTTGTTTTGGCCGTAGCCTACACCGAACCCGAGAGGGTTTCGGTTTGGCCATCCGACCACCACCGAGACCATATGGTCCCGGTTGGTTGGTGTGGGTCCCACGGCAGCATCAAGACAAGGGGTACCCCGATTTGGTTTGGGGTACGGAGTCGATTTCATGTCCGGTTCATGGTTTTTAGTCTAGATCGGGTTCATGGTGTATGTTTAGTTTTTATTTTTTTTATGATCTTATGTTAAAATTAAATTAATAATATGACATGATTAATTAATAACATGACTTAGGTTATTTTAATTATTAATAATCATGAAATTAATTAACCTAAGTATTTTTATATTTTAGACTTATAATTAATTAATTATTTAAAAACCATGGTTATAATTAATTAATTAACATGACTTAGTTTATATTATTAATAAATAATAATACATGTTTTAACCTAAGTATTTAACTTTATTTAATTAAAAACATGTTATACTTTAATTAAATATTTTAACCTATAGTTTAATTTAATTACATGAAATAATTATTAAACTATACATTATATCATATGACTTAGAAAATAATAATGAAAACACTTAGGCTTATATACTTAGTTGTTTAACCAGCTTATTTCTAATTATGGAAACTTTCTATTTTTAGAAACTTAATTATATAAGGCAGCTAATCTATTTATGGAAACTTTCTTTTTTTAGAAACTTATCTATTTTAAGCAGTAATTCTATTTTTGGAAACTTTCTATTTTTGGAAAGTTTCTATTTTTGGAAACTTTCTATTTTTGGTAACTTTCTATTTTTGGAAACTTTCTATTTTTGGAAACTTTCTATTTTAGGGAACCTGCTATTTTTGGAAAGTTACTTATTATTACACAGTAAGTATAATAATACATGAAATACCAAAAATACTTAATCAGATTAAACAGAATTTAAGATAAACACAGTTTAAGGCGTTAAACAGTAAAACATGGTAAGAACATATAAAATAAGCTAAGACATGACATAAAACCAGCTACGTATTTAGTAAGCAGATACTTATTCATGTGTGTATTTATGTAGCACTAGTGATACGGAAGTAGGATTCCTCTCAGTTCATCTCCTTCGTTCACTGGACATAAGGTATGGATTCCCGTCCTTTCAGTATGGACATTCTTTCCTTATTAGGATTCCCCGTATGCAGCCAAATGTTTTCCCGTAGTATAAGTTACGTGTTTGATTTGCTTATGTTTAATTATGAATACCTATAGCCATATACATGCATGACCAGTTTCACCTAGTTATGGAGGTACCATAACCATAACATTAGAGGCACTGATGTTATGACTTCATCACGGCGGAGTGATTGCTCGTGGCGTCCCTTCAGCTTTTGGCCATTTATATTATATTTATCATGTGGGGCGTATGGGTGCATCCGAGTTACATGTTTTCAGTCAGGATTTCATGGTGAATGTGGTGTGTGCCTTGCATCCTTCACAAGGAGCTGATCCCTCCTACCCAAAAACCAGTATATTAAATTAGAGGCAACCCCTCTAATTTGCATGATGAGGTCACCCCTCCAAATATTCATGCACGGTGGATTTTCATGACCTATATTGGCTAATGGTAAAATATGATAAACAGTTTTTACAAGATAAACATAAGACTTTTCAAACTATAAAACCAGTTTTATGAACATGTTCCAGGTTTTCCAGGACTTATATATTTCCGCTGCTATTAAGTCTTTATTATGCTTAGTCATTCATACTATGTCTATATCCGTGCACTGAGCGTTTTGCTCAGCCGTTACTTTCCTTTCCATGTCCCCAAAACGGCAGGTACTCTAGGGAAGACTCGAGCATTTAGAGGACGTGCATAGGATGGAAGCTGCCAGAGACTTCTTTTCCTTTTTTCCTTCATATACTTATGCTTGTTTAGTCTTTCATTCATTTCTTTTGCTTTATTATGTTTTGGGCTTATGTTTGGGAACCGATGTTTGATTCCGGTTAACCCTATGGTCATGTAATGTTTTAGACATTTATCCTTGTATGCTTTGATGACACGCCATAATTACGCGTGACATTCCATTATCAAAATGGGGTGTTACATGTGACCACCAAAAATCCCATTCTAGAGGAGTTACCTAATCAATACTCCTCAAATGAGAATGACGTATACCACATTCATGAGGATCTAAGTTATCAACGATCCCCACAAAAAAATGATTGTTTTGTGCTTGATTGTGATCTCTTCGAGAGAGTTTCTAAAATCCTCAACGAGGGGAATGAAAAACCTTGGTTTGACAAACCCATCTATGATGAATAAATCGATGAGATGCACGGTCATGAGGATGAAGAATATGTTGACCCCGAGGGGGCGGTGTTCTTTGTTGATCGACGTTTGGAGAACTTATACAATCCACCACCCCCTAACCGCGACTTAAATGTGAGGATTTTTAGGATGACTAATCTTGAGTTTGAAACGCCAAATATTTTCGACATAATTAAATCGGGTTTTCATAAAGAGTTTTTGAACGATGAAAAAGGAAAAGATTTTAAAAATATTTTAAAAGATTTTTCTACAAGTTTAACTCCGTCATCACCGCGTTGTTTGAGTGCTAGAACCTCGTCTACTCCTTTTGACGACAGTTGGTGTGGATTTAGTGTAGGGGAAGACCCTTATGTTCCCTCACATTTCTCCACCGAGGACGAGATATTCGATCCCGGAATTGCTTGTAAAGGGAAATCTCGGTCTCCCACCAATGCAATAAATGGAAATCATATCTATTTGCTTGGTGTGAGTCTACCTCGAGTAGCTCATTTTGTTGCCTTACCCATTGCCCCACCTTTCTACTTCTCATCTCTTTTCTTTAAACCCTTTGAGTTTTTGCTATCGGTTGAGTAGCGTTGTTGTAACACCCCCAAATATACATAATTCAATACAGCGGAAGACTCATTGGTGTTACGGGATAGCACATTACTCACATCATAGACAACGCTGAAAAATCGCGTCGTTTAATAATAAAGCATTTCCATTCATAAATATCAGATTTACATTGGTCCCAAGTCATATTATTTCATACAAAGTTTTACAAAGCATTTGAATGGAAATTATTGTTTAAGTGCGGGCCATGAATTCTTGTCGTCTTCCCGAGAATTACCTTCAAGTACCTGAGACAAAACATGTTAAAAGAAAAGGTCAGCGAAAAACGCCGAGTGAATTCATAGAGTTTAATGAAAACCATTAATATATCATCGGTATATATTTATTACCGAAAATCATTTTGTACAAATCTTTGTAGTAGGCCATAAAATAGCCAAAGTCATCTTATACAAATCCTTATCAAAAATCATAATATAAGCTTTCGCCTTCAAATCATTATACGAACCATTGTCGTTAAAAAAACATCATACAATACGTTTTATAACGTTGTATAGAGTTAAATAAAAACCGTTACACGAATATGGTTATATAAAACCAAAACACCAACATAATATTAATAATAAGACCCTGTATTGCTAGTCAGACAATATATCATAATTCAATGCATAAACCAGTATTTTCGTTATTTTTGGATTATTATAAGCCGCATGACATTGTTACCTTACTACAACAAACAACGGGTAGCTAGCCCGAAACTCAATTTACCCATCTAAATTAGCGCGTCATCACAATAATCACGCTTATGTAAATCTTCTCATACATAAATTCGCTTACCAATCAATGTGGCACGACGGGGATCAACTGTCAAGGCGCGAATTGGGGTGATCGTCCCCAAATAGTACTATTATATGCATAAGCGTCTACCAAATCCCGGTAGTTCACAATTCATGGTAATGGGACTTTTAGTGACATAACCTAACTTTAATAATCCATTTCATTTCATCTATCGGGTCATTTTATCATTCATCGGGTCATACAATCATTCGGGTCCAAATCAATAAACAAACAATTGGGACAACTAGTGTCCTATTTCATAAAAACTAACATGTTATCTCCCTCGCGGGTTTATAAAACATTTCATAAAAACATTTAAAAGAGTGCGAGGTTATGAACTCACGTTGATGTGGGAAGGCGGTTTATCGGCAATCCGGATGTACGGTACGTGCTTCAATCACGGAAACCTAGACAAATAATACTCGTCTTAGACTCTTGTCCAATGACTATATAAAAATAACAAATATACATATGATGATTTTGTACATATGATGATGATCAAGTGGGTTTATATATTCTTATTTAATCATTTTAGTATTTATGTATTGGTAACTTTTTACTATTTTACTAGTTTTACCTATTTACATGTTTTAGGTCCAATAAGCCTATTATAAGTTCATTAACTTGTATTAATACATTTTATACTTGTATTATCAGTATTTATACTTTACATGTTGAGCCCAAATGAGTTAAGCCCAATAAGTAATTTTTATAAGTGTTTAACTTATTTAGTTAAATTATTAGTCCAAATATGCTAACTTAGCTCGTTAATGTCCGTATGTCATATAGTTCGGGTTTTATCGGTTTTTACTTGTATTAGGTACTTATACATCAGTATATGACTTTTAAAAACTTTACATTAGACGGGTTTGTTCGTCTAAGTTTTAATTGGCGAAAAACGTTAATTTTACGGTAATAGCCGAAAAAGTCGTAAAAATCATGTTTATAGTTTTTATAACTTATAAATCTTATTCAACTACCATTTTTATAAAGTGTCCATTTATTTAACCTTATACATATTTATATAAATGAAATTTATAAGTTAGTGGGTTTTAATTCACATTTTATACTCTATTAGTTTGAGTGCTTATATAATAATATTAAACAGTAATTCTTCAAAATCTGATTTTTAGTTTCATCTTCACCATTTTTATCATATCTTGAGTTCTATAAGGAGATAGAAGCTCATTTTTGGATGTCATAAACTTCATATTATGTGCTACAAATACGTTAGTTATAGCTACTGCTCATTCCATGTCTAACTATCCTTAACAGTCCCTACAAAACAGACTATTCAGATTGACTCACTAATCTTGTTTTGATCATATCTCACTCATTTTTATGATTCCATTGCATGGCCAACTATCACATGTTTATGACATCTATTACTTACTGTATATTGATTCCAACATGTTATTTTATCAGTTCATAACTTTGTTACTTACTGTTTTTATACAGCTAACAATTTAAGCAAGATTTTAGCCTTGTTTCTTATGGTTTTTCATCTTTTTAATCATATTTATCAACACTTGATCCCCACACAACATTTTTATCATCATATATTCATCATATACATATACAATAAGAAAGAAAATACATGATTATTGAAATTGTGTATAATGCAGTTCGTTTTTCTCAGTTCTTGCTAATTGAAAGTCCAACCAATATCGGGTTTTTAACTGTTTTTGGTTGTTAATCTTTTTTGGATATTCTATTTGCTAATTCAACAAAGCCTTGTAAAACTGAAAAATATTACCTACTTATATGTAAAACATAGTGCACTTACCAAATTTTATTCAAGTAATATTCAAAATGTAAATTTTAAAACTAAAAGGACTTAAAATGTAAATTCTATGAAAGTAAAATGCTTAAAATGAAAATTCTAACAAGTAAAGGTACTGAAAATGCAAATCAGCAAACTAAAAGGATCAAAAATGTGAAACTTGTAACAAACTAACCAATTTGCAACAATTTACCAAACTTTCTAACTGATTTTAAACAAACTCAAAACTGAAAGGACTAAGATTTGAAAACCCTAAAAAGATGGAAGTTTAGCCATGATTAGAAACTGCTTAAAACAACAAGGACCTCAATGCAATTTTTAAAACTTTATAAGCCAAAAACGGGTTTGGAAGATGTTGAGTCTTAGGATCTAGACTCATATGGGATATTGTAACACCCTATTTTGATAAATGGCATGTCACGCGTAATTATGGCGTGTCGTCAAAGCATGCAAGGTAATATGTAGTAAAACATACATGACCATAGGGAAAACCGGAATCAAACATCGGTTCCCAAACATAAGCCCAAAACATAACAAAGTAAATGAACTGAATGAAAGACTAAACAAGCATAAATATATGAAGGAAACAGGAGAAGAAGTCTATGGCAGCTTCCATCCTATGCATGTCCTCCAAATGCTCGAGTCTTGGGTACCTGCCGTTTTGGGACATGGAAAGGAAAGTAACGGCTGAGCGAAACGCTCAGTGCACGGATACACAATATAGCATGAAATAGGATAAGCATGTAACATATAACAGCGGAAGACTAAGTTCTGAGTAGACTGGTTAAGTATTGAGAAAACTGGTTTTATAGTTTGAAAAGCCTTATGTTTATCTTATGAAAACTGTTTTAACATATATATACCATAGCCCATATAGATCATGAAAAGGTCACGTGCATGAATACTTAGAGGGGTGACCTCATCATGTTGATTAGAGGGGATGCCTCTAATTAATATACTGGTCTGGGTAGGAGAGATCAACTCCTTGTGAAGGATGCAAGGCACACACCACATTCACCATGAAATACTGAATAAAACATGTAACTAGGATGCACCCATACGCCCCACATGATATAATAATATGGCCAAAACTGAAAGGGACGCCACGAGCAATCACACCGCCGTGGGGAAGTCATAACATTGGTGCCTCCAATGTTATGGTTATGGTACCTCCATAACTAGGTGAAACTGGTCATGCTTGTATATGGCTATAGATTATGCTAATTAAACATAAGCAGTTCAAAACAATAAAACAAATACTGGGGAAAACAGTTGGCTGCATACGGGGAAATCCTAATAAGGAAAGAATGTCCATACTGAAAGGACGAGAATCCGTACCTCAAGTCCAGTGAATGAACGGAAGAGAGACTCCTACTTCTGAATCACTAATGCTACATGAATACGCACGTGTATAAGTATCGAATTACTGAATACGTACTGGGTTTTATGTCTTATCTTAGCTTATTTTATATGTTTTAGGTCATGGTTTACTGTTTAAAGCCCTATCTGTGTTTACCTTGTACTCTGATTAATCTGATAAAGTATTACTGGTAATTCATGTATTATTATACTTACTGTGTAATAATAAGTAACTTTCCAACAATAGCAGGTTTCCAAAAATAGAAAGTTTCCAAAAATAGAAAGTTTCCAAAAATAGAAAGTTTCCAAAAATAGAAAGTTACCAAAAATATAAGTTTCCAAAATAGAAAGTTTACTAAAATAGAATTACTGCTTAAAATAGATTAGTTTCTAAAAATAGAAAGTTTCCAAAAATAGACCGGCTGCCTTAATTAAATAAGTTTCCATATGTAGAAGGTTTCCATAATTAGCTTAGCTACCTAAAATAAATAAGTTTCTATAAATAGAAGTTTCCATAATTAGAATTAAGCTGGTTGCATAAGCTAAAATATAAGTCTAAGTGTTTATAAGCTTATTTCTTAAGTCATATGATATAGTGTATAGTTTAATTATTATTTCATGCATTTTAATTAAACTATAGGTTAAGCATTTTAATTAAAGTATAACATGTTTTAATTAAAATGGATTAAATTACTTAGGTTAAAATGTATATTAATATGTATTAATAATATAACCTAAGTCATGTCTGAATTAATTAATTATAAGCATGTTTTAAATAATTAATTAATTATAACTTATAACATAAAAATACTTAGGTTAAATTAATATCATGCTAAATTAATAATTAAAAATAACCTAAGTCATGGTTTAATTAATATCTC
Source organism: Glebionis coronaria (assembly GCA_025667525.1). Taxonomy (NCBI): domain Eukaryota; kingdom Viridiplantae; phylum Streptophyta; class Magnoliopsida; order Asterales; family Asteraceae; genus Glebionis; species Glebionis coronaria. Next base: position 251,778,055 of record CM046880.1, on the reverse strand, counting down.
ATGTTATTAATTAATTTATATCCAAAGTTCATAATTCATAATATTAACATGTAGCATAAATCATGATTTAACCAACGAACCATGAATCGAGCATGAACTCGACACCGTACTCCGAACCAACTCGGGGTACTCGTGTCCCCTTGCTGCCGTGGGTCCCACACGCACCAACCAAGACCAAAAGGGTCTTAGTGGTGGTCGGCTAAAAACAAACCGAACCCCCCTCGGGGTTGGTTGTACCATGCGGCCAAAAAACAAACACCCCTATAACGTCTTTTGATTTTATTTAATACCAAAACATGTTAGATCTATGTTTAATTATTATGTTTTAACAAAATAATTACAACATGTTCATGAGAATAATCAAAGATTAAAGAAATGAAAAAGAAAGGTTTAGAAAAGATATACCCATACGTAGCTTGGAAGATGATGAACAAACACGGGTTATTGCACTTATTTTTATGATCAAAATCAACCAACACCCTCCTATGGAGGTGTTAAAGGTGGCGGCACAAAGAGGAACCAAGGAGGAGGAGAGAAAACTTTTTAGGTTAAATGAATATCTTTCTTGAAATGTGGAAATGAAATGAATATTTACCATAACCCCCCCCCCCCTTTCATGTAAAAAGTCAATGGGCTTAGCCCATTTGGTTATGTGTGTCGTGGGTATGGGGCCCCACATGGGGTACCCGTACCTTTTCTCGTGTCCCGATGTTTCGTGTTCGTTCGTGGTTAAACGTGTTCGTGTTTAAAGTGTTTCTGTTTATTTTATCATGTAGTTTATCGTATTATTTACACTCGTAATTAAGTACTTACGTAATTATTTTAGTTCGTGTTTTAAAATGGTGATCATGATTTAATTATGTTCACGTGAAATATCTATTAACTGTTTATCATGAGTTTGTACGTAATCGATACTTATCATGTCATACACGTATGCACTTGCTTGATTATTAGCACATGAATGTGATCAATACTAAATAGGGTAAGTTTTAATCTAGGACGTACGATCTTAAGGGCACTATTCATGGTAAAAGCATGCGGGTTTTACAATTCTTCCCCCCTAAAAAGAATAATTCGTCCCCGAATTATAGATAAAGTAACTGGAAGCGAAACATACCCGAATCAAACTGGAAAGGTATGCAAAATAACGGAAATGAAGGTGACATGGTAGAAGGGAACGTGGAACGTGACCTGTCTTGAAAAGTCATGGAACGTGACGTGACTGAAAGGACATATCTAATCGATAAGAGAAAAATAGATAAGAAGTCCGGATGAACTTGTCCGTTTCCAAGTGGCCTCCCTCTTGGAACGGTTCCCTCAGAAGATCCTGACACTAATGATAAATCTTGGTCCTCCTGACCTTGACTTGGAATACGAAGAAATTCTTGGTTATCAACGGAAGGTAGATCCCCTAAATTCGATCGAGGAAAATAAGAGTTAACGTGCAAGGGTAACTGAAACGTTACGATGCAAGACAATCTGACTTAACTGATAATTAGAAACGATGCGCGAGACATAAAGAAACGTAGTACGTGAAAAATTTTGAACGTGATACGTGAAAAATTTTAAACGTGCTACGTGGAGATATGGCGAGTGTAGTATGAGTAAACATATCGTGATCCATGATACGTGTAACATATCTTGATCATGATATGAGGAACGTGGAATGAACATGACATGTGAAACATATCGTGATCATAGAATATAATGGCAGTAACGCCAAACGCTACAAGGTGAGACGTGGAATATGATGTGAAACGTCTATCTGATGATGGAGAGTTATACTAAACTTGGGTCTAGTCTCACAAGTTCTTGCAAACTTCCCAGAATGAGAAAAGAAATGAACGTAAAATCGTAAGCTAAAATACGATCATGAACGTGAATAGTGTCATGAACGTGAGCGCGAAAGCAAGTCGTGGAATTAGAATGAAGACGTGAAGTAAGTTAGGAGTACAATTACGAATCTTTGTCTGACCCGATAGCTGAGGGATTGCCAAGTGATCGGATGAGCCTTGGCTGGAACATGTTCGTTCAATCTGTTGGTTCTGAAATCCGTACGGATGTAAGGATTCTGCAGACTTGATCAAACTGTTGACAATAACCAGATAGCATCATGCTTCTTCTGAGTTTGCTGAAATCTGGTAACTAAAATCCATGGAGATCTTGTCCCTTTTCGATTCACAATTTCATATGATGAAAACATCCCAGTTTGTTGGTGTCCTATCTTAACCTGTTGGTATGTCAGGTACCTAGATATGAACGTAACTGTATCTTGCTTCGTAGAACTTGATACCTAGGAGTTTGCGAAACTCTGAGTCTCTGAATCTAGACTTCTCCTAGCGTATAATTTTCTAGAACACCTAATGTAGTGTAGGGTTCTCTCCTTTACGCATAAGCTGAGTCATGGTAAGATTAACCATAGAAACCCATGTGATTCAGTGTGTCACTTTAATCAAACAGAATTGATATTGGAAAAAAAAATTCCAGGGTAGAATTTCTCTTGTCATAGAATTTACAACATAGTGCAGATATGGTCTTCCTGTTCTTCTCTAGGCTTAGAGGAAATCAGGTTATCCTCAATGAAAACGCTGATGAATTTGTTTAGGAGTTCATGGAAACTCAATTTATTAAGTCCATAATGCGGTTTGAGCATTGATGAGACTAATTCAAAATCATAAATCTAGCATGACCGAGTCGTGTACGAATAGCAGTCATGGACATGTCCTGCTTTTTCACTCGTCACTGTTGGCAGCATGATCGTAAGTTCGATCTTGGAAAAGTGATTAACACCATACGGTTGATTGGACATGTTGTCAATATGTGGAGGAGAATAACTGTCATGAATGGTGATTTGTTTAAGTCGACGGTAGTCGACACATAATCTCATGGTACCATCCTTCTCCTTGAAGGTTCTTCTGGAGTGTAAGGAACAATTTTGGAATAATCCGTTGGTTATGCGTAAAAGGACCTTAGTAGTCGTGTGTTACTGACAGCTAGAAAATTTTAGCAATTATGGCTAACAAAGCACGTGCTTGAAAAGCATAGATAATTTGTACAGATTTTCCTGATGGAAAATCAAGCTGAATGTATTCAGGAGCCTGAACATTACTGTACATAATTATGAATCATAACATGGTGTGGTGTTCATAGTACATAATTAGGATAAAATTCATCTCGTGTCTGTCCGAGGAAATGCGTTAGCAGCTTGGATCTTATCATTAAGCTGAAGGAAAACCTTCGTATGCGTGGGAATACGAAAGGCGTCTTTCATGGTTATGAATATATGAACTATGGTGAAAGAAATGAAAGTGACATCGGCAACGTGACAGTTCTCACTGATGTGCCGATAATGGTATTGAAATTCTTGTGGCCTGATTAATACATGGCACAACAACATATATATACCCTTGGAGGGTACCCTGAATTCCTTAGAAATGTTCCATAGTTGGACGTGAGTCATGTGTCTTGACTCGTTTCTTGGAACAATAAGCATGGCATATGTCTTGACTGGTGTCTTGGCATGTGTCTTCAGGAGGTATACGTGAGACATGTGTCTTGACTGATGTCTTGACATGTGTCTCGAGATGTGAAACAAATATAACCACAATATTAGGTTATTATGCCAAAATTGGCGGATCGGTTGTACTACTGATCATTTGTATGTCTGATCACGTCCGCGGCCAGAGCCTCGGTTGCGATTTCTAGGATATTTTCTGTCATGGTAGTGGTTACTATCGTCCTGTCTGTCAGTTCCATGACGGCCATTCTCATGACCGTGATTCATGTAACTATTCAGCTGAGTGGCCGGCTGGTGCCGGTTTGCACTCATATGGCTGAAATGACAGCCGAACGACGTGTGACATGTAACTATGAATTTGGGACAATGATTGATGGGAATTGTCTGATGGTGAAGCATCTTCTCGTCCAATTGCTTTGCTCTGACGCCTTTGTCTTCGTCTTTTAGGATCTCCAGGTTGTGAACAGCATCAGCATCAGCATCTCGTAGCGTCTCCCAACATCAGCAGCATCAACCTTCAGTAACATCTCCAAGCTATGAGCGGCATCGACAATCTTGTAGAATATCAGCAAGTGAACATACGCCTGAGATGATTTAGTATCGACTAGCGAATACTCGTGAAGTATTGCAAGTGAAATACACATGGATTTAGGTACGTGTAATACATGTGGAACACAGTACATGGAGTACACGTTGAATGCACATGAAATGATCGGTATGGGCTCGATCATTTGTCATGATTTAAGGAAAGTATACCGGTTAAACGGTTAGAAAAACCATCATGATAACCTAGCAGTATTAGCATAGACATCATTCTGGTTGCACAGAGAAACGCTAAAGTGTGGTTACACAAAATTCAACGATGATTTGCCTGACAGCATGATCAATGAAAACCAACCATGACTATCATGAAAGCAGAATTCAATGAAATCCAACAATGTCTTGCAGGACAACGTAAATAACAAAAGAGGCGTAAAACATAATCAACATGAAGACGGAATTATCATGAAGAAACATGAAACCATCTATCACAAAGAAGTGTATAACATAATCAGCATGAAACTGAAGTTAACAATGACAGTATGAAAACATACTTGACATAAAAACATAATAACTTATGAGGGGACATGAAAAAATTTTTATGCCAATTTAAATCATGAGAAAAATTTTATGCAAGAAAAACAGTGCATGAATGCGTAATGTAGTTTATAAAACCTTTATATGTGCGAGGGAACGCCTATGGGTCAGTTCCAAAACAAAAGACATGGCGAGGGGACGCCTATGGGTCGGTCCCAATGTTAAAAGTTTCGATAAAAGCACATGCGACTAAATAGGGCCAGTCCTGTACCAACCATTACTTAGTCATAATCCCTACAACGATGATACATGAAACATAAATAAATGAGACTCATCTGTCAAAACTTATCAGAAAAAGTTTTATGTGACTAATTATGAACTACTGGGGTTCAGTCCACATAGCCACAGTTCACGAGGAACATTATGCATGAAACAGTGACACATAACTAAATATGAATGACGGTTGTCCATCCATATTTGTAAAACAATACCGATGAAAACATCAAGGTTACAACCTCAAGGTGCTGAAAACATCATGGTTAAAACAACAATGCGCTGAAAACATCAATACGTGGAATAACAAACGTTGGCTTAGGAAGCTCCTGGTGACTACCCACTAGTCACAGGTCGAGTTTTAGAGCCTACAGGTCGAAGCCTTGGCTCTGATACCATAATTGTAACACCCCATTTTGATAAATGGCATGTCACGCGTAATTATGGCGTGTCATCAAAGCATGCAAGGTAATATGTAGTAAAACATACATGACCATAGGGAAAACCGGAATCAAACATCGGTTCCCAAACATAAGCACAAAACATAAAAAAGTAAATGAACTGAATGAAAGACTAAACAAGCATAAATATATGAAAGAAACAGGAGAAGAAGTCTATGGCAGCTTCCATCCTATGCATGTCCTCCAAATGCTCGAGTCTTGGGTACCTGCAGTTTTGGGACATGGAAAGGAAAGTAACGGCTGAGCGAAACGCTCAGTGCACGGATACACAATATAGCATGAAATAGGATAAGCATGTAACATATAACAACGGAAGACTAAGTTCTGAGTAGACTGGTTAAGTATTGAGAAAACTGGTTTTATAGTTTGAAAAGCCTTATGTTTATCTTATGAAAACTGTTTTAACATATATATACTATAGCCCATATAGATCATGAAAAGGTCACGTGCATGAATACTTAGAGGGGTGACCTCATAATGCTGATTAGAGGGGATGCCTCTAATTAATATACTGGTCTGGGTAGGAGGGATCAACTCCTTGTGAAGGATGCAAGGCACAGACCACATTCACCATGAAATACTGAATAAAACATGTAACTAGGATGCACCCATACGCCCCACATGATATAATAATATGGCCAAAACTGAAAGGGACGCCACGAGCAATCACTCCGCCGTGGGGAAGTCATAACATTGGGGCCTCCAATGTTATGGTTATGGTACCTCCATAGCTAGGTGAAACTGGTCATGCTTGTATATGGCTATAGATTATGCTAATTAAACATAAGCAGTTCAAAACAATAAAAAAAATACTGGGGAAAACAGTTGGCTGCATACGGGGAAATCCTAATAAGGAAAGAATGTCCATACTGAAAGGACGGGAATCCGTACCTCAAGTCCAGTGAATGAACGGAAGAGAGACTCCTACTTCTGAATCACTAATGCTACATGAATATGCACGTGTATAAGTATCGAATTACTGAATACGTACTGGGTTTTATGTCTTATCTTAGTTTATTTTATATGTTTTAGGTCATGGTTTACTGTTTAAAGCCCTATCTGTGTTTACCTTGTACTCTGATTAATCTGATAAAGTATTACTGGTAATTCATGTATTATTATACTTACTGTGTAATAATAAGTAACTTTCCAACAATAGCAGGTTTCCAAAAATAGAAAGTTTCCAAAAATAGAAAGTTTCCAAAAATAGAAAGTTACCAAAAATAGAAAGTTACCAAAAATAGAAGTTTCCAAAAATAGAAAGTTTCCTAAAATAGAATTTACTGCTTAAAATAGATTAGTTTCTAAAAATAGAAAGTTTCCAAAAATAGACCGGCTGCCTTAATTAAATAAGTTTCCATATGTAGAAGGTTTCCATAATTAGCTTAGCTGCCTAAAATAAATAAGTTTCTATAAATAGAAGTTTGCATAATTAGAATTAAGCTATATAAGTCTAAGTGTTTATAAGCTTATTTCTTAAGTCATATGATATAGTGTATAGTTTAATTATTATTTCATGCATTTTAATTAAACTATAGGTTAAGCATTTTAATTAAAGTATAACATGTTTTAATTAAAATGGAATAAATTACTTAGGTTAAAATGTATATTAATATGTATTAATAATATAACCTAAGTCATGTCTGAATTAATTAATTATAAGCATGTTTTAAATAATTATTTAATTATAACTTATAACATAAAAATACTTAGGTTAAATTAATATCATGCTAAATTAATAATTAAAAATAACCTAAGTCATGGTTTAATTAATATCTCATGTTATTAATTAATTTATATCCTAAGTTCATAATTCATAATATTAACATGTAGCATAAATCATGATTTAACCAACGAACCATGAATCGAGCATGAACTCGACACCGTACCCCGAACCAACTCGGGGTACTCGTGTCCCCTTGCTGCCGTGGGTCCCACACGCACCAACCAAGACCAAAAGGGTCTTGGTGGTGGTCGGCTAAAAACAAACCGAACCCTCCTCGGGGTCGGTTGTACCATGCGGCCAAAAAACAAACACCCCTATAACGTCTTTTGATTTTAATTAATACCAAAACATGTTAGATCTATGTTTAATTATTATGTTTTAACAAAATAATTACAACATGTTCATGAGAATAATCAAAGATTAAAGAAATGAAAAAGAAAGGTTTAGAAAAGATATACCCATACGTAGCTTGGAAGATGATGAACAAACACGGGTTATTGCACTTATTTTTATGATCAAAATCAACCAACACCCTCCTATGGAGGTGTTAAATGTGGAGGCACAAAGAGGAACCAAGGAGGAGGAGAGAAAACTTTTTAGGTTAAATGAATATCTTTCTTGAAATGTGGAAATGAAATGAATATTTACCATAACCCCCCCCCCCCCCTTTCATGTAAAAAGTCAATGGGCTTAGCCCATTTGGTTATGTGTGTCGTGGGTATGGGGCCCCACATGGGGTACCCGTACCTTTTCTTGTGTCCCGATGTTTCGTGTTCGTTCGTGGTTAAACGTGTTCGTGTTTAAAGTGTTTCTGTTTATTTTATCATGTAGTTTATCGTATTATTTACACTCGTAATTAAGTACTTACGTAATTATTTTAGTTCGTGTTTTAAAATGGTGATCATGATTTAATTATGTTCACGTGAAATATCTATTAACTGTTTATCATGAGTTTGTACGTAATTGATACTTATCATGTCATACACGTATGCACTTGCTTGATTATTAGCACATGAATGTGATCAAAACTAAATAGGGTAAGTTTTAATCTAGGACGTACGATCTTAAGGGCACTATTCATGGTAAAAGCATGCGGGTTTTACAGATATAATAACAATGATTGTAATGCACAGCGGAACATAATAACAAACACAATCAAAGTTATGAACAAGGCTTTCTTATTCATAAAATACTAATAAGCTACGGACTACTAGCTCCTGGTGCCTTATAGGCTTGACACCAGGAGGAACACACACACACCTTTAGTTTACATTGTATATGAATCAGTCAATAACCATGTGTGCCTCATCCTCTTTATATAATAGAGGTACTAGGGTTTACAAGCCAAACCCTAGCTTACTAACTAAGCTAACCTAATATTACATATTAGGTCCTTATTGTTTCTTCTGTCTTCATCTCTGCCTATAGGTTTTGTAATCATCAAATCTGTATGTCCCAACAATCTTACCCTATTTGATATTACAAAACAATGTGCATGAAGAAACAATGTTCGAACATGTCATCACGATAATAAGCTGCACATCTAACTATTCTTCCCCTTTTTGTAATCAGCAAATAGGGTCTTGTGCAACTCGTAGACGCTTCCCCTTAAGTGATGCATGTAGATGGTTAAGTATATAAACAATCATACTAACCATCTCGTGAATCTTGAACTCAGTGGCATAGATCATTTCTTCCTTCAGTATGAAAAAGACATGCTTATTACAATATCATGTAATAAAATGTCTTTGAATAATTCTTGTAGTCAATATATGCATGGCGATCACATGCAATGGCCGATAGTCTCAGTGAGCTCTGACGGATCAACCAGAAACCACTCGATGCTTATGATCATGCTGCTAATTTTGTGATGATCATATCATGAACTGTATGGTATCATATGCCCCCCAAATATTTGTAAAAGAGTGTGTAACTGTTCCAGTTAAGAATTATAGCATAAACTGAATCTCCGAAACGATCTATACCCCCCGTCAAGATGAACTCCCCCCCCTTTTTTTTTCTTTTTTTTAAACGAACAGCAGGAACCAGCAAAAACCACCAGAAGAAACCATAACGTACCAGTAGGAACGACCTGTAGGAACGACCAGTAGGAACGACCAGTAGAAACAACCAGTAGGAACGACCAGTAGAAACGACCAGTAGGAACGACCAGTAGGAACCGACTAGTAGGAATCCACCAGGAAGACTAAGCTTCCCCTCGATCCATGTATGCTTCCCCTAAAGAAGTGCATGTCCAATCCGATAGGTTCCTTTGAGTGATCACTGATGAAGAAAATCAAGTATAACGAATTTGATGAAGAAGTGGAACCTCCCAAACTTGTGTCTTATATCATGCATTTTACCCAGTTTTTGGTACACGGAAACTGGTAACCTTCACAACTATAAGCCAGCTGTTAGCTATAACAATATATTTAGTCAAAATGATATATTTTTGATCAAAATGACAAGGTGTATTGCTCACCAACAGTTTTTGGTACATGGGAACTGCTAACCTTCACAACTATCAGCCAGTTGTAAGCTGTAACAATATATTTAGTCCAAAGACAAGGTGTATTGCTCACCTAAATGCTGATATAATAAGAAACAAATTTGTGAAACTCAACTACAACATCAAATAAATAATCAAGCATCAACTTCAATGACCAGAAGGAACCATAGCTCACCAGTAGGAATGACCAGAAGTAACGAAAACCTACCAGTAGCATCTCGAACCCCGTTCTATAATTTTTTTTTAATCTGTCACCACGTTGTCGCAGAAACTGTTGCTAATACTAGTATCAAATAATCTCCCATCAATACTTACTGATACTATTTCGTGTCACTTTCCCACGTGTCCAGCCCATACAGCCCATACATTTTTTCCATACTTTACTGATACTATTTCGTGTCCAACCCATACATTTTGCCATTTACTTTCCCACGTGTTTGACTTTAGAATTTAGGATATGATATAATTCCAAGCCTAAAAATCAGCATCAATCTGACCATATTTGACCCACATACCCACGTATCAAACATATTAAATAAGAAAGCAAAACGTAATCCCTGAAGAATGACAAAAATCATGCATATTTGCTTCCAAAATTTAAATCGTACCATATGTAGAGGAGGTTATTTAGGAAAGTCCACTATACTTCCTAAACATGGGTTTGACCCTATCAATCCTGCTATGGCATCCACACTTCACGTTCGATATGAATTGTATCCCATAAAATCAGGAGAATAAAAAACCGTGTATCTTCCAAAAATCACGCAGGAGTAATTAATTATTAACTGTTTCCATGATTTACTCATTGTCACAATTAATAACTTCCTAATAATCAGAAAAACATGTTTGCCAATAATCATGTAGGATACATACCATATTTGCACCAAGAATCATCCGAAAATAGCTCAAACCATGCGTTTGACCTTGTAGAACATGCCGCTTCCATAGGTTTAGCACATTCTCCACGAAGCACGTATGAAAATCACTCCTGTAGCCATATCATTCGTCATACATGACCCACGTACATAACAATACTCACAAGACCACACGTCCTGCTGCTACATCTTATTCCCATAAATAGTGAAGTGATTTTCGGATTAATAACTAAGGATATATACCAGCTCATAAAAATATATCCCTAAGAATCAATGATTGAACTCGTACTCCACACATTATTCATTGCCACATTAAATAACTTCCTTGGAAAACATAACTACTACCACACGTTTTGGGAAAATATTCTCCAAAAATCACGTCTGAATAACATCTTGTTTTATCAGCGAAATTTTGTACCTTCGTTTGTAACCATATGGGAGCAGCAACATGTTTCAATCACGTTTAGACAACAAACTCACGTGATGTGCAATCAAAGGTTCTTCTGTGACCATACATTCGTATTGATTTCATCTTGGCAGGCTGTAATCATATGAATTCTAGGGTTTATGAAACCCTAACGATCTGCCACATCATGTTTTGAAGATCACGGACCAGAAAACCTAAACATAGATGCGCACAACAAGGACTCCACACGAATCTAGGGTTTAACCACCCAAAACCCAAATAATGATCCTGCCATTCTTACATTTTCTCGAGCCTTCTGCTTTGCCACCATGAATCTGTTTTCAGCAGTAACAATAATCAATCCTAGAGTTTCGCAACCCTGAAACGAGAATCACAGCAGCCATATACATCGGTCACCTTAGATCATACGGGGTTCATCGTTGATTCAAGAATCAACTCACCAAAACCAGTATGACCACCATCACAACCACGAACACAACACCATTGAATAACCAGCAATGATTATGATAGTAACAACATCAACAGAACAACGAATCATCTAGGGTTTGTTGGGAAAAACCCTAGATCAGCAACTTTATTTTTATAAAAACAGAAAATACTAACGAAAACCTTGTAGATCACCAGATCGAGAGCCAACAAGCTCTGATACCACTTGTTGAGTCTTAGGATCTAGACTTATCTGGGATATAATAACAATTATTGTAATGCACAGCAGAACATAATAACAAACACAATCAAAGTTATGAACAAGGCTTTCTTATTCATAAAATACTAATAAGCTACGAACTACTAGCTCCTGGTGCCTTATAGGCTTGACACCAGGAGGAACACACACACACCTTTAGTTTACATTGTATATGAATCAGTCAATAACCATGTGTGCCTCATCCTCTTTATATAATAGAGGTACTAGGGTTTACAAGCCAAACCCTAGCTTACTAACTAAGCTAACCTAATATTACATATTAGGTCCTTATTGTTTCTTCTGTCTTCATCTCTGCCTATAGGTTTTGTAATCATCAAATCTGTATGTCACAACAGAAGACAAATAAGCTCGTTTGAGCTTATTAATGAACCAAATTCAATGAAACCAATTGCAAAAGACTTCTAATCCAAAATAAGCTAGACCTCTAACAGGAATCTGGCTGAAAGTGCAAAATAAGCAAATAAGCACTCTTCAATAAGCCTAAAATAAGCTCTAGAACAAACTGAATAAGCATAACTTGATTTTCTTGCCAAAACTGATTAAGAAACTCAAATGATGAACGGGAAATCAAGTTAGAACAAATTTCATCAAGTAATAAGCTGGGAATTCGAATTAAGCTAAATTTGGCTTATCGTTGACCAAGCGTTGACCAATTATTTTGACAAAAAGCTGAAACCTTCAAATATCATGCAATACTATATTCTAAGTGGATTTATGAAATAAAATGGCTTGGTTAATGAATAGAATCAAGAAATCTCAAAAATCAGTTTCAAGTTACAGAAACATGGCTTATCTCAGCCTTTCTGATTTTAGCTTATTTCTCAATGCTTAATGAAAACTGTATAAAATGCTTTTGGAATTTGAAATTTCATATATTGAGCTACAAATCAGAACAAGTTTGGTGAGATTTCATCAAGAAATCAGTAATTGCTAGCTAAATGAAAATGATAACTTTTTTAGAGCTAAACTGACTGAAATGAGACCCACACTTTTTCTTGCCAATTGCCTTTTTGACCAGTTATTTGACTTGAAACTTACTCAAAACACTTTGTTATGACCTATTGACTAGAAATGAACATTAACTTGCCAATACTCAATACTTGAAAACTCATTATAAACTAATACCAAACACTCCTTTATCTGAGATTTATAAGAATTTTCAAAGACTTTTTAAGAACTGGTTTAAACTGAATGAAAAGTTATAGCAACTTGAATCCAGTGATCAAAAAGAGATGTGTTTAAGCTACTTGCAAGTATTAAGAGCAACTATTACTCAATTAAGGTGCTAAGACTGAAATCTGACTGAAATAAGCTATGACTAGACACAATCCAAAATATAAAGCAGCAAAACAAGATTAAGCTACAAACAAGTAAACTATCAATCAACAACTAAGCTAGCAACTTTGATCATACAATCATTAAGTTTTACACTAGGAAATTTAGCATGCAATTGACTTATTAAGTGGAACCAAAATCAGAAACTTCAAAACCTTTTGTAGTAACCATTGGGAAGAAGAGGAGTGTTGAACTCTCTTATCCTAGTGATAACCACCACCTTATCACTAGATCTACCAATCAACTATCAAAATCAGCTACAAATCACTAGAAATCATCATCATGGCATGGATTCTTCAAAACTGCTAAGGCTTGAACTGAAATCACTATAACAACTACAAATCTTCTTCAAAGTCAGTTTTGATCATTCAATGATCATAACAAACTCAATGCAGTAACTCAATGATCAAGAATGAGCAGGATATGAACAGTAGAATGAATATAAGATTTGGCGGGAAATGGAGAATTCAAATTTTATACATGGAAAGTTGTTACAAAGTTGTTGAAAAGCTGCTAACTAACTAACTAACTCAAGAGTTTGTCAAACTCTTGAGTAGTTAGGCTAAAAAGGAAGAAAGATGAAAGGAAAATGTAAAGTATGTGTTTTTACAATTTTTAACTACTTGTTACAAATGAGGACCTAACAGCTATTTATAGGCTTGAAGAAGGAGTTTGTTGGGGATGATGATGTGTTGAGACCAATCCCAGGTCTCCACGTGGCATGATTCTGCAAACTTGATCTTCAAAGTATGAACACGAATTGGGGCTTTCTTCTAGAGTTGATTTCTTGTTAATTGGTGATGACCAATGTGTTCGTCTCTAAAAAATAAGCACTTTTGGTGTTTATAACTTTTCAATATATTCATTCTAGCTCAAAAACGATCCTGGAAATTTTTTGGTTGCTTGAAGAAGACACGTGTCATTATCTAATTGGTTGAAATGAAGTCACACGGATTACACTGTTGAGATATTGTCATTAATGAGTGGCGGCTGAGTGGGAATTTATTACACATGAGTTGGCAATCCGTGTGCCCCTTTCTCTCTCTTCTTATTGGCTGGAATTGTGACACATGGATTGAACTTGTATAACTTTCCAACATTGGCAGTTTCAACCCTTCAACTTTGGCAGATTCTACTTTAAGGCTTGTAACTTCATTTCTTTGACACTTTTAGTCCTCCAAACTTCATCTTTGAGCAGAATTGGTCCTTTGACTTTGTTGACTTGATAGTTGACCAATTTTGACTATGATCTTGACTTTGTTCAATATTTTCACTTTAGTCCTTCAACTTTGGCAATTTGTCAAGATAGGTCCTTGTACTTCAAAGTCTTGTCACATTTGATCCTTCTTTGTCTTTTTCATCAATTTAAGCTTGATAATTCCTTGTTTGCTTGAAAATGTATCCTTTTACCTACACAAGTGCACACAAACACAAACATACCACATAATACTGTTTTTGCAAGATAAATTGGTATTTTGCTTCATGTTTTAGGGTTATTTGTTGATAAAAGGATATGAGTTTTAGCTCATATCAAATCCCCTACACTTGAACATTGTCATGTCCTCATGCAATTATATATATTAAAGCTCAAATTTACATTCTCCTTATAATTAACCCACCTTGGCCATATGAGATGCATCTACACTACTCTAAACTACATGATGCATGATTTTGACTTTTAATAATGCAATGAACAAAATACAATTCTATCTATATTTTTTTTTTTATTTTTCTTGAAATGGTTTTGATGGAAATAACTCATAAAGAATTCAATGGCTTAGATTAGGGCTTGGGTACCATGGACATTTATCACCCTCAAGTTTCACTTTCCCCATACCAAGCTTAAAAATGAGATCATTGCATTCACAAGTAAAAAGTGCATCAACTTATTCATGACAATTAAATGTGGAACCGGTTATTATTTGAGCAAATTGCTTGTGGGCAAATTTTTCATTTATTCAAGTGTGAAGTATAAGAAGTGTAAAATCCAAAAATAAGGAAGCACGGTTTTAATCCTAAGTAATCCTCTCATCTATTACTTGAAAAACCGCTCACAATTAATACAAGTCCGTTTCAAGAGTAATAAGTCATTCGCCTTATGTGTAAAATCCTCATGTCATGCTTTCATAAGTAGCTACACACTCGCTAAGGAAAGAAAAATAAAACTCACGCAATAATTTACATCCGCCATCTTTTTGAGACTTTGGATCTTCAACCCCGCAACCCGTCAAGGTAATATTGGATTGGAGCAATCTATTGAATCCCCGCAACCCGTCAAGGTAATATTGGAACTCAATAGTCACTATAATTAACACCACACTGCCCCTCTTGGGAGTCTTGTATAATTATTTGTTTTCTTTTTCTTTTTCTTCTTTTTTTTTCTAGCCACTCATTTTTTTTCATAAGCCGCTCTTATTTTTCTTTATTCCTCACAAAGAAAGTTTAAAAGAATAAAAGGAAAAACACCCGCTAAATATTGAGCATGACATAAGTCTTGTACACATAAAACGTTCTAACTTAGAATCTTAAGACGTACTCATACCAACCATGAATGATTAGCCAAAAATGCATAAGAGATTACAAACCAATTAAAACCGTTCTTGATTATTTATTAATAATTATATACATGCGAAGAAAATAGAGGTTAAGAAGAGAAGGGTCTAGCCACAAGTAATTATCATGAACTTTATCTAGCCCTTTTACACTTGCTTCAACTCTATCATTTCCCATTCTCCACAAATTTAAAATCTCAAATAATGAAATTGGTGGATGCTTAGCCTAATAGTCCAATGAAGGACTACATGGTTAAGGATACTAGCTAGAGAATGCTTAAGATAAGCAAACTCGGGTTGAGTCAAAATATCCATGGCGGGCCTAATGTCAAAGAAGTCTAAACTTGTTAAAACCATGTTTTATTTTATTTTATATTTTCCTTTTATATATTTTTGATTAAAAATAAAAGAAGAAATATATACAATGCAAATGTGTTATGCAAAATGATTAATGCAAAAATTATGAATGCATATTTTTTTTTTGTGGCCAAAGTAGATTAAAAATTTGAAAAATGTTGAAAAATCAATTTTCCCAATTATCATGAAAGATAATGACAAGTTTTAGGTAAGGTCACTTCGATAGAAGACCCCCCTACACTTAAGCTAAACATTGTCCTCAATGTTTAAGAGCATGGAAGTATAAAAACTTCCCCTACACTTATGACAATGAATAGACTTTGCTTAACCCAAGTTAAGGAAAGGACAACTATTAGTGAAATCATGTTTAAGCACAAGGTGTCAATGAAAAATCACTATAGTAATGAAGTGAACCGGATACAAGGGCCTCCTCCATAAGCTCCAAAGCATGAGATGAGTGAGCAACCCTACAAACAATCATTAAGACAAAAGAAGGTCTCCCCTACACTTATCTTCAAGTCTATACCTTTATTTCTAACCTACAACACTCTAAACCTAGTTATACGATGCTTGATTTAATGAGTCTCTAGCTCGACTCGTCCCTCAATGAATTAATTCATGGGGAAAATGGGGATCTCTTGGACCATTTCAACGGAAATGTCCTCCCCAAAGTAATGCTTAACACGGTGACCATTCACTTTAAAATTTGGACCATCGGGTTGTGACAACTCAAGAGTTCCATATGGAAACACTTGAGTAATAGTGAATGGACCGGACCATCTTGACTTAAGCTTGCCCACAAAAAGTTTCAATCTTGAGTTAAAGAGGAGAACCGGCTCTCCAACTTTGAACTCACGATTCTTGATCTTAGCATCATGCAATTTCTTAGTCTTTTCCTTGTAAAGCAAAGAATTTTCATAGGCATTGGCTCTCAATTCATCCATCTCATTGAGTTGATCTTTCCTATGTGAACCGGCTTGGTTTAAATCAAAGTTAACCCACTTGAGAGCCCAAGATGCCTTATGTTCTAGCTCGAATGGGAGGTGGCACGCTTTTCCATAGACAAGCCTATAAGGCGTACAACCAATTGGTGTTTTAAAAGCCGTCCTAAACGCCCACAAAGCATCATCAAGCTTATCCGACCAAGAAGCTCGATGCTCTCCCACCGTTCTCTCTAAAATTCTCTTTAAACCACGATTTGTGACCTCGGTTTGACCATTTGTTTGAGGGTGATACGCGATAGAAAGTCTATGATTCACTCCGTATTTCTTCATAACTCTCGTGAATTGATCATTACAAATGTGCGTACCACGATCACTTATGATGGCCCAAGGTACTCCAAATCTAGCAAACATTTGTTTCAAAAACTTCACAACAACTCTAGCATCATTGGTAGGTAAGGTTTTAGCCTCCACCCATTTAGACACATAATCCACCGCCACAAGTATATACTTGTTTCCCTTAGAGGATGGAAAAGGTCCCATGAAATCAATGCCCCATACATCAAATATCTCACACTCTTGGATAAAATTTTGTGGCATCTCATCACGTTGTGTGATTTTTCCTTGTCTTTGACAAACATCACAAAATTCCACCATTTCATGGGCATCTTTGTAAATGGAAGGCCAATAGCAACCCGAATCAAAGACTTTCTTGGCGGTATAGTTGGGCCCAAAATGTCCACCCGTAGGTCCTTTATGACACGCTTCTAAGATCTTAAATGCCTCGGGCCCATCTACACACCGTCTAATGATTTGGTCCGCACATTGCCTAAAAAGATATGGATCATCCCAAAAGTAATACTTAACTTCCTTAAGAAACTTCTTCTTTTGTTGATAAGTAAGACCCTCAATAAGCACATTGCCCACAAGATAGTTTGCGATATCCGCAAACCAAGGAGTGGCATCCTCTTGGGAAGAGATAGACATGAGCTCCTCTAATGGAAAGGATTCATTGATTTCTTGGTGTGGTAAATCGCCTTGAAAAGGATGCTCAAGTCTACTCAAGTGATCCGCCGCTAAATTCTCGGCACCTTTCTTATCACGAATCTCTATCTTAAACTCTTGAAGCAACAAAACCCATCTCAAAAGCCTAGGCTTAGCATCTTGTTTGGTCATAAGATACTTGAGAGCGGAATGATTCGTATACACTATGGTTTTGGAAAGCACAAGATATGGTCTAACTATCTTAGAAAAATCTTGTATAAAGCGCCTATAAAATCCCGCATGACCTAAGAAACTCCTCACACCTTTAACCGAGGTGGGTGGGGGAAGCTTAGCAATCACATCAATTTTAGCTCGATCAACTTCTAATCCCTTGTTGGATATCTTGTGTCCTAAAATAATCCCCTCTTTCACCATAAAGTGACATTTCTCCTAATTAAGCACTAAACGTGTTTCCTTACAACGTTTAAGCATTCTTTCAAGATTGGTGAGACATGAGCTAAATGAATTTCCAAAGACGGAAAAGTCATCCATAAAAACCTCCATGGTTTGCTCTATCATGTCATGTAAAATCGCCATCATGCACCTTTGAAATGTCCCCGGTGCATTACATAAGCCAAAAGGCATCCTCTTGTAAGCAAATGTACCGTAAGGACAAGTGAATGTGGTCTTTTCTTGATCCTTAGGGTCAATGGGTATTTGGAAATAACCCAAAAAGCCATCAAGAAAACAATAGTACTCATTTCCCCCTAAGCGTTCAAGCATTTGATCCATAAAGGGAAGCGGGAAATGGTCTTTCCTAGTTGCCTCATTGAGTTTTATATAATCAATGCAAACTCTCCAACCGGTCACAAGTCTCGTGGGAATAAGCTCATTGTTCTCATTAGGTACCACGGTGATTCCACCCTTCTTTGGAACACAATGAACCGGGCTAACCCATGGAGAGTCGGAAATGGGGTAAATCATACCCGCATCTAAGAGTTTAATCACTTCCTTCTTAATAACCTCATGGATTTTTGGGTTAACTCTCCTTTGGTTTTGAATGGCGGGTTTATAGTCATCCTCCATAAGGATTTTGTGTGTACAAAAATGTGGATCAATTCCCCTTATGTCGGTTATTTTCCATGCTAAGGCTTTCTTGTGTTTCTTAAGAACTTCAATAAGTTGCTCCTTCTCATCCTCTTTCAACTCTTTAGCAATGATCACCGGTAATTGGTCTTTACCCTCTAAGAAAGCATACTCTAAGTGGGATGGAAGGTCCTTAAGTTCAATAGGAGGTGGACTTTCTATGGAAGGTTTGACTATGGAAGGGTCCTCAATGGTAATCTCTTGTGGAATAGGAGAAGGAATAGGGTCCTCATTGAGTAACTTTTGGATTGTAAGAATATCTTCTTCCCAGTTAATGGGAGAATCATCATCACCAAGAAGGTTTGACTCAAATTCCTCCAAGAGGAAATCACTCTCTCCAAAAGGTGTTAAAGAGTGAGCAATTGAGGCCACGGTTTCAACATGGGGCATCTCATCACTAGTACTCTTACCAGCATCATGAAAGTGTTCATCACACACTTCATCTAACACATCAACAATGTTAATAGTCTCACAAGGTCTAGACTCCTTAACCTCTTTCTTATTACAAACTTTCCCTAACTTAAACACCACTCTCTCATCTTCTACTCTCATAATTAATTCTCCTTCCGCCACATCTATCAAAGTACGACCCGTTCTCAAAAACGGTCTACCAACAATCAAAGGCACTCTAGGATCCATGTCATAATCAACCACTACAAAGTCGGTCGGAAATATAAACTTATCCACACCTACAAACACATCCTCCGCTATACCTACGGGGTGAGCTATGGTTCGGTTGGCTAGTTCAAGAGTCATCCTAGTGGGAGTGAGCTCGAGAAGAGAGAGTTGTTTCCAAACCGATAAAGGCATGAGGTTTATGCTTGCCCCTAGATCCGCCAAAGACATGCAATTTTCAACACCGGGAAAATTACAAGGTATCAAGAAGCGCCCCGGATCTCCAAGTTTTGTTGGTAAGGTTTAAAGTAACACCGCGGAACAATTTTCATTAAGGGATGTGTTGGGCAAATCAACCAATTTTTCTTTGTTTGAGAGCAAATCCTTGAACATCTTAGCAAACTTTAGCATATAAGCAAGAGCTTCCGCAAAGGATATATTGATGTTGAGTTGCTTGAACATCCTTAAGAAATTGGAGACTTGGATGTCATCCTTGTTCTTTAACTTGTCCTTTTTCAACCTTGAAGGATATGGAAGAGTAGGTTTTGGTGTAGGTGGAATAGGTGTTGTAGTGGAAGATTTGTCTTTGTTAGCTTATTCATTGGGAAGTGTGGAAGGTAAAGGAGAAGTATGAAGAGGTTGAGAAGGTGTGTTTGAGTGAATAGGAGCATTTTGAGGAGGTGAAGTAGAGGTAGAAGGCTTGTCACAAGTAGGAGCACAAGTGGGTTGAACAATAGTAGGTTTAGGAGGTGAAGGATCCTTTGTTGTTGTTCCACTCCTTGTTGTAATAGCATTGACATTTGCCCTTGGATTAGTTTGTGTGTTGGAAGGTAAAGCCCCTTGTGGTCTTTGATTTAATGCCATTAAAACCCTATTGGTTTGTTCCTCCATATTACGTTTCATTTGATCATTCATTCTCTTCTCAATTTCACGCATTTTCTTGTCAACATACTCTTGAGTCTCTTGCATCCCATATCCTTGATTTTGAAGTTGATGGTAAGCTTGATTTGGTATTGGAGCATATGCTTGATTGGGGAAAAGTGGAAGTGGTTGATTAAATCCTTGTTGTGGTGGATAAAAGGTATTTCCTTGATGTTGAACATTGTTGGGTGCCTTGTAGTTATTTCCTTGGTAAGGTGGTATTTGCCCTTGATTCCTTGGTAAAATTTAAGGTGGATTTGGTTGAATTTGGGTGGGTGGGTGGGGTGGGAATCCGGGTGGAGTAAGGTAGTTTTGGGATTTGTAAGAAAGGTTATTTGGATTGATATTTGGCTTGAAGTGTTCACGATGTTCCTCTTGGTAAGCATAGCATTCCCCTTAATACACTTGCACCTTATCACATTGTTCATAAGAATGGGGACCTCCACAAGTAACACAAGAAAGAGTAATGGCATTCACATTATTTGAAGAATTGTTCAATGACATGGTGTTAAAAGCTTGAAGCATTTCTTGTTGTCCTTGTTTGACTTGTTGAAGGATCTCTTGTTGAAACTTGAGGAGTTGGTTGTCACAAGGGTTTTGAGAATTGTTTTGGATAACATGAACCCTTTCTTCAAATTGATTGTTTGTTTGAACCATTGCTTTAGTCTCAATGATGTCCAAAGCCTCTTGGTAGGATTTAAGAAGAATATTCCCTCTCGCGGAAGCATTGAGTGAATCTTGGTGGTGAGATTTAAGGCCATTATAGAAGATATTGATTTGGTGAACATCATCCAATCCATGATTAGGGAATCTCCTCAATAACTCACTATACTCTTCCCAAGCATCACTAAAGGATTGACTAGGTTTTTGTTGAAAGCCTATAATTAATGTCCTCAAAGCCATAGTCTTATGTGGAGGAAAGAACTTGTTCAAAAACTTAGTGGTGAAACCATCCCATGTGGTGATACTATCAGGTGGTTGGGTGTCTAACCAATGCTTAGCGGGTCCCTCGAGTGAAAATGACACTAACATCTTCCTAATAACCTCATGGGGAACTCCATTATGCTTAATGGTATTGCAAAGAGAAAGGAATCTCTTAAGGTAATCATGAGGATCCTCATTCTTGTTACCATAGAAAGGTGATTGTGAAACCATAGTAATCATAGATGTGTGTAGCTCAAATGTGTTTGCGGGAAAGTCGGGAATCTTAATAGCACTAGCATATCCATGAATATTGGTTTGCATACGTTCCAACAAAGAGCGGTTATCAATAGCCATGGCTTCTTGTGGTGGAGGAGTCAAAGCACGATTCTCGTGATCGGCTTGGTGGACGGTGGTGGTCTTACTCTTTCTCTTTTTCTTCCTTTTCGGAGGAAGAGGTTGTACACCAATCGGTATTTGTGCACGCCCGCGAGTGAGCATGCAACTCAATACGAGGAATGAGAGAGAAGCTCTCGTGTGACTTTGAAGAGAAATGGATTATCCTCTTCGAGTTTCAATATTAAATATCCACAAGAAAATAACAATATACGTATGTACTACTTGGGTGCAAGACCCCCAATGAAGCCTTCCTTCTTAGAATACTTACAAGTGAACGGGGGGTTAGGTGGCGCGAAGCACTTAAGTACCTATTGACCCTTAGATGGCATTTTATAGCACATCGCCTTTCTATTCACTTAAATGTTCGTATTCTTTGAATTGTTGCTTATTGAGAGTATTTATCTATTCTTGCTTTATTTTGTTTGATCGATACACGTGTCAAGGACCGGAACGCCCCTCAACACGGTGTATTGCCTTGGCAATACTTATGGAGAATATGTAGATTGGTTGTTCTTATACGTATACGTATTTACTTATAATAATATATGGAAAATATTTTTGTATTTATGAGTTTTTTAAGAGAAAATACTATATGTACATAAAAACCGAGAGAATCCAATAATATATATTTTTGGGTGCAATCTCTTAGGAAAAAGATTGCTTTTTGGATTTTTTAATTTTTTTGGTCAATTCTTTAGGAAAAGAATTGTTTTGTTAATTTTTTAGTTTTTATATATTTTTATATTTTTGATTTTTTTATTTGTTTTTGATTTATGATACGTAAAAATAACGTTCACAAGGTGAACGGATCCAAAAAGCCAATGAAAACCGTCAATCGATAGTCTCTCGTAAAGTCAAAGAACCGGCAGCGGTGCCATTTGAAATTGTGTATAATGCAGTTCGTTTTTCTCAGTTCTTGCTAATTGAAAGTCCAACCAATATCGGGTTTTTAACTGTTTTTGGTTGTTAATCTTTTTTGGATATTCTATTTGCTAATTCAACAAAGCCTTGTAAAACTGAAAAATATTACCTACTTATATGTAAAACATAGTGCACTTACCAAATTTTATTCAAATAATATTCAAAATGTAAATTTTAAAACTAAAAGGACTTAAAATGTAAATTCTATGAAAGTAAAATGCTTAAAATGAAAATTCTAACAAGTAAAGGGACTGAAAATGCAAATCAGCAAACTAAAAGGATCAAAAATGTGAAACTTGTAACAAACTAACCAATTTGCAACAATTTACCAAACTTTCTAACTGATTTTAAACAAACTCAAAACTGAAAGGACTAAGATTTGAAAACCCTAAAAAGATGGAAGTTTAGCCATGATTAGAAACTGCTTAAAACAACAAGGACCTCAATGCAATTTTTAAAACTTTATAAGCCAAAAACAGGTTTGGAAGACAAATAAGCTCGTTTGAGCTTATTAATGAACCAAATTCAATGAAATCAATTGCAAAAGACTTCTAATCCAAAATAAGCTAGACCTCTAACAGGAATCTGGCTGAAAGTGCAGAATAAGCAAATAAGCACTCTTCAATAAGCCCAAAATAAGCTCTAGAACAAACTGAATAAGCATAACCTGATTTTCATGCCAAAACTGATTAAGAAACTCAAATAATGAACGGGAAATCAAGTTAGAACAAATTTCATCAAGTAATAAGCTGGGAATTCGAATTAAGCTAAATTTGGCTTATCGTTGACCAAGCGTTGACCAATTATTTTGACAAAAAGCTGAAACCTTCAAATATCATGCAATACTATATTCTAAGTGGATTTATAAAATAAAATGGCTTGGTTAATGAATAGAATCAAGAAATCTCAAAAATCAGTTTCAAGTTACAGAAACATGGCTTATCTCAACCTTTCTGATTTTAGCTTATTTCTCAATGCTTAATGAAAACTGTATAAAATGCTTTTGGAATCTGAAATTTCATATATTGAGCTACAAATCAGAACAGTTTGGTGAGATTTCATCAAGAAATCAGTAATTGCTAGCTAAATGAAAATGATAACTTTTTTAGAGCTAAACTGACTGAAATGAGACCCACACTTTTTCTTGTCAATTGCCTTTTTGACCAGTTATTTGACTTGAAACTTACTCAAAACACTTTGTTATGACCTATTGACTAGAAATGAACATTAACTTGCCAATACTCAATACTTGAAAACTCATTATCAACTAATACCAAACACTCCTTTATCTGAGATTTATAAGAATTTTCAAAGACTTTTTAAGAACTGGTTTAAACTGAATGAAAAGCTATAGCAACTTGAATCCAGTGATCAAAAAGAGATGTGTTTAAGCTACTTGCAAGTATTAAGAGCAACTATTACTCAATTAAGGTGCTAAGACTGAAATCTGACTGAAATAAGCTATGACTAGACACAATCCAAAATATAAAGCAGCAAAACAAGATTAAGCTACAAACAAGTAAACTATCAATCAACAACTAAGCTAGCAACTTTGATCATACAATCATTAAGTTTTACACTAGGAAATTTAGCATGCAATTGACTTATTAAGTGGAACCAAAATCAGAAACTTCAAAACCTTTTGTAGTAACCATTGGGAAGAAGAGGAGTGCTGAACTCTCTTATCCTAGTGATAACCACCACCTTATCACTAGATCTACCAATCAACTATCAAAATCAGCTACAAATCACTAGAAATCATCATCATGGCATGGATTCTTCAAAACTGCTAAGGCTTGAACTGAAATCACTATAACAGCTACAAATCTTCTTCAAAGTCAGTTATGATCATTCAATGATCATAACAAACTCAATGCAGTAACTCAATGATCAAGAATGAGCAGGATATGAACAGTAGAATGAATATAAGATTTGGCGGGAAATGGAGAATTCAAATTTTATTCATGGAAAGTTGTTACAAAGTTGTTGAAAAGCTGCTAACTAACTAACTAACTCAAGAGTTTGTCAAACTCTTGAGTAGTTAGGCTAAAAAAGAAGAAAGATGAAAGGAAAATGTAAAGTGTGTGTTTTTACAATTTAACTACTTGTTAAAAATGAGGACCTAACAGCTATTTATAGGCTTGAAGAAGGAGTTTGTTGGGGATGATGATGTGTTGAGACCAATCCCAGGTCTCCACGTGGCATGATTCTGCAAACTTGATCTTCAAAGTATGAACACGAATTGGGGATTTCTTCTAGAGTTGATTTCTTTTTAATTGGTGATGACCAATGTGTTCGTCTCTCAAAAATAAGCACTTTTGGTGTTTACAACTTTTCATGATATTCAGTCTAGCTCAAAAACGATCCTGGAAATTTTTTGGTTGCTTGAAGAAGACACGTGTCATTATCTAATTGGTTGAAATGAAGTCACACGGATTACACTGTTGAGATATTGTCATTAATGAGTGGCGGCTGAGTGGGAATTTATTACACATGAGTTGGCAATCCGTGTGCCCCTTTCTCTCTCTTCTTATTGGCTGGAATTGTGACACATGGATTGAACTTGTATAACTTTCCAACATTGGCAGTTTCAACCCTTCAACTTTGGCAGATTCTACTTTAAGGCTTGTAACTTCATTTCTTTGACACTTTTAGTCCTCCAAACTTCATCTTTGAGCAGAATTGGTCCTTTGACTTTGTTTACTTGATAGTTGACCAATTTTGACTATGATCTTGACTTTGTTCAATATTTGCACTTTAGTCCTTCAACTTTGGCAATTTGTCAAGATAGGTCCTTGTACTTCAAAGTCTTGTCACATTTGATCCTTCTTTGTCTTTTTCATCAATTTA
Source organism: Glebionis coronaria (assembly GCA_025667525.1). Classification (NCBI taxonomy): domain Eukaryota; kingdom Viridiplantae; phylum Streptophyta; class Magnoliopsida; order Asterales; family Asteraceae; genus Glebionis; species Glebionis coronaria. Next base: position 251,752,542 of record CM046880.1, on the reverse strand, counting down.
AGCTTGATAATTCCTTGTTTGCTTGAAAATGTATCCTTTTACCTACACAAGTGCACACAAACACAAACATACCACATAATACTGTTTTTGCAAGATAAATTGGTATTTTGCTTCATGTTTTAGGGTTATTTGTTGATAAAAGTATATGAGTTTTAGCTCATATCAATTACATAATCAAAATAACAAGAGGATGGAAAGAACAATCTTTATACCACCAAGGTTGTGTAGTTTATGATCAAGGCTTGGATTTTGATGGAAGAACTTGTGATAGATCAACACCAATCTTCATGGCCACCAATACTTGTAAACTTCATGTAGAAATCAGCCCTTGAACATCACCAAATATTCTCCTTGGATGTTAAAATCACCACCAATCTATAGAGCTTCAAAAGGGCTTCATCATATGTGTGAATAACACATGATTTCATGGTTAAAATTGATCAAATGAGGGTGATTAGGGGTGCTTCTTGGACGAATTTTAGAGAGAGGAAGAGAGGAGTTGGTGGTTTGCATGAGTTGCTAAGTGTACATGGTATGAATGAAGTGGTTTTGGTGGTTTTGGTGGTTTTGTGCTAAGTTAGCTTACATGTTAATCTTATGCTAACATGTGTTAGCTTTCTAGCTAAAAGGGTGCCACATCTTATGATGTGGTGTCCTCTTTTGGCCATCTCTTTTGAGTGGGGTGGGATAAACTTGTTTTGTCCCATCCCACTAATTTACGGGTATTCTTCTATTCTAGTTTCCTCGATTTGCGTGCCCTCGGGTCGTTTTACGAAAAACGTTTTTATAAATTATGAATCAACGGCACAAAACGAATCTAATAAAAATTGTCTCATCAAAAACGGAGTTCAAAAACGTAAATACGTAATCTTAAGGTTTCCGATTTAGTCGTAAAGGACGTTAAAATATGAACGTAAGTCCTAATCTCTTTCTCGTAAATTTGTGAGTTTATGAACCAACTCAAAATTAAAATCCCAAAATAATATTCACGGATAAATTTATTTCCTGAAATGTCAGACTGTCACCAAAAACGGTGTATGTAAACGTAAGCACGTAACGTAGAGTCCTCCGGTTTAAACGTAGTCGATGCTACTTCAAGACGTAAATCCAAATTTCTTCCCGGAAATGTGTGAGTTCATAATATAACATTAAAATAATGTTTTTAAATAATACTTGAGAATAAAATATAAACCATAAATTGATGGATTGTCACAGTTGTTTCGTCTTTCATCCGAAAACGAGGATGCTATCTTTGACCGCGGTATACGTATAGCGGGTTTTTAAAGTACTCCATGTACTTTTGGGCATTGTTTATCATGTAATCCCCACCAAAAATGACCAAACCATGATTATCCCTAAATGATCACATTTATGGGGATTCGAGTCGAGCTTTTGACTTGGTTATCAAAAACAAGGTGCCTCGTGGGGGATTCTCATGCTTATCCTTGTAAATATTATCGTTTTCTAATAGTGTAACGAGGGGAATTGTGCTCTTACAACCTTTGTTCCGTGGTTGTTTGTGATTGTGATTTATTAGGTTCATCGTCATCATTGAAGCCTCTCGTGTTCATTTTACGGATCACTCGAGCTTCGATCGTTGCCTTTGGAGATTCTGATATCCGATGATAACCTTTTATGTTCTAACGTTTATCTTATTAGCATAATTCATAAACGGCTTTTAGGTTATTCGTTTTACCCTTTCCATGCTCAAGATTAAAGCATTCGACTTCGTCTCTAGTATGGGGGTGTTTCACCCCTAGACTCGAAACATTGAGGACAATGTTTAGTTTTAGTATGGGGGATGAGTAGATACTTCACCTTGCTTACATCACCACGCAATCCAACTTTCATCTTTTTGTTATCGTTTTGTTGAAAAATAAGGCTAAAAATGGCCAAATTTTGAAATTTTTCTTGTTTTTCATAAGTGTTTAAGACACGAATGTAGGTTTTCTGATGGTGAGAATAAGAGTAATTTTTTACTCGACCGTGCGTGTTGAGCACTTAGCTTCGATTCCTTAACTTTTTAGGCTAAGTCTCTTAAATGAGGACGAGAAATTATAGAGTTATTTATAAGTCTCGTAATCTTTCACGATCTCATGTGTAGTAATTATTAGCTTATTCTCCCAACGCTTTTGTTTAAATAAATGAAATAAGTAAGGTCGTACGATTTAAAAGGTTACTTAGCTTCTAGCCCAAGATCGTTTAAAAGTTGCTCGTGTTCGAATAGAGTTCATAGCCAAGGCATAACTTATTGAAGCGGGATGCGAAGATTGGCAAAGTTCCAAAAAGGCCGTCACAAGGCATGGGGAACTCCATTTTGTTGCTAAAGATCCAAGATGATGTGAAGTATCATTATTCCAAAATCAATACGAAGGATCGAGACACATGACGAGAGGCATTATACTCCCCTAAATATCATGGAGAAGTCTATCTAAAAAGACCTTAACAAGGTATGAGGATAAATATATCCAAGTCTTAAAAGGAGGCGAATCTTTTTATATCACAATCCCAAATAAAGATTGAAGAAAAATGATGAAGTCGTGGTCCAAGTTTGAAGAAATTGCATATATGAAGAGAAGACCATTATTTCAAGAACGTCTTCCAAGATTTGAAGTTCGAAACACATGCCAAATATCGATCCGAGAAAGGTCTCAAATCGTGAAACGAGTTATGCCAAGATATGAACTTAAGGAGATTACGAGAAGCCATTTTAAAAGATCGTGTCCTTCGGCTAACTATCGATTAAATCGTGCTACTTTATTTTCAGCCTTAATAAATTATCAAAATAAGTCAATGATGTATCCTTGTGATCATTAAGACAAAAATAAAATATAAGCGATACCAGTTAGGAAAGGGAGTCTAAGTACGTAATTAACACTCATGAGTAATGATTGTGTTGCTAACTTATAATAACAATGATCTCGTTACACGCTTAGCATGGAATCAAGTGAAAATCGAGGATGACGGACTTATCTCTATGAGGCATTCACGTGTTCTTATTCTTTGACCCTAAAAGTCACTTCATCGTGATGAAAACGATACATTATGTCTAAAACACGTGTAGTAGTTTATTTAAGTTTATGTTTTCAATAAATGTCATATAAAAATGAATTTTGGAAGTGCTATGATACTTAATTCTAGCATTGCTTGGGGACATGGCAATGGTTTAGTATGGGGAGTAATGAGACTACAATTATGTGACAACCCCGGTTTTTGAGGTTCATCACTTAGTCTTATTTTTGGGTTATTTTGTGTGACTATGTTTTTTATGTGATTTATGTGTTTATATGTGTGATTTTAGGGTTGGGAATGGAAGAAATGAGGTACATGATTTGTAAATCATGGTACGGGTTAGAAATGAAATGAAATGAAATGAGTTCAGAAATGAACTGCGAGAAAGTTCGGATATCGTTTTTACAAGGTTTCATGTATGTATCGTATGTTGTATGTATGTATTAATTACATATTATATGGTTAGGATAAGTTTTAGAGATACTTTCCATAATTATAAACTTTTGGAAATGATGGTTAGTTTGGAAATCGCATAGAAAGTCGAAAAAATCAACGTAAGGCTTTAGGGTTTTGGCCCGGAAGTAACCCGAATGTGAGGTTTAGTTTAAGAATGATATAAGCTATAAAATAAGGTTAAAAACCAGATCCTTAGGTGCTTTGGGCTTGGTTTGGGCAGCCAAAAGAAAATGAAGGAAGAAAATAACCAAAAAGCCTAAAAACAGGCCCAATGGACTTGTAATTGGGTTAGGAGGCCTTTAGGATTACATTAAACCCATACCATAACCAAAAACATCAGATTTTTACTCACCATGATCTCTCCTGGTCGAATTCCATCAATGGTGGAATTAGGTTTTATCAAAAATAATTTCTTCCATTGATTTCTAAGGTAAAATCTTCAAAACTCTTCTTTAATGTATGATTTTTATTAATATAATCATGTAATTAATCAATAGATGATGGATCTAGGGTTAGGTTAAACATAAATTCTGTATTTTAATGATATAAACATGTTTAGATTAATTAGGGTTAATAATTATACATGATGTGGATAATTAATTAGACTAGATGTGTTAAATTCATTTTTAAAAACTGGGCAGAATCTTTGGTCCATTGTTTTGATCATATCTAGATTTCTACAAACTTTTAATTTTCGAATCTTATGTCCCTGAAAATGTAATTGAATTGGCTTTCAAATGCAAGAAACTAGAATTGAACGGGAGGTCGGGAAGTGGGTCAAAAACAGGTTACAATAGTCAGAGGTCAAAACAGTTTTTGGGACAGCGGGTTTTCAGTTTGTGTTTTAAGGTGATTGGGATACTTAGGGGTACAATTGAACCCTCTAATAAACGTGGGAACTGTTTTATATATTAAATAAGAGACCTGGAGGAGGGCTAAGTAAATAGGTTAGGGTAAGACCCCCTAATCATAACGAACTTTTTGTATGTTCAAAATTAGTAAAATCTGGATAGACAGATGTATATATATATATATATATATATATATATATATATATATATATATATATATATATATATATATATATATATATATATATATATCGAGGCCTTAACAGTAGCTTTAAGGTTGGGTCAAGAGGGAGGAGTTAGCTAAAACATGTAAGGGCATAGGGTTTCTTTTACAGAGAGCATGGGTTTGGTTAGGTTGGCGTTTGGCTAATAGTTTGATGACTAAAAACCGGGACTGTTTTGGGAGAAAAGTAAACGGGATAGGTATCAAGTGTAACTAAGTTAAGGACTTGTTAGGGATGGGTAATGGAATGCTTAGAGCATATAAACGGGGTATATATATGGGATAATGTTAGATATCCATCATATGTTGATGAATCATTTTAGTATTTGGTTCATGTATTGATTGGGTGCATTTGTTTGTTAGCTTTTTGCTAGTGCGTGGATTGTTGGAGAAGCTCAATCATGTGAGTTTCATAGTCCCATATATTTTAATGATTTTGACTTCCAGATGGGATGGAAGAGACACTTGTTATGGTTTTGTAAATTGTTGATGTGAATGTTTATGATTGGTGATGGACTTGTGTGTACTTATGTGATTAACTGCTAATTGATTCATGATTGTTTTGTGATTTGACTTGGTACCAAGGGGATGTTGACAAGGCGGGGCCTTAGGATTCGTTCATAGGTGTATGGGCGCCTATGGGACCATGGTGTTTGGAAAGGCTTGGAGCCTTGGAATTGGTTTGGTATGATTAATCTTGAACTGTTAGTTGTTAATGCACATTTGTAACACATTGTCCATATATTTTTATTGTTGGTGGTTATTCACAGCTTATATTATAACTGATTTGAGGTTGGAGTCTAAACCTATGACTCTCACCAACATTATTTGACGTGTTTTAGTGTCTCTTTCATATGAGAATGTGGTTAAGCATGAGAATAGGAGTGGCTAGCTTTGGAGGCTTAGGATTGTATTTGGAGGAATCCCCTTTCCTCTTAGTCTTTATTTGATATTTGAATAAGTGATACTTTGTTGACACCTATATGTTTGCTTTGTTTATGTTATTGTTTATCTCGGGTAAGTGGTAGGACTGTTACCTACTTACCTAGAATCCTGCATTGTTGAGATATTGTCATGACATTTGTGTCACCATTTTATGACATTTCTTATTTCATTTAGTTATCTCTATAGACACGCCATGTTGTGATGATATCCATACGTCGCGCCCCATATTCCGCCATGGTGGGGTGTGACAGAATGGTATTAGAGACAATGGTTATATAGAATTAGGTTGCCTAGTCTCGTAGTCTAGTCTATAGCTTAAGGGTCCTCGCATATAGGCGTCATAGGAGTATGTGTGCATTTGATATTAATTGATGTTATTGGTTTTTACTTGCGATGTTTGTTAAGTTTTGACTACTATAGGTTGAACCATAGTAGTTCATACATAGCCACATGCTATTTTCTTTTCGGGTTGTGACTAGTGCGGGTTGAACCATAATCTTCCACGCTTGTCATTGTTGTATTTTTCTTAAATTGTACATTATAGTACATAATTTGGTACATGATAGTTTCTGTCTTTTGTTGAGTTATTTTATGTACCTGAGGTATAGTATTTTTCTTTTTATGTTTAAATCATGTTCCCTAAGAATCATGTGGTGGTTCGAGTTACTAGGAGTAGGTGGATAGGAAGGATTTTAAGTTGTTTCCACTCTGAGGGCGACATGACTTATAATTGATTATGTTTTCGTTTTGGATTTTGTCTTTGATCTTTTAGCTAGACTATGGATTTCTGTATTCCAAGAGTTTGACTATGTTATTTTAATAGTTGGAGTTTTTGACCTTATTATTTATGTGGTTATGTGTTTAGGTGAGTTGATGGATTTATTTGTGATGTGTTGTATTGATTCTTATAAGTGTCATCATAGGAGGGAGTGCATTGGGGAAAGGGTAATTGCATAAGTATGGTGGCCAACATAGTTATACAAGTACCACAACTTCAATGGATTCCTAAGTATGATTGCATCAAAGAGGATTAATACAAGCTTGTATAGTAGATGTTAGACGGATTTAAGTATATGTATCCCGATATTACCTACATATATATGATCCCTCGCTATTATCGATTGATTCCATAGTAGGGTTTGCTAGCTCGCTTCTTTTAGGTATTCAACCTCTGTTGTGGCATATTCTTTGAGTTTCCTATTTCACGTGTCCGTTCTAAAATGGTGTCCTTGGTGTTAAGTAATTGAAATAAATTGGGGTTTCTTTTAGGATAATGAAATCTTTTGTGTTGAGTCTGACATTCCTTTTAGTCGGTATATATTGAAAAGACTTGGAAATCTACTATAGAGTTGGATAGTTGGTTGTATTCGGTAAAATAAGGGTAAGGTGTTGGAGTCGTGTTTGAAACAATATGTAACATAAGAATTCAAATCAACACTTATTTATTTCAAAATTCTAAAAGACTCTCTATAAAATAAATCGAAATAAAATTTCTTTCTACTTAAATAGTTTATATAATTGAGTTTAATCGATTTACGTCACTTATAATTATTTATAAAAGGTTAAATTGAGTTCATGAAAATTTCACATACAATTATTTTGTTTATTTTTTTATTTAAAAGGGTTACATTAATCACTAAGATGATTCTTTAGTTTTTAAAACAACTAGGATAAAATTGTTTTGGTCGTAACTTATTTTTTTAAAGCTTTTTGGGTGATTCAAAAGGCTAAAATTATGTACTCGGAACGTATTTTTAAAATATATGGGATGTATAGTCATGGGAGGTCAGTAGCTTGGTCAAAATGTTTGTACAAGTGTCGGGTTCAAGGTTGAGTTTTGAATAGTATTTTTAAACTTATGTTTTGGGATGTTCAGGGTACCTAGTCTTTGAGTTGAGTCTTGAGATCATCTAGAGGGCTGTTTGTAGATTGTTTAAGTCACATAGATGTGGGGAGGTAAAGAAAAATGTTCCTTTGTGAAAAGTCGATTTTGCGCACGATTTAAATAATATGTCGTGGGGCGTAAGTTGTTTTAGTTGCCATTGGGTGTTTCTTGGATTATTTTTCGTTGTCATGGGTCATTTTGAATTAATACATGTTTTGGGTTTGAGTTTCCTTTTTAGTCTCATGGTTTTTGACTTGTTTTAACTGGTGCACGTGAAATGTCGTTATTAATCCGTAGTTTTGATTCGTTGGTCGTGTATATTGGGTTCCAGATGTAGTTTTGGTTTAGTATTGATTGAGAGTATTGATATAGTCATATGAGAGAATAGTTGGAATGCCCTTTGTGATGGGGAAAGAGTTAGAAGTTCGTAGAAAGACGAACTAATGTGGTCATGAGGTCTCTTAGGAGTGCCAAGGGAGATGAATGGAGATTTGTATAAAGTATGGATATTGGCACAAGTAACGCATCGTAGAGAATGTTGGAAGGGGATGTGATATTTCAAAGGTACTTGTGATATTCGTTAGGTATGAAAAAATTTCCGAAAATTTCTTAAGATTTAGTAGGTTTACCTATTATCTTGAAGTAGAACCATGAATAGAGCAAGTAGGATAAGTGAGAGGAGTTGTAGTTAGTGCCTTTCTAAGGTAATTGTTGATGAAATGATTTAAAGACAAGAGTTGTTAGAAATTGCTTGGAATGCAAGATAAAAGTTGAGTTTCTTAGTAGTAGATTGGATGTGGAAAGCGGTTGAATGGTCTGAAAAGAGGAAGTATTGGTCTTTTAGAATGCATGTAGAATTTTGCGGGTAGAACGAGGTAGGATTTTATTCGTATTGCCGCTAACAGAGGGTGCAAGGAGGACGTAGTTGAAACTGCTAAGGATGTTGTATGAACGCTTTAGGTTTACGCTTATGCATTTGGCTTCCCCTAAAGCACTAGCAGTTTTCATGGAGTCAGTGAACCGAGTGTGCATGAACGTATATAAACGAGTTGTCATCGGGAGTATCGGCGACATCTTGATCTACTCAAAGTCTTAGAAGGAGAGTGAGGCGAATTATGAGTTGGTTTTGGAGTTGTTAGGAAAGGGAATTATACGTGAAATTTCAAGTGTGAGTTTTAGGATTATGTTGACCAGGATGAGTAGTTAGAGATGATGATATATCATGGAACCAGCAAGGGGCGAAGTAAAGAAGGATGAGGAAGCATTTTGGAGGCTGAAGAGGTGGATTGGATAATGAGCCGATCTTGGCATTATCGGAAGGACTGGATGAATTCACGAAGCATGACGATACGTGGTGCAAGGATTTGGATGCGTACGAGGACGACAAAGAAAGGCGATTGCTTATACGTTGCAGGAACTGGAGATTTAGAAGAACTAGATAAGACTTAGTTAGTAGAGCTGGATTGTTAGATGCGCCTAGAATGCTAGAGGCATTTGGTGTACGAGACGTAGAGAATGATCTATACGGATCATGAACGTCTCTAACACATATTCAGTCATCTTGATTGAACATTTGGCAAAGGTGATGGGTGGAGTTAAGTGATGAAGGAAAATTGCAAGGCCAAGTACCATCTGGGAAAGGCGAGCATAGTTAATGAGACATGGAATAAGAGGGAGGAAGTGATGCTGAGACAAAATTTAGCTATATGGATGATGTATCAGGAGGGTTTGGATGAAGGATGTAAGTTGCACGAGTAGTTGTCTAAAACAGAGAACGCGTCAACATTTATGTTGCGTAGCTTGGACAATCATATGGAGAAAAGGGACATAGGCTATACATCCTACATAGATAGGAGTAGCATAGAAAGGGCGGTGTAAGGACGAATATGGTAGAGGGGATACATAATAGGGTAGAGGAATAAGTACGATGAGAGTTGGGTGATAGTCGATAGACTGAATAATTCATCCCATATTCTAAGAGGAATGAGAAGTCAAGTAGTTGAGAAGTTGGAAGGATTACGTACGGATGTGATGGAATAGGAGTTTCTACATAATAATTAGCCTTATGGAATGCTTTATGAAGGATTATGGCAAGGGAATAAATGATGGGAAGTAAGCATAGTATACCGTTGATAGAATAATGGTTGGTATGAGCATACCATAAGGATAATGAAGGAAGACGCCTAGAGCATTGGCGTGTGGTTTGGAGATTTTTGGGGAATGCATTTTATTTAGGAAGAATTCTTATACAAAGAGAGTCACTAGTGAGAGGGGCGTATCCCTCACTGATGTGAATGTAGGGAATAAAAGAGGATCGCCAAAATTATTAGCTGAAGATGAGATAGAAGATGGTATGGAAATTAAGGTTATGGAGAGACAAGCGAGAAGTAGTATAGAGGAAGAATGGCTTGAGGGAGAAAGAGGTTGTCAAGATAGTGGGGTGATATTGAAGGGAAAACCATTAGAGCAAGAGGTTAGTAGTCACGAACAATGTAACGTCCACCTAGAGAAAAGGTGTAGCACATGTTAGTATGAAGTATGGTTAGTTACTTGGTGCCGAGCATGGGAAAGAAAGGATGAGGTGGTGGTTATGATATGTTTCATGTGAATGTTATGGGAAGCTTTTGGTTATGCAATCCTGCATATACCATTATATGTGATTAAGGTTGGGAGAACTTCCGAAAGATGGAAAATCCATAGAGGATAGAAGCCGTTAGGTCTGGTGATAGGAATTGTAGTAGAAATTGCTGGAGTTAATTCATAGGGGATGAGGTGGATCACCATTATAGTGGGATGAAGTTAGAAGCGGCCAACGTATTTGACCGGAGGTGGATTGGAAAACTATGGAGGTAGTGGCAGTGCTTAAGTAGAGGTTGAAAATGGCAAAGAACTGACAGGAGAGTTGTACGGACGAGAGGCATAAGCCGTTGGGATTTAAGATTGGAGGTAAGCTTATGCTAGGGGTTTCACCATGGAGAGGAGTGATGTGGTTTGGGAGGAAAGGGAAGATAGCACCTAGAATCATGGGTCCGTTCGAAATCCTTGAAAGGATTGGACCAGTGGATTATAGGCTGAGGAATTACTGGGAGAATTAAGTAGTGTGCATGATGTATTTCGTGTATCAAGCTTGAGGAAATGCTTAGCAAGAACCGACTTGCAAGTACCGTTAGATGATATTATTATGGATACGAGTCTTCGTTTCATCGAAGAACCGGTAGAGATTTTAGGTTGTGAAGCTAAGACTTTGGAAAAAAGGGTAATATATCGTAGTTATGGTTAGATGGAATTTGGAACGTGGACTAGAGTTCACGTGGGAAAGGGAAGGATTTATAAAGAAAAAGTATCCTTATATATTTGCTAATGATGATCCTAAGGAGTAAATCTCAGGCCGAGATTTCTATTAGGAGGGAGTGATGTGACAACCCCGGTTTTTGAGGTTCGTCACTTAGTCTTATTTTTAGGGTCTTTAGTGTGACTATGTGTTTTATGTGATTTATGTGTGTATATGTGTGATTTTGGGGATGGGAATGGACGAAATGAGGTACATGATTTGTAAATCATGGTACGGGTTAGAAATGAAATGAAATTAAATGAGTTCAGAAATGAACTGCGGGAAAGTTCGGATATCATTTTTACAAGGTTTCATGTACGTATCGTATGTTGTATGTATGTATTAAGTACATATTATATGGTTAGGATAAGTTTTAGAGATACTTTCCATAATTAGAAACTTTTGGAAATGATGGTTAGTTCGGAAATCGCGTAGAAAGTCGAAAAAATCAACGTAAGGCTTTAGGGTTTTGGCCCGGAAGTAACCCGAATGTGAGGTTTAGTTTAAGAATGATACATGTTATAAAATAAGGTTAAAAACCAGATCCTTAGGTGCTTTGGGCTTGGTTTGGGCAGCCAACAGAAAAGGAAGGAAGAATATAACCAAAAAGCCCAAAAACAGGCCCAATGGACTTGTAATTGGGTTAGGAAGCCTTTAGGATTACATTAAACCCATACCATAACCGAAAACATCAGATTTTTACTCACCATGATCTCTCCTAGTCGAATTCTATCAATGGTGGAATTAGGTTTCATCAAAAACAATTTCTTCCTTTGATTTCTAAGGTAAAATCTTCAAAACTCTTCTTTAATGTATGATTTTTATTAATCTAATCATGTAATTAATCAATAGATTATGGATCTAGGGTTAGGTTAAACATAAATTCTGTATTTTAATGATATAAACATGTTTAGATTAATTAGGGTTAATAATTATACATGATGTGAATAATTAATTAGACTAGTTGTGTTAAATTTGTTTTTAAAAACTGGGCAGAATTTTTGGTCCATTGTTTTGATCATATCTAGAGTTATACAAACTTTTAATTTTCGAATCTTATGTCTCTGAAAAGGTAATTGAATTGGCTTTCAAATGCAAGAAACTAGAAATGAATTGGAGGTGGGAAGTGGGTCAAAAACAGGTTACAACAGTCGGAGGTCAAAACAGTTTTGGGACAACGGGTTTTCAATTTGTGTTTTAAGGTGATTGGGATACTTAGGGGTACAATTGAACCCTCTAATAAACGTGGGAATTGTTTTATATATTAAATAAGAGACCTGTAGGAGGTCTAAGCAAATGGGTTAGGGTACGACCCCCTAATCATAACGAACTTTTTGTATGTTCAAAATCAGTAAAATTTGGATAGACAAAAGTATATATATACATATATATACATATATATATATATATATATATATATATATATATATATATATATATATATATATATATATATATATATATATATATATATATATATATATATATATATATATATATATATATATATATATATATATATATATATATATATATATATATATATATATATATATATATATATATATATATATATATATATATATATATATATATATATATATATATATATATATATATATATATATATATATATATATATATATATATATATATATATATATATATATATATATATATATATATATATATATATATATATATATATATATATATATATATATATATATATATATATATATATATAGGGGAGAGTTAAAATAAAAAGACTTTTTTTGGTGAGAAGGATAAGAAGGATTTTTAGCCAATCATTTAAAATCAATGGATAAGATCAATCCATATTCCTAACTAACTAACTAACTAACTAACTAACCACCAAAACACGATTTTAAAAATGTCTTCAAAAAATTCTGAAAAAATTCCAAATGGTCGGATTTGTTGGTGCCTAAAAAAGTTGTGAATAAACGTTTTTTAATTTTGAGTTTTTTACGTTTTTCTGATGCACAAAAAACAAAATTTGATGCACAAACACGTGAAGTTTGGTGTACAAAATTTTTTCATTCAAAAATTTTTCAATTTATTATAGTTTGATGCGGAATCATATTTTAAAGCAAAAAGTCAAAAGAAGTTGGGCATAAAAATGAATTCTTGATGTACAAAAAACCTAAAAAACGTAAAAGAAAACGTTTTTGTGCATCAAAATTCCGTTTTTGTGCATTAAAAAAGCGTAAAAAACTTCAAATTAAAAAACTTTTTTCACAAAACTTTTTTCCACCAACATTCCCGATCTACTGGAATTTTTTCATAATTTTTGAAGAATTTTTAAAAAACACGTTTAGATGGTTAGTTAGTTAGTTAGTTAGTTTGTTAGGATTTTGATTTAATCTCATCCATTGATTTTAAATCAATGGCTGAAAATTCTTCTTATCCTTCTCACCAAAAAAGTCTTTTTATTTGATCTCTCCCCTATATATATATATATATATATATATATATATATATATATATATAAATATATATATATATATATATATAGAGGACTTAACAGTAGCTTTAAGGTTGGGTCAAGAGGGAGGAGTTAGCTAAAACATGTAAGGGCATAGGGTTTCTTTTACAGAGAGCATGGGTTTGGTTAGGTTGGCGTTTGGCTAATAGTTTGATGACTAAAAACTGGGACTGTTTTGGGAGAAACAAAACGGGATAGGTATCAAGTGTAACTAAGTTAAGGACTTGTTAGGGACGGGGAATGGAATTCTTAGAGCATATAAATGGGGTATATATATGGGATAATTTTAGATATCCATCATAGGTTGATGAATCATTTTAGTATTTGGTTCATGTATTGATTGGGTGCATTTGTTTGTTAGCTTTTTTGCTAGTGCGTGGATTGTTGGAGAAGCTCAATCAGGTGAGTTTCACAGTCCCATATCTTTTAATGATTTTGACTTCCAGATAGGATGGAAAAGACATTTGTTATGGTTTTGTAAATTGTTGCTGTGAATGTTTAACGATTGGTGATGGACTTGTGTGTACTTATGTGATTAACTGCTAATTGATTCATGATTATTTTGTGATTTGACTTGGTACCAAGGGGATATTGACAAGGCCGGGCCTTGGGATTGGTTCATAGGTGTATGGGCGCCTATGGGACCATGGTGTTTGGAAAGTCTTGGAGCCTTGTAATTGGTTTGGTATGATTAATCTTGAATTGTTAGTTGTTAATGCACATTTATAACACCTTGTCCATATATTTTTATTGTTGGTGGTTATTCACAGCTTATATTATAACTAATTTGAGGTTGGAGTCTAAAACTATGACTCTCACCAACATTATGTTGACGTGTTTTAGTGTCTCTTTCAGGTGAGAATGTGGTTAAGCATGAGAATAGGAGTTGCTAGCTTTGGAGGCTTAGGATTACATTTGGAGGAATCCCCTTTCCTCTTAGTCTTTATTTGATATTTGAATAAGTGATACTTTGTTGACACCTATATGTTTGCTTTGTTTATGTTAATTGTTTGTCTCGGGTAAGTGGTAGGACTGTTACCTACTTACCTAGACTCCTGCATTGTTGAGATATTGTCATGACATTTGTGTCACCATTTTATGACATTTCTTATTTCATTTAGTTATCTCTATAGACACGCCATGTTGTGATGATATCCATATGTCGCGGCCCATATTCCACCATGATGGGGTGTGACAAATTATACATAGTATCATCGTCCAAATTGGGCTTAAAATGCTAAAAATATCATCAAAATACCCCAAAATATGTCTGTGTTTGTTCATTGTGTATTTTAGGTACAGATATCGTGAAATCAACAAAATATCACAAGAATCAAGAAAAACCGAACACGGGAAACTAAGTCGCACAAAAAACCGGACTCGAGTCATGAATTTCCAAAAATACCCTTGAAGTTTTGAAGATTGTCAACTTTGGTCCCTCATTTTTGAAGATTTGGCAAGAAAGGCCCTTGGAGAATTCATTTGTACAAGAAAAGTCCTCCATATTTGAATATTATACAAAAGAGGCCCTTGAAGAATGAAAACATTGCATATTATACCCTTGTTACAAGTTTATAAAACATTTGGTGGCCAAAGTCTAAGAAAATAAACTTTGATAACAAAGGGTTTATAGTTTTTGGTTGTTTAAAATGGAATTGACAAAGTATTGGGAATATGGGGGCCATTTTGGCCAGACAATGAAACCTACACCCACTATTCAACACACGCCATGTCATCCACTTACATCCTCCCACCAATAAACTTCCTCCACCTCACATCCCCACGCCAAGTCACCTTCCACTCATACTATATTAAACTAATTTTTACTAATAAGTTATAAATTGTGAGGGAAACATCTTTTTAAACTAGTTTAACCCCTAAAACACATCTAATCCCACTATTTCACTCTCCTCACCAGCCTTAAACCCTAATCCAGTTACAACCCTTAATCAAATGCTTTTTCAACCAAAACTTCCAGATCCTTAATTCAACACCCACTAATCAAAAACCACACAAAACCCACTACACCCGTGACCACAAATGGGTCCTCCATGTCCCATGTCACCCCGTTTATAGCAAAGAGCGGACATTCACAGTCCCATCAACGACCCATAGGCATTCCTTGGTCCCAAAGGAGTTAACCAACGTCCAATATAAATTCATAACAGTTGGAATGTCACTTTCTTCACATGAGGCCATTTGACTGGAATTCAAAGATCAAGACTCCAAGGGCAAGATTGGTTTTTTATCTACTAGGGTTTAGTATACTAGAATGTTCTATCAATTAGTATAAAAAGGGAATTCGACCTGTGAATGTACCTTTGTTCCAGTTTTTGTAATAAAAATTAAATTATTAATGAAAATGAAAGTTTAAACTTTGCAAAGACTGGGTTCCTTTTTAATTCTTGTTTTAGTGTAATCAAATTAATTTTTCTTGCAAAATCTTTGTTAAAGGAAGAAAGGGTTTTTGGTGAGAGGACACTTAAGCCTCAAACCCGTTTTTTCTGGATTGCATTATAGAGGCTTATTAGCTTATTTGGTTGACAACCATATAAGCTATTAAAGCTTGTATAGTTTGTTGATTTAGTTTCTAAGTTTCAAAAAGTGGTTTCGAAGAGTTTGGTTTTTCAAATAATTTTCATAAAAATCTTATTTTTATTTATTGTTAACTGTTACTGCAGCATAAGCTCATCACAAGCATGTCAAGCTTGTGATAAGCTCATATTACTTGCATTTGTTTTCCCTGTTTGTTTGTGTTTGCGTAGAGTTTCTAGAACAAGGCCATCTCTATTTCATTCCATCATTTTCTTTTGAAGACATTTAACCCTGGTTCATACTTTTGAACCCCAACAGTGCTCTCTACATACTTGCATAAGACTCACAAGGATTCAGGGAAAAGGCATCAGCCAGGTAAAGGCTTGAACCTTCTTTGGATTTTTCGGTTTTATTGTGTTTATGTGAGTTTTAGCATAACTGCTTATGTGATTCTTTGTTAAGCTGTTTAAGTGTTGTTTAAGTGTTGATGCATGCTTAACTAGGTTTATCATACTTGTTTCAGTAGATACTAATCAGTATTGAGAGTTTTTGGTTGAAGTTCCTTTGTTAATTTTTGGTTAATCAGTCATAAAGGGGTGTTTGGGTCTGGATTATAAGCTAAGCTTTTGACAAATTTTTGGCGTGTAATCAGTCTCAACATACTTCATTTGTTAGTGGTAGTAGAATTCAGTTACTTTTTTTAAGTTTCATAGGTTAAAAATCAAATTTGTATGCTTGATATTTGGTAAAAAATAGTTAAGTAAAAATCAATAGGGAGAACTATCTTGCTTTAGTAGTTCTTGATTCCAAATCTTGCACATTGTTAGATATTGAGGTAATCTAGGGGTTTTAATTAGTTGGTCATTTGGTTGTGTCTTGAGCCCGTTTTGGTGGAGTAAAACTCACCCTAGTGCCTTTTGCATCAGTCTAAGTACCCATCAGACCCCATAGAACATGCAGCAACCTGCTTCTGCCAGTTTTGTGTGATTTGGTTTTGGATTTTGTGTTTTTACTGTTTGTATTGACTACCTACACTCAACTGAGTGTAGGGGTGCCCCCTGTTCCAACAAACAACAAGTAATCAACCCATACGAGCCTAATCAAGTGTCCAGATCCTTGCAGTGACCTTTACGTGTTGTCAGAGAACGTTCCTTTGTGTTTCATATATCGGACATCACTTGTTTTTGCAAAGTTTAACACTGTTTCATTTTTTTATATACCTGGCACGTTTTTGATTAAATTTATAGGATTAGAACGTTTTTCTTAGGTTTATTTTGTGTTTTGATAGAGTTTAGAATCACTAGTAATCAGTTTATAAAAGGAAAAAAAAGAAAAAAAAAGTTTTAACAAAAGAATATATGGCCAGGACTCGAACCCGCGCCACTCATACCACACACCAACGCTTTAACCAACTGCCCTAGGGACTTTACTGGTATAAGTCCCCTAGGGAATTTACTTAAGGGGTGTTTTGTTTTATGCTTATAAAACTTTTCGAGTTTAAATAAGCTGGTAACAGCTTATTGATTAAGCAATTTTGGCTTTTTGCATTTTTCTTGCATTCTTTACATAGTTTAGGACTTTTTAAGATGAAAAGTTCATTTTTCACGTTTTTATTTTATTTTTATGAATATTTTTAGTTTTAATTTTATAAAGTAATTAAAAAATAGAAAAAAAAGTGTTTTAAAATTTTTTGAAAAATAGTTTTAAGTTTCTAATAGTATTTTTAAGGTTTACATTAGAAAAAGTTTTCATTTTAACTTATTTTTATTTTTATTTAAATTTTGGTTTTTTATTAAACTTTAAAATTAATATAAATTTATTAAAAAATTGTTGGACATTTTGGTTTTCATTTTTGTTTTCTTTACATTTTTCTTAGCTTAAATAAAAATTTTGGTTAATTTTAGAGAACTTTTATTTTTTGTCGAGTTTTATGGTTTTGCGTTTTTTACGTCGTAGGGTAATTTTTTGCGTAAATCATCCTTATTTTCCTTATTTTCTCATCCAAAAACGACACTAATCCAAACTTTGATTTTATATTGGCACACACAAATCGTACACCTCCGCCAAGAACGAACTCGCATTTATTCGGTTTGACGGTTTTTCATTAAATCGTCGAGTTTAATACTTGCCGCTCATACGCGTTTTTCCTAAAACGTGTACGATTTACCTACAATCAATTCTTAAGTAAATAAACATAATCATAATGACTATAATCATCAGTAAAGGTAATGAAGTATGTAGCACCTTGCTTTAACACATGTCTAAGTGGACCACATACATCGGTATGGATTAATCCAGGTAGATCTTTCACCTTTTCCGTTTTATGCGGAAAGGATTTCCTTGTCAGCTTGCCCAATATACAAGAAACGCAGTGATCAAACGGTCCATTATCCGTTGAATTCAAAAGTCTATCATGTTGCAACTTTTCAATCTGCTTCTTGCTTATATGAGCAAGTCGACAATGCCAAAGATAAGTCGAATCTAAACTTGCTTTAGATTTCTTGTTGCTAATAGAATACATTGAATTCACAATTTGCAAAGTAGGATCATGCATATCAATTTCGTAAATACCATTAACACGGATACAATTAAAACAAATCATATCATTAAAAGAAACGGTCAAACCAGAATCAGTAAATTTATGAACAAATCCTTTATCATGCAAACAAGAAACTGAAACAACACCTCTAGTTATAGTAGGTGCATAATGACAATCATCCAAAACAAGAATTAAACCATTAGGTAAAACTAAGTCAAAACTTCCAATAGCTTATACTTCAGCACGTACGCCGTTTCTAACATACAACTAGACAGCACCTTGCTTCAGCTTCTTTGCTCCTCTAAGTCCCTGTTTTGTATTACAAATGTTAGTACCACATCCAGTGTCATACACCTAGGAATTTTTAGAACAAGCAAATAATTCAATAGTATAAATACCTGAAGAAATGGACGATCCAATTTGCTTCTTCTTTTTCATTAACTCATCTCGATAAACAGGACAATTCCTCTTCCAATGTCCAACCTCCTTGCAGTGCTGACATGTGGAATCTTTTGTCGGATGCTCTTTCTTATAAGGTTGAGGCTTTTTAGTTTTAGGAGGATAAGAACTTTTGTTGGAAATACGTTTTACGTATTAGAAAGGATCGGTCACTCCAATAATAGTCCATGTTATAGCTCGTAGTTTAGTTATTTACTTTTGTTAAACAAAGCCCAAAACCGAGCCCATGAAGTGTATGGGCCGGCGGCCTAATGTAAACCCAAGCCCATCACTTGGGCTTGGGTATATAAACCCTCTCCTTTCATGGAGAGGGTGTGTGGTTTTCATAATTTACACATAGTTCCTTTTTAGTTTCTCTCTCTAAAAGTGTGAAATCCACCATCTCTCTATCTCTTTCTCTCTCTAAAAACATAAGCATAGATTTACATTTCTACAAATGGTATCAGAGAGCTTGGGATGAAATATAGTTTAAAGTAGTGTAACATAGGGATTCGTGCTTAAGAGTGTTCTTGGTATCTTGGTTTTCATTAAAACATCAGTTTTCTTGGATCAAAAGTGCAAAAAAGGTTGTGTTCTTCATTCCGAAATTCTAGCAGAAACATCCATCGGAAAGTACAAGTTGAACGTGGGCTTCCATCGCAATAACCTTACCATCGGAAAGGGTTTGGTTCTACATTGCGATAGTTGGATTTTATTACTTATTCCGATCTGGCATTCCGATCGTCTTTGTGATCTGAGATTCCGACGGGTATAAGGAAGGTTTTTAAGTCGTTACTCTGCTTAAATTTTGTCAGCTACTTTGCGATCTGAGCATTGCGATCTGAGTATTTCGATAGATTTTGCGATCTGAGTATTCCGACAGGCTTTGCGATCTGAACATTTCGACAGCATTGCATTTCGATCTAGGCATTCCGATACCACCATCATTCCGACCAAGTTACATTACGATCTGGACTTTGCGATCTAAACATTTCGACAGCCTTGCTTTGCGATCTGGACTTTCCAATCTGACATTCCGATCTGGTATTCCGATCTAGACATTCCGACAATCCAAAAAATATTCCATAAAAAATTTCGAACTCGAGTGTAATTTTGTCTTGGAATTTTTGGTTTATCGAGAACATATTTTAAGGGATTTGAACATTGTTTCTCGACTTCAACACAAAAACACTTAACCTTATTTCATTGTTCGATCAACTTTGTAAATCTTAACTTATTGAAATGGAGTACACATCTCTTACGGATAAGTCCATCCTCTCGGGTACGGATAATCGTCCACCAATGTTGGTGAAGACTATGTATGAGGAATGGGCTTCCCGAATGGAACTTTATATGTTGAACAAGGAGAATGGACATCTAATTTGGGAATCGGTGCTCAATGGACCATTAGATTATGGTACAGTGACGGAAGGTACGACTACTCGTCCTCGCACAACGGGTGAGTTGACTGGAGATATGAAGATTCAAGATAAATGTGATAAGTATGCTACAAACATCATTCTCCAAGCCCTTCCTCCAGATGTCTACAAACTCGTCAGCAAACATAAAGTGGCCAAAGAGTTATGGGATAGAATTCGTGTTCTCATGCAAGGCACCTCGTTAACTAAACAAGAACGAGAGTGTAAGCTTTATGATACTTTTGATAAGTTTGCCTATGTGCCAGGGGAGACTCTCAATGATTACTATCTGAGATTTACCCTATTGTTGAATGAGCTTAATATCTATGGCATGGCAATCCCTACCTTTCAATTGAACACCAAGTATTTGAACACTCTTCCTCCAGAATGGAAAAAATACGTGACGGATGTTAAATTGGCTAAGGACTTGCATAACACCAATGTGGATCAACTTCAAGCTTTTCTTCAACAACACGAATGCCATGTGATCGAGGCTCGGTTGTCTACACCTCAAGTTCATGATCCACTTGCAATGTATGCTTCTCAACAAAACATGGCTTATACTTCTCAACAAAACATGGCTTATACTTATCAACAACCATTATACTTGCAGCAGCCACCACCACACATCTATCAGCAACCACAGCAACCATCTTATCAACCACCAATGATGCCACAACAAGAATATCAACAAAGTGTTCATCAACAATCTTTTCAACAGCAACCACCATATCAAACATCACCATCACAAGCCAACACTTCTCCATTGGGCTATACTCCTCAGCAAGGATATTTTCCAATAGAAGCACAACCAGCACAAGCTTTCTACTCTAATAAACTTCCACCAATCCAAGCACCGGTCTTTACTCCAAATGATACGCCAGCTGATGTTCTAAACCATCTCACCGCCTACTTGTCAAAACTTGCTGCAACTAGAGGATTTCCACCAACAAACAATCAGCTCCGCACCTCATCAAATCCTCGACAACAAGCCACTGTTCAAGATGGTCAAGTGACGGTGCAACCTATTCAGGGAAGGCAAAATTCACATGGACCTCCTACAAGGACTGGGAACAATCAAGCTGTGAATTCTCAAGCTAGTGGAAATGGGAGTCCTATTGGTCCTAAAAAGGTTGTGACTTGCTACAATTGCCGAGGACAAGGTCATATGGCTAGGGAATGCACTCAGCCGAAAAGGAGGAGGGATGATGCATGGTTTTGTGAGAAGATGTATTTGGTTGATGCTCAGTCTAAGGGGAAGATTTTAGATTCAGAGGAGTTAGCATTTCTTGCAGACCCAGGGGCAGCAGATAAAGAAGGCATTGCAGTTGTTTCCACTTCTAATGCAGCTTATGAAGCGGACGATCTTGATGCATACGATTCGGATTGTGATGACATTCACTCTGCCCAAGCTGCTCTCGTTGCTAATCTCTCTCACTACGGTTCTGATGTCATCAGTGAGGTACCAACCACATCTAATAATATTGATGATAACCAACATCAAGTTGGGCATGAAAATGACAACCTCGAACAGCATTCGGGAACTAGTAACTCAAATGATGTGGTACCCAATCCTACACATTTGAGTGAACCTCAACCAAATGCTACGACGGGTATGGAATCTTATGCTCAACATGATTTGGTCATGGTACCTAAACATATTATAGATCAAATGCATATGGCCCTCAAACAATCCGTAGATACGAATTCCACCCTAACTGCTGAGCTTGTGTTGCATAAAGAAAAGATCAAAACTTTTGAAATGGTCCCTCAAGAAGAGAAAATAACATGTTCTGAATTTGACCAATTTCGTTTTGAAAAGATTGAACACTTGAAAGAAATAGAATCATTAAAAGATAATCTTTCTAATGAATTAAAAGAAAAGGAGTCGGTTGTCAATGATTTTCAGAAACTTAAAATGGATTTCGAAACTCTCGAGTCTAAAAAGGTTGAATCAGAAATTAATGCTACCAAACTTCTTAAATTCAAAGAACAACAGCTTTTAAAACAATACGCTTCCACAGAAAAGGTTCATCTTTTAACTAAATCATTTAAAGAATTCGAACTTAAGCGTCTTCAAGATTTACCACCTAATCCCGGTTATGCAAAACAAGCTCAGGAATATATTCCCGGTCTTTATGATATGACCATAATTGGAAAATCGAAAGAAGCACCTTTTGTTCGTAGTACTGAGGAGACACAATCACTTGGGGATGAAACTCATTCTAAAATGCTTTCAAAATTCCATACAATTGATTATGATCAACATAACAAAGATCAATTTTCGAAAAAGACACGCATTCGCTTACAAAAGGAATTAGCAGAATTAACAGTTCTTGTGCCCCAAAGTTTGTCAAATGAAAACCTTCCTAGTACGTCTCCTACATCGTCAAAAAGGATTTAACGAAGTTAATTCCACCGGTAAGTAAGGCGTCCGTTAAATTAAATACGGTTCACCAACACTTAGCCGATTTTGACAAGGTCATTTTGGAACGTACGACGGCCACGGCCATAACGGAAGGTGAATGGAACTTTGAGCACACTAGAGTTGCGTTTCGAGATGAAATTGTTCCGTTTGTAAACAATGTTAAAGCTTGTCTTCGTAATATTGATCAAGATTTGTTTTTGGAAATAGAAGAAGTTAGACGTGTTTTCAATGAAATGGAAGATGCTTATGAAAACAGTTTACTTGAAATAGAACGGGTTTCACGCCATAATGATCTGCTTCTGAATCAAGTGATGTCTCATGATATAGTTTCTGTCTGTGTGAATACAAGTGTTGATAATGATTCTATTGTGCATAATGTTGAATCTGTGGATACTGTGGTAGATAGTACTTGTCACGAATCTGACGTTGAATTTTTAAAGCTTCAAGATTCATATTCATCGCTTTCAAAACGTTTTGATGAGATTCAAACACATTGTATTTCGCTTGAATGCAAGCAACAATTTATTCAAGAAATCTTTGAAACGTCATTCGAAGGTGTTAATATCGATGATGCAAATTTTGAAAAGAATTTTCGATTGAATTTACAATCAAAACAGCGTCAGCCAAGTGACAGAGTTGCTAACTCTTTGCCGATGGAAATAGAGAAATCTAAGGAGCTTAACTGTGTGAACGTACTTGAGGCCGGTGAGAATCTTAAACTGGATCTAGATAATCGAGTTTCCAAGATTTTGTCCAAAGTTGATAACTTAAAACAGAAAAATACACGACTCTTCGATTCAGTACAGCCCGCATGTGTTGATACCACTGCACAGAATCAATCATTGATTGAACAATTGAATCGAAAGTCGATGGAAATATCTGATTTGAGGGCACAAATTTGTGATAAGAACCTGGTCTTGGCTGAGTTAAAGGAAACACTTCCTACTCTAAAAGGTAAGAATGTTGTGGATAACGCAGCCACTATCTCAGCATCGTCCTCTAGTGCAATCAAAAGAACCCTTATAGCCGTCACACCACTTAACAAGGGCCCTAGGACTAAACCATCTCAAACTTTGGTCACTAAAGATAAGGCAGAATCCAAACCAACTTCTAATATTCCCGTGTTGCCTTCTACAGGAGTAAGCACCACTACTAAGGCTCAAAGATCTAAGCTTAAGAGAAACAAGAAGAACGATAGGATCTTGCCCCCATCTAGTAGTCAAGTGAAGAAGAAAGTAGAAGCCACTCCTAGGAATGTTATTTCTGTTTTGAATAAAAAGAATCATGTAGCTAAACCTAAAGGCTCTGCGGTTGTGCAGCGTTCTAAGCCTACTGTGAATTCTAATTCAAAATGTTGGAATTGCAATGAATGTATGTTTTCTAGTCGTCATGATTCTTGCCTTATTGACCATGTGAATGAGATGCATGCCCGGAAAAATGGATTAGAATGGAAACCGACTGGGAAAGTGTTAACCCAAGTTGGTTGGATGTGGCGCCCCACTGGTAGAACTTTCACTATAGTAGGAAATACGTGCCCTTTAACTAGGATCACTCCCACTGAAGTGAAGAAAGCGTGCCCTTTAACTAGGAGTACCAAGGCTACCGAAACACAACCGTGTCCTTTAACTAGGAACACTAACACTACTGTAGGAACCAAGTACCCTTTAAATAGGTCTACTCCCACTGTAGTGCCCGCGAATAATCCAAAACCTAAGAAAGTTGGAACAGTAAAACCTGTTAGTGCTAAAACTCACATTAGAAAACGTAGGAAATCTAAGGGTCTCAAAATTGTTAGCAATTCTGATAATTCTATATCTGTATCTGCTAACACTCCGGAACCAATAGTTTCCAATGCATTGTCTACTTTTGTTATTGAAAACAGGTGGTCCAAATTGTTCTCTGGTATTTGGACTCTGGTTGCTCCAAGCATATGACCGGAGATCGCTCTCAGCTCAGAAATTTTGTCAGCAAGTTTCTTGGTACGGTTCGATTTGGAAATGATCATATTGCAAAGATAATGGGTTATGGTGAATATCATATTGGGAATGTTATAATTTCAAGAGTGTATTACGTGGAAGGTCTTGGTCACAACTTATTTTCTGTGGGACAATTTTGTGATGCAAACCTAGAAGTTGCTTTTCGAGAGCATACCTGCTTCATTCGTAATTTGGAAGGGGTTGATTTATTGAAAGGTACTCGAGGGAATAATTTGTATACTTTGTCTCTACAAGACATGATGGCCGCTTCTCCCGTATTTCTTCTCTCCAAAGCATCGAAGACTAAGTCATGGTTATGGCATCGACGGTTATCTCATCTTAACTTTGACGCTATTAATCACTTGGCGAAAAACGAACTTGTTTGTGGTCTTCCTAAACTATCATTTCACAAGGATCATTTGTGTTCCGCGTGTACAATGGGGAAAAGCACTAAGAAGTCTTACAAACCCAAGACTGAAGACACCAACCAAGAGAAACTTTATCTGTTGCATATGGATCTTTGTGGGCCAATGCGTGTTGAAAGTCTTAGTGGCAAAAAGTACATCCTCGTCATTCTCGATGATTACTCTCGGTTTACATGGGTGCAATTTCTTAAAGCAAAAAATGAGGCACCTAAATTCATCATCAGATTTCTTAAGATGATTCAAGTGCGTCTCAACACTATTGTCCGACGCATTCGTACAGATAATGGAACCGAATTTGTGAATCAAATTTTGCGTGATTATTATGAAGAAGTTGGCATATCTCATGAAACATCCGTTGCACGCACTCCACAACAAAACGGTGTCGTTGAAAGGCGAAATCGCACACTTATGGAAGTTGCTCGAACGATGTTAATTTACGCAAAGGCTCCATTGTTTTTATGGGCAGAAGCAGTATCTACAGCAGTGTACACCCAAAACCGGTCACTAATTCGTAAACGCCATGGTAAAACACCTTATGAGCTTCTCCATGGAAAAGTACCAGATTTATCATATCTTCATGTATTTGGTTCTCTTTGCTATCCAAACAATGATGGTGACAATTTGGGAAAACTTCAACCAAAGGCTGATATTGGTATTTTCATTGGTTACGCACCCGCAAAGAAGGCATTCCGAATCTACAACCGTAACTCTCGCAAAATCCTTGAAACTATGAATGTTGATTTTGATGAGCTGACAGCAATGGCTTCTGAGCAAAGCAGCTCTGAACCCGCACTTCATGAAATAGGACCCAGTAACATTAGCTCTGGTCTTGTCCCAAACAACCCTACTTCATCATCATTTACACCACCTTCTAGGAATGAATAGGATACGTTGTTTCAACTGTTCTTTGATGAATTCTTTACTCCTCCAACTATTGTTGCTCCAGAACCTGAGGTAATAGCTCCGGTAACCAAAGTTGTCGCTCCAGCAACCGAAGCACAATCAGATACATCTGCACCTACAACTGGTCAAGATATACCATCCACAAGTAATTCTCAACCAACACATGTCACAACTACCCACGTCATGCCTATTGATGATGAAGAGGATGATGATGATCACGATTTGGAATTCGCTCAAATGCGTGAACTTCCATTCTTTGGTGTACCAATTCCCGCCTCTAATCAAGCTGGGTCGTCCACCTCAGAGGAAGCTCCTAGTACGGTTTACTCCAATCCACGGATTCGTGAAAATGACAGAAAGTGGACAAAGGATCATCCTATAGATTCTATTATTGGTGACCCTAATCGTCCGGTATCCACACGAAGTCAGTTACAAGAAAGTGCAATGTTTTGTCACTTTGATGCTTTTCTCACTGAAGTTGAACCTAAGACATGGCAACAAGCTTTTACTCAATCATGTTGGATAGAAGCTATGCAAGAAGAACTTAATGAGTTTATACGTCTTGAAGTATGGGAACTTGTCCCATGCCCGGATCAAGTGCAGTTACTCACTTTGAAATGGGTTTACAAGGTGAAACTCGATGAGTTAGGCGGAATATTGAAAAACAAAGCTCGACTAGTAGCTCGTGGATACAAGCAATTATTGGGCGTCGACTTTATGGAATCCTTTGCACCTGTTGCCCGTTTGGAAGCTATTAGACTATTCCTCGCTTATGCAGCCCATATGAATATGATCGTCTATCAGATGGATGTGAAGACGGCATTTCTTAATGGTGAAATCAAGGAAGAAGTCTATGTTCAACAGCCGGATGGTTTTGTGAATCCTAATTATCCTAATCATGTGTACAAGCTTAAGAAGGCTCTCTATGGGTTGAAGCAAGCTCCACGCGCATGGTATGATCTATTGTCACAATTCCTCATTACTCAAGGCTTCACAAAAGGCAAGGTTGATCCCACGCTGTTCATTCAGAAACGAGGTAAAGATATGATTATGGTACAAATATATGTTGATGATATTATATTTGCAGCCTCGACCCAAACCTTATCAGATGAGATTGGGACACTCATGTCTTCCAAGTTTAAGATGTCAATGATGGGCAAGGTATCATTCTTCTTAGGTCTTCAGATATCTTAGAGTCCTAGAGGCATCTTTATTAATCAATCCAAATATGCCCTTGAATCGCTTAAGAAATATAAGATGGAATCTTGCGACCCCGTGGACACTCCAATGGTGGAGAAATCTAAGCTTGATGCAGATCCACATGGAGTTGCCGTTGATCCGACACTTTATCGTGGAATGATCGGTACTCTTCTGTATATCACAGCCAGTCGACCTGATCTTCAGTTTGCTATATGTATGTGTGCCAGGTATCAAACTAGGCCTACTGAGTTACACTTAGCTACTGTTAAAAAGATCTTTCGCTATCTTAAAGGAACCATTAATCGGGGACTTTGGTATTCGAAGGACTCTTCTATAGAGCTTATGGCATATGCAGATGCGGATCACGCGGGTTGTCAAGATACAAGGCGTAGCACGAGTGGAACTTTGCAACTACTAGGAGATCGACTAATCAGTTGGGCATCGAAAAGGCAGAAAAGCGCTGCAATTTCAAGTACGGAAGCAGAATACATAGCTATGTCCGGTTGCTGTGCTCAAATTCTTTGGATGAGATCGCAATTAACTGACTATGGTCTAGGTTTCAACAAAATTCTGATGTACTGCGACAACAAAAGTGCAATTGCCTTATGTTGCAACAATGTCCAATTTTCCCGGTCGAAGAATATTGACATTCGCTACCACTTCATCAAGGAGCAAGTGGAAAATGGAGTAATAGAGCTTTACTTTGTCCGATCTGAGTATCAATTGGCGGATATTTTCACGAAGGCTTTAGATCGCGCTCGAATTGAATTTTTGGCCGACAAGCTAGGAATGAGAACCTTCTCGCGTGAGACTCTAAAGGAACTAGCAGATGAAGCGAAAGAATAGTCTTGGTAAAACTATTCTCCGTATCCTTGGTGATCATTTGTATATATTGTTTATATTTTAATCCACAAAAGCAAAATACAAAAATATAAAACCATATAAAAACCATAAAAATTGAAAAATCTAGAAAAAATCCAAAAATATTTTTACTTCATTTTTCAAAGGCATGTCTTTTGGTACGATAATATTTACGGCCTTAGAAATGTTGATTAATATCGACACGGCGCCATAAATAGAGTTCGTACAAAAGTTGTAAATATTTCATAAAACATGCCTAACTGGCTTGTAGTTATTTTAGACTGCAACCCGGTTTTCACATTAAAGTCAAGTATTTCTTATGAAAGCTTTGGCTCTCAACGGGAATTAATTTTCTCGGGCAAGGTTTACTTTAAAACCTTGTAAGGGATCAAGTTTACTTTATAACTGAAGGTCTACGTGATTATTGGCCTATTCTACATGATGATTTGATGGATTAAGATGGTTGATTGATTGATAAATAAAGAAGAAGATGAAGGAATGAGATGAGGGATTAGAGAGAGAAAGGAGAGAAAAGGGGAAAACTAGAGAGAGAAAATAAAGATGGAAATGAATAAGTGTAAAATGACAATCAACAACCCCTCCTAACATGCTAGGAGGGGATATATATAGCCTACCCTACATGTGGGCTATATGGACTATACATAAAGTAAATGGATCACGAGCCCATTACATAATTATCGTTGGAGCGACCGATCCTTCATAAATACGTAAAACGTATTTCCAACAATCTCCCCCTAAGGGAGGTCGCTCCAAGAAACAAAGTTCTAAATAGTCTATAACTCGTGATCTATGCTAACTAAGATGTGACCGAGACTTTATTGGGAAAAACGTATTTCCAACAATCTCCCCCTAAGGGAGGTCACATCTTTTTACAAAATCTTAAACCTAGCATCTATGCTTGAGTCTTCGATCTTGTTCTTGTGAATATGCTTGATGTGATCTTTGACTTTAGTCTTGAGCATGTTTCCTTGCCTTGACCTTGTGCATTCTTCACTTGTGATATTTGCCTCTTTGTGACTTCATGTTCCACATACTTATACTTTTAAATTCTTGAAAGCTTCAGAGTTTGATACAGCGGAAGACTTGACCTTCAGGCTTTCTTGAATTTGTTGAAGTACTATTTGTGTGTAGTATAAGCATGTGGTGACGACTTCTTCTGGATTGTACACCGCAATGCCACCTTCTTGTTACGCTGCATAAGACAGTTAGCAACAAAACAATATACACGGATGAAATGGCCTTGAACATTTCATTCTAATTCGGTAGCATTTTACCTCCGGTCGGTGAAGACCGTTGGACGATATTAAATATCGTACTTGTGGCAGGTAGTTTCAATAAAGAACCTCCTTGACAAGATTTCGCGGGTAAACCCGTTCTCTTTACTCGACCGTCCAAGCCTGACTGCGAACGTAAAGAGTGAATCATTTGGATAATATTATCCGCATGATTTGAAGCCGTCAATTCATGTTCCTGGAACAAGTGAAGTTCAATTAAGAATCGCACCATCGTTGCTTTCCAGTTGTCACTAGCTTGATTCATATAGAATCTTGCAAGTTACCTACCAAGTGCTGTTTGATGTTAACACTAGAAGGATTTCCATTCGTCACTGTAAATACTTAATAGTATTACTCTGAATGTTCTGGCAAGATCACTAAGATATTGCGTAGAGGCCTGGAACGTGTTTAAATTCATTTAAGAATTAAACCACTGTTGCTTTCCAGTTATCACAAGTTTGATTCATAAAGAATCGCACAAGTCACCTACCATGAGCTTGTTGATATTCGCTCAAGAAGGATTTCCATCTTCATTGTAAATACTTTCGTATTACTCGGATGTTCAGGCAAGATCATGAAGATTTTGCGTAGGACTCTTAAGATCTTTCTTACTTTTCACAGTGTGTGAAGAAGCAAGGAAATATGAAAATGTGTCCTAATGAGATATTTGATGATCTCAAATGGCTCTAGACTCGATCGTGCATTTTGGATTTTTAGTGATCGGAGGCAGGAGAGGAGTGCCACCTTTTCAATACCAATTTATTCGGAGTGAATAAATCAATAGATAATGTGTTGTCTCCGTGTGATTAAAACAAATACCTTTTGAGAGATATTTGAGTTAGCTGGGAAGAGTTGTGCATTGCATCACTGGGTCCATGATGTCTTTCTTCAATATCGAGAATCATTAACAAAAATGATCTCAATAGCATATGTATTGACCCGGTTTCTGCCTAAAGTTGTAAGGAGGGCTTCTTTCTTTACACCCTTTATCTTTACAATTCTTTTTCATTCTTCTACCCCTTCAATGCTTACCAATACGTCATCACTAGCACCTTGTTGTGATTGTTCCAGTGCTAACTTAAGTACTTGGTCGGCATTCAGCTACGTTCATAATCTTTCTCCATCTTTCCTAAGGACTACTATTTCTAGCTATGGAATGTCATTGGGAAGATTCCTCCGGTTCTAGAGAAATCATTGGACTTTAACCTATCCTACCATCCTTATGTCACCACAATCTTCACCGTCGTGAATAGAGATGTTTTGGGTAAGTGTATGTCACCATGAAATCCATTTTGAAGTGCAAATCCATTTTGCTCCCCCTTAACATATGCTACGATATTGAAAAACATTTCGCACATGTCGGGATGAGCTAACACGTTAAGTCAAACCATTTATGATTGATCATATCCCATATTAAATCACATTTTCTCCCCCATATTAAAAATATTAACCCAATCGATGTTTTTAATATCAATTGATTTAATAGCATTTTAAGAAAATTTGGGAAGAAAAATGCAAGTCCAATTATCTTCATGAATTACACAAGCTCCCCCTCAAATTAATGAGGGTGTGCTGAAACGTAAATTAAATACCTTTTAAACACAAGTGTAAGGTATTTATCACGTGCAAAGATCATATATGATAATGAATTCACAAGATTAACAAATTACGAGGAAGGACCTGAATGATGGAGAACATCATATGAAAGATTCACATGGTTCTTGTTCACGAATGTTGGTCACCTCGTCACGTCCCCGAGAAAATTAATTCCCGTTGTTGAGTCAAAGCTTTCCGGTGAAATGCTTGACTTGATTATGAAAAGCGGGTTGCTATCTGAAATAATAGCGAACCATATGGAGCATGTTTTAAATCTTTTAAACTTCTGCTCGAACTTTATTTACAACCCCGTGTCATTATTGAATGACATTTCTAGGTTCGTAAATATTATCGATTCCAGAAGACATGCTCGTTTTATCAAAACATTTTGAACACACAATTTTGAAAGATTTAGAAAAATCTTTTGAAAAAATTCTTGAAAAATTGTGTTCCAAGTTTTGAAAAAACAATTACTTGAGCTTAAGATGTTGAATATCTTAAAAGCGAGCTCAAGTCCGAGAAGTTGTGAACTTCCCGTTGTTAAGGATAAGTTACCATCGGCGATAAACTTTCCTTTTATCTGAAGGACGAGTTCTAAGCTGACATTTACTTAGAAGTCGTGTTCATGAGCTTGAAAACTTTGACTGTTTTAACGGAAAGCTCATGACCGAGAAAGGTTAATTTCTTGTTACGAGGAAAAGTTCTCTTATTTAAAAGATACACTTTCCTTTCTGAGCTTAAAACTTCGAATGTTTTAATACAATCTCATGACCGAGAAAGGTGAATTTCTCGTTAAGAGGATAAGTTATCATAAAAGATAATCTTTCCTTTATTTTAAGTTCGAGTTACAGTCTGACATTTAACTGTAAGTCATTGTGCATGAGCTTAAAAACCTCGAATGTTTTTAATTTTAGCTCATGCCCGAGAAAACTTAATTTCTCGTTGTTAGGATAAGTTTATCATCGGCGATAAACTTTCCTTTCTTTGATGCACGGGTTACCATCTGATATTTAATGATAAACCATATACACGAGCTTAAAACCTTTGAATGGTTTTAGGATTAGCTCGTGTCCGAGAAAACTTAATTTCTCGTTTTGAGGGTAAGTTATCGTTGCGTGGATAAACTTCCCTGTCTCTGAAGTCCGGGTCGTCGTCTGTCATTTAACGAGGAGCCATAGTGCATGAGCTTAAAAACTTGGAATGTTTTTGGTGTAAGCTTGCCCGAGAAAAATTAATTTCTCGTTTTTAGGATAAGTCATCATCGGGATGGACTTTCCTGTCTTTTAAGATCGAGTTACAGTCTGTTATGTGACTATAAGTCCTTGTAAGCTTTAACCATGAATCCCCTGAGATACTAGTTTCTCTGATATTTGCTTCTTCAGCAACCAAACTCTGAGAGTGTCCTTAGTTGAACGGTATACAACGATTGGACCGCTTCGTTCTTTCGGAACATCAACTTTGATACATGCATTCTCATTAGGAGTTTGTGTACTTTTGCATGGGTTAGAGATATCTATTTTAGAAGCACGTGGGGGTTCACAGTTGGCTTTACTTGTGTCAGAGGTGGCCTGAGGGGATGATTCACTTGTCTTAGTTGGCAAACGTTTCCTTTTATAGAAAACCTTAAGTTCAGGCTTAAGTGATGTATCATCCTTTGCAATTTCCTCCCTAGTAGTCTTTGTAGAATCAGAGACTATCCTAGTTAAAGGGCACTCGTTTCCTACAAGAGTGAAAGTTCTACCAGTGGGGCGCCAAACTTTACCAAAGGGTTTGATTTTAGCGACCCACTGAGATTTAAGTCTAGCACGGGAGTTCACCTCATTAAGTAACTTCTTGATACAAGAATCATGATTTGCCGTAAAGACACATTTTCTACATGTTTTACAAGTAGCATATTTAATGTCCGAGTAATTCCTAGATGATTGATCGATGCTCCTAGGAGATGACATGTTATGGTTAGTAGTGTTGGGTAATCTAGAAGGCATCTGACTAGGTTGGACATTACTATCTCTTACATGTGTCTTTTGAATAGCTTCTCTTTGACCAAAATCATGGCGCGCATCAGTTGAACTAGTTCTAGACGTGTTCATTGAACTATTCTTAGAGAAACTAGGAGCAATCATGTGATGAGGTCTTTCTAAAACTGATTTAGTCTCATTAGGCCTAGTTAGTGGAGTGACTGTTCTAGAAATATGTCCCAAATCAACTTGGGAGGCAAACCGCGGTCTCGAGGATTGTGGTCGCTCGGATCTAAATGCAGTAGGTTGTCTGACAATCGGTTGTCTGACGAACTGATTTGTAGGCGGTTTCCCCAAGATTGATGGTTTTTCAAGCTTAGTGTCCACACTAGATCCTCTATTTTTCCTTAACTCGTTTTTCAACGCGGCTATAGCAAAGACCTTTTCTTGTACTTGAGCCTTTAATGTTTCATTTTCTTTGAGCACGTTATCTTGGAATGCCAACTTAGATTCAAGCAGTTGAATTTGTTTCAAAAGATTATCCTTTTCAGCTTTAGAATCTATAACAATTTGATCCAATTTTCTTTCAAGAACAACGTTTGACTTTTCAAGTTTTTCAAAGTATGTTTCAAATTTGTCCGTTTTCTTAGAAAATTCAAGTTTGGCATCCTCAAGATCTTTTGATTGCCGAGCTATGAACGTTTCGAGCTCTTTAATCTTGGAATCAGAAGCAGTCAATGAAGGAGTTATAGGATAATTATCATGATGTTTAGCATTCTGAACAATCTCTCCCCCATTATGACTTACATCGGATGAATCAGAAGTGGTATTGCTATCACTCTTTTCCATCCCATGTTTGTCATAATTAGATTCAGAATGCTCAATATGCGGCATATCATCAGCATATACATCATAAACAACATTACATTGTACCATGTTTGCAGGCTCTTCGTCATAAACGGGTAAGGCGTCATCAAGAAGGATCTCGTGAACATTCCCTGACGTGCCACTGGTATCATGTTGTCCTCCTGATTCCGTGCTTTTACCATTGTTATGCTCCAAGTTGTCAACCGTATGACCATTCTCCTCTTGCATCTGCGGCATTGATTCTTGCACTCCATTATCATACGTTTGCTGAAGTTGTGATTGTTGATAAATCGAAGACGAGACCGATGTCATGAGTTTCAATATTGTATCACGGAAAACTCGAAGCTCGGTATGTGTATCTCGAAGAAATGATTGGCAAATCACTAAACTTTCAGGCTTAATGATATTGAATTGGAGGAAAGGCGTGAGTTGTATCACAAGAGCCTTATAGGCAAGTGCCGATGCAGAGTGATTAAAGTTTCCATGGTTGAGTTGCTCGGCGAGTTGGGTCAAAGTGGTAAAGATAGAGTCGATGAATATATGACGATCTTGACTAAAGATTGTCACAAATTCGCTCCCTCCTTGAAGCCGTGAAAGAGTGACTAGATGATATTGAAGCATTTGAAATGAATTTATACCACTTTCTCTAGCTTTGTCGTGCATTCGATGCAAGTCTCCCTCTTTAAGTGTCGAATTTAACGAGTCCATTGAAAATCGAGGAAAAATGATATGGATGTTGTCGGCTCAAACGATTATGAATGAAACCCGATCAAAAATCCGTAGTCGCTAAAAATAAAACCCGTCACGGTGACTCGGCACTTTATCGTCAAATCCGACCACAAAAACTTATGACCCGTCAAATATTTTTACACGTTAATACTATTAAAATACCCGCCTCAACACGATTTACCAAAAACGAAAACACACAATTGACTTAACTTAAAAAAATTGCTAATAAAAAGTTTACTTAACTAAAAAAAAATCCTTTGAATATAATAAATTTAAAAAAAATTGCTGATGGGAAGTAAATGAAAAAGAAATTGCGTAGGGAAGAAAAAGAAAAAAAATAATATATGCCACACATCTTAGTTAACCAAATTGACGTTTTTCACATGGATACGTGTATAAAAAAAATTGCTGATGGGAAAAACGTTTTTGTTAACACGTGTATCACTGATACCCACCTTGTTTCCTCCGCCTGAAAATAATATATAAACAACTAATATCTAGTCTTTTATCTCTCTCGAAACACAAAACAATCTTCTTTCTCCTCAAATAAATCGCCTCCCTAATTTCTTGTATACTCCGCCTCTCTCTCTCTCTCTTCTATACCTTTAATCTCAAAAGTTAAATCACAAATAAATCCTTCGTTCCTATTTCTCCGAATAAACGAATCATCAGACGAATCCTTTTGATTTTGCGACTAACAGCCAACCACACGCCTTGTCAATTCAAACCAAACAAGAAGATGAAGAAGGTATTGCTTCAAGATCTTTTTATAAAGGTCTCGGGTAAGGTTTTCTAATTTTTTGATTTGTTGAGTCCTTCTATCTTCTGTAGCGTCATTCTGTCGAGTCTGGTGTGACCGAGGGTGTTTGTTTGAGGGTGTTTGTTTGAGTCTGCGAGATGTGGGTTTGTTGAGAGTTAAGAGTCGGGGTGAGATTGAGGGGGTCTTAGGAGAAGTACAATTGACTGCATGTGAGTTTTCTTGTAATCTTTAGAGAAAATCAATAGATCGATGATGATGAGATTTTGGTTGAATAGATCACAACGATCTTCATTCTTCTGAGGAAGATAAAACCGAATCTTAAACTGAGATCTTGGTTTTGATGTTTGAGTTGGTTGTTGTTTCGATGAGTCTGGAAAGTTGAGTTGGTTTGGTATTGAATGGAGTCAGTCTCGAGTCTTTGTTGTCTTTTGTGTCGAGAGAGTGAGTGATGGTGTTAAAGTTGTGAGACGAGGGTGTTGAGGGGAAGTCTGGGTATCGAGTCTAGAGTGAGAGAGTGTCGGTCTGGTGTTGTTTGGTTTGATTGAGGGTGTGAGAGTGGAGTTTTCGAGAGTCTTTTGGTTTTTTGTTGGTTCGAGAGAATTGTCAGGTCGAGAGAATGAGATGATTGTTTTGTCAGTCGAGATGCATGTAAAGATTTGTGTGGGTTTGTGTTTGGTGTCAGGTCGAGTCTAGTAGTCGTTGAGTGTGCACAAAGAGTCGAGTTGAGTGTTGTCGAGGGTCTGTGGTTTACGTTATGTTTGAATTTAGGTTCTTCGTTCGGAAGAGTTCTTCGTTCGGAAGAGTTCCGAATCGGAAGAGTTCCGAATCGGAAGAGTTCTGAATCAGAAGAGTTCCGAATCGGAAGATTTTGATTCGGAAGATTTTGATTCGGAAGATTTTGATTCGGAAGATTTCGAATCGGAAGATTTTGATTCGGAAGATTTCGAATCGGAAGATTTCGTTCGGAAGTTTCTTCGTCCGGAACTTTTTCGTCCGGAACTTGGAGTTTGATTCGGAACTTCTGGGTTTGATTCGGAACTTTTCGATTCAGAACTTTTCAGTTCGCCCGGAACTGGACAAAAACAGACAGACTGACTGACTGAAGCTCGAGACCCAAAAACCTTGATAATGAAAATCTTGATAATGAAGGATTGTAGGACTGGTATTGGACAAAAACTCGAGACCCAATAGATTAAAAAATAAAGAAAAATACTGATTATATAATAATTAAAAAAATAAAGACAACTAGACAGACTCGAAACCCAGATATAATAAAAAAAATTATATATAAAAACTGGTATATAAAAAAAATTTAAAATGATTATATAAAAAAACTGATTATAAAAAAATAAAAAATTATAGAAAAATATATGAAAAACTGGATAAAAACGAAAATTGATAAACTAAAATCAATAATAAAAAAAAATTAAAGTGGTAAAATTGATTAAAAAAATAAAAAAGGACAAAATTAAAAGTTCAATTTAAGAAATTCAAACAAAAAGGCAATCAAAATAGAAGGATTTAATCAAAAAAATACAAAATTAAAAAGAGAAAAACACAAACTTTTATAAAAAACACCAACTTTTTATAAAAACACAAACTTTTTAAGATTTGATAAAGAAATTTTTGATTTTTATATAAAAATTTGTGATTTTTTATCTAAAAAGTAAGTAAATTTGAAGATTTGATATGATTTAACACATAAAAACACAAACTTTTTATAAAACATACAAACTTTTTAATATATAAGCATGATTAAATCAAAACCCACCAAAATCAATAAAAAATAAAAGCAAGAATAAACCAATCAAACCTTGGCTCTTGATACCAATTGAAGGTCTACGTGATTATTGGCCTATTCTACATGATGATTTGATGGATTAAGATGGTTGATTGATTGATAAATAAAGAAGAAGATGAAGGAATGAGATGAGGGATTAGAGAGAGAAAGGAGAGAAAAGGGGAAAACTAGAGAGAGAAAATAAAGATGGAAATGAATAAGTGTAAAATGACAATCAACAACCCCTCCTAACATGCTAGGAGGGGATATATATAACCCACCCTACATGTGGGCTATATGGACTATACATAAAGTAAATGGATCACGAGCCCATTACATAATTATCGTTGGAGCGACCGATCCTTCATAAATACGTAAAACGTATTTCCAACAATAACTTGGTCTAACACAAATATATGTACGTTTCAGTGCATTTATTTGTTAAAACAAGAGAACTCTTGTTTTTATGAAGCTATCATCTCTACAACCATTGCTATCTACAATTGGTATCTACATACTGAACGATGCAACTACTCAACTGACGACTACAGCTCTTTCGATAGAGCACGGGTCAACAATTGAGGGGGAGCAATTGTCAAGCATTCAGAATCTTCGATGCCGAACGTGCCAATTTCACAAGTTGGTGTCAAAACTACAATACCAATCGTACATGTGGTGTCAAGAGATGACTTCAGACGTGACAAGGCGACCAACATATGTTGACAAGAACCATTTGATCTTATCATATGATGTTCTCATCTATCAGGTCCAACCTTGTCAATTTTTCTAATATGGTAAATATGTGATCATGTTACAAATCGGTATCATATCTCATACGTTTGATATCATGAAGATAAAATGGACTTGCATTTTTCTCCCCAAAACCTTTGTTAAAACTTCATTAAATCAATTGATATTAAAAACATCGATTGGGTTAATATTTTTAATATGGGGGAGAAAATGTGATTTAATATGGGATATTATCACAAATGGTTTGACTTAAAGTGCTGGCTCATCCCGACATGTACGAAATGTTTTCGAATATCGTGGCATATGTTAAGGGGGAGCAAAACGGATTTGCATATCAAAATGGATTTTCATGGTGACATATACTTACCTAAAACCATTTATTTCACGACGATGAAGATTGTGGTGACATAAGGATGGTAGGATAGGTTAAGTCCTATGATTCTTCCAGAACCGGAGGAATCTTCCCAAGGAAATTCCATAGCTAGAAATAGTAGTTCTTAGGAAAGATGGAGAAAGATTCTGAACGTAGCTGAATGCCGACCAAGTACTTAAGTTAGCACTGGAACAATCACAACAAGGTGCTAGTGATGACGTATTGGTAAGCATTGAAGGGGTTGAAGAATGAAAAAGAATTGTAAAGATAAAGGGTGTAAAGAAAGAAGCCCTCCTTACAACTTTAGGCAGAAACCGGGTCAACACATATGCTATTGAGATCATTCTAATGATGCTCGATATTGAAGATAGACATCATGGACCCAGTGATGCAATGCACAACCCATCCTATCTAACTCAGATATCTCTTAAAAGATATTTGTTTTAATCACACGGAGATAACACGTTATCTATCGATTTATTCACTCCGAATAAATTGGTATTGAAATGGTGGCACTCCTCTCCAGCCTCCGATCATTAAAATCCAAAGTGCACGATCGAGTATAGAGCCATTTGAGATTATCAAATATCTCATTAGGACACACTTTCATGTTTCCTTGCTTCTTCACACACTGTGAAAAGTAAGAAAGATTTTAAGAGTCCTACGCAAAATCTTCATGATCTTGCCTGAACATCTGAGTAATACGAAAGTATTTACAATGAAGATGGAAATCCTTCTTGAGCGAACATCAAAAAGCTAATGGTAGGTGACTTGTGCGATTCTTTATGAATCAAACTTGTGATAACTGGAAAGCAACAGATGTTTAATTCTTAACTGAATTTAAACACGTTCCAGGCCTCTATGCAATATCTTAGTGATCATGCCAGAACACTCAGAGTGATACCTTAGTGTTCACAGTGATGAGTGGAAATCCTTCTAGTGTTAACCTCAAACAGCACTTGGTAGGTAACTTGCAAGATTCTATACGAATCAAGCTTGTGACAACTGGAAAGCAACGATGGTGCGGTTCTTAATTGAATTTCACTTGTTCCAGGAACATGAATTGACGGCTTCAAATCATGCGGATATTATTATCCAAATGATTCACTCTTTATGTTCGCAGTCAGCTTTGGACGGTCGAATAAAGAGAACGGGTTTACCCGCGAAATCCTGTCAGGAAGTTACTTAATTGAAACTATCCGTCACGGGTACGATATCTAATATCGTCCAACGGTCTTCACCGACCGGAGGTAAAATGCTACCGATTTAGAATGAAATGTTCAAAGCCATTTCGTTCGTGTCTACTTATGTTGCGGCATTTGAATACGGTGGCGTTGCGGAATCCAAGAAGAAGTCGTCCCCGCATGCTTATACTTTATGCACTTAACATCTCATTTAATTGAAGAAAGCCTAAAAGTTAAGTCTTCCGCTGTATCAAACTCTAAAGCTTTCAAGAATTACAAAAGGTATAAGTATGTGGGACATGGTGTCACGAAGAGGCGGAGATCACAAGTGATGGATGCACGAGATCAAGGCAAGAGATTAAGGCTCAAGATTGATATCAAATATCACATCAGCATGTTCACCAGAAAAAGAAAAGGAAAAGAAAGACGAAGACTACGAGCTCAAGACAAGCATAGTATGCTAAGTTTATTTCACTTAAAAGTGAATTGAGAATCAAGCTGACAAAGAAAACTTCTAGAAGAACATAGTTGAGAGTTGCCAAATGATCCAAATAGCTTTTCATCAATAGAACATAATCGCTAACGGATTAACCCTCTTCCTGCTTGCATGAATGGAAAGTGTGTTCTAACTCTTGTAGTTCGACACAAGGAGGCTTTCCATACATCTTTTGGAGCTTAATTATCATGTCCTTAGGACTTTTGTGTTCAAATTGTTGATAAAGCGAAGGAGTCATAGTTCCAAGCATTAAACAAGCAACTTCATTATGACGATCATAAAGAGCATTCCATTATGCTAATTTTTCATTAGTAGCAGTAACACCAGGATAGTCAGGCATAGGATTGTCAAACACATCCTGTAGTTCTCCACAGGCACAACTAGTTTGAGCGTCGTAACCACTCGTTGAAGTTAGGACCAGTAAGTTGTTGCTTCTCAAGCAACGGCCTGAAAGCCAAACTGTTTTGTTTGGTTTGGGAATTGTTTGATGTTAGCCTCAAAATATTGAGTCAGACAAGAATATTCGGTCATAGGTTTATATCGTAATATTTATTAGAACGTTGTAATAGTTAGTTAAAATATTCGTGACATTACGGGCTTGATGGTTAGCTTAAAAGGCCTCTTTCAAGGTACTAAGCATTTATTCAAGCCCGACCCAAAACTATATAGTCCAAAAGAAAGCCCACATGTGGGTGGACTATATAAGCACCCTCCTAGCATGTTAGGAGGGTGGGCAAGGCATTTCATTTTTCTTAATCTAATTTCACCTAGTTTTCTACACCTTCTCTCTACTTTCTCTTACTACTTTCTCTCTCTAGAATCCTTCTATTTTTGTATCTTTAATTCTTGTTTAATCATAATTTCAACCATGGTGAAGTGAATTAATATGGGAACAATAATTGGTATCAATCGTCACGGGGTAGATTAGTGATTGTTAGTTGTTTGATTCATTGGTTCGTGATTTTTATTTCTTCATAAATATCACGAATTCAATTTTTTTAGTGTTTTTGAGTTCTAAATATTGTTATAAATCTCCTACATACATGTGGTAGTTATTTGGGATAACTTATTTGGTCTTAATAGCAAAAAAAAATTGGATATTTGGGTGATTTTTGGGGTATTTTTCGTGACACTGTGATCTTGGATCACGTAAAATTCGGGATAAGAAAGTGTTATTCCGAAGTGGTCACAAGGGTTTATGAATTGCGAAGTCAGCAAGAGATTAGTAATTACGAAGTTAATATTTTTGGAATTCCGAAGTTGATTGCAAAGTTCCAAGTTTTGCGAAGTTAAGTTAATTCCGAAGTGAGTTCGAATACATTTGATTCCGAAGTAGTCATTTTTTATTTTGCGAAGTTTATTTTCGTTGTAATTCCGAAGTGGGTTATTCAGAAGTGAATGTTTGCTGTATTCCGAAGTGACCAGTGACCAGTATTCCAAAGTAAAATAATTGCGAAGTGCACTTGATTGCGAAGTTCATATTCCGAAGTGAATTTAGTGTTCAAATATTCCGAAGTCATTTAAGGAAATTGGGATTCCGAAGTTCCCAAGAACAGTTATTCCGAAGATAATTTTGAGGATTCTGAAGTTGCTTATCTTCGAAATATTGAATTTATTCCGAACTTGGTTTTTATTTTTGGGATTCCGAAGTTGATCTTGTTATTGGATTCCGAAGTGTATTGGAAAATTCTATTCCGAAGTTCTTCTTTCACAGGATTCCGAAGTTCTCTTGTGACAGGATTCCGAAGTTCACTTGTTTTTTAGGGGAATTCGGAAGTTGGTTTAATTGGAATTCCGAAGTGGCTTGGGAAGTATATTGCAAAGAGATTTTGTTGCTATTCCGAAGATCAACCATTCCGAATTTCACACTTAATATCCAGGTATTCCGAAGTTAACATTTTTTTTACACTTAAAAATTTCGAAGTGGATTCGTGTGTTTTTTTGTTTGTCTTAGATTTTTTTGGATTATTGAGAACATTTTTAGGGGATTTTAACATCTTTTCTCACAACAACAATCACAACACATCTACTTAAGATCCGTTTTCACTTCAACAAT
Source organism: Glebionis coronaria (assembly GCA_025667525.1). Lineage (NCBI taxonomy): Eukaryota > Viridiplantae > Streptophyta > Magnoliopsida > Asterales > Asteraceae > Glebionis > Glebionis coronaria. The sequence goes on along the minus strand of CM046880.1, from coordinate 251,710,766 downwards.
TTCAAGTTTCTCAAAATGGATTCTACTCAAGAGTATCGTGTGACAAACAACAACATCATGGTGGCGGGTAACAAAGAGAGACCACCAATGCTTGTAACTGGTCGATATGCACAATGGCAATCACGATTCCTTCGATATCTTGACACAAAACCCAATGGTGATGTTCTTCGACGTTGCATCAAAGAAGGACCCTATACTCTCACCACAATAACCATTTCTGCAATTCCAGCAACCGACTCGACGACCGGTTCTGATGAGCAAACAATTGAGGAAACATATGAGAACACTTCGAAAGAGAAACGTGCTTGGATCGATGCAGAGAAGAAAGCAATCTATCTGATTCTAAGTGGGATTGGGTATGATATTTACTCAACGGTTGATGTGTGCTCTACTGCAAAAGAAATGTGGTTTGCCATTGAACGCTTGCAACAAGGTGAATCACTTAACAAGCAAGATGTCAAAAATAACTTGTTCTGGAACTTTGGTAAGTTTACTTCATTAGATGGGGAATCAATTGATTCATATTACTCAAAGTTCTACAAGATGATGAATGACATGACAAGAAACAATTTGCAAGTCTCCACCATGCAAGTCAATGTGAAATTTCTACAACAACTTCAACCAGAGTGGACACGATTCGTAACTTTGGTGAAACAACAGAGTAAGTTAGACGAGGTCAACTATCACACGCTCTTTAACATTTTGAAACAATTTCAAAATGAGGCGAATGAACTTCGAGCTGAAAGGATAGCAAAGACTGCTAATCCACTTGCTTTGGTGTCTACCACTCAACACGTCTAAGATCATCGCTCTCGTGCTCCAAAGTCATACTCCACTACATCCTCCTCACCAAGGTACTCCACTACATCCTCATCACCAAGATACTCCCATTCATCTAAGTGTTCTGCTCCCACAAGATCATGAGACAAAGAACCAAGAGCACCATCACCATCACCTGAGCCATCATCTGAAGAGGACAGTGATGAAGAACTAGCTCAGAAGGATAGAGAGATGAAGCAACAAATTGCTTTCATTATGAAGACCTACAAGAAAATCTTCAAACCCACCAACAACAATCTTCGAACATCATCAAATACAAGGATCCAATATATGGAAAGTCCTCGAAGGTATGACACACGTCAACGTGATGAAAGTCCTCCAAGGTATGATCGACGTAATCCAACACATGTTGAGGGTTATGCACGGTATGATCGACAAACTTCTAAGTATGATGCTCAGAGGATTGCTACTGCTGTTGGGAATAGGGACACTGTTGGTACTCAAGTGGTTCAGCAAAGTGGGATTCAATTCTTTAATTGTCAAGGTTATGGTCATATGGCAAAGGAATGTAGGAAGCCGAAACGGGTTAGGGACTCTGGCTATTGATGAGATGGCATTTATACATGATCTCATCGTTCTTTTCGGGCTTTAAATGCATAAAAGTGTCATAAAATACCATATATATGCTTGTGTTTGTTTACTTGTGTATTTTAGGTATGGATATCGTGAAAAAGACAAAAGATCACAAGATACAAGGAAAAACGAACACGAGAAACGAAGCCGTACAAAGAACCGGGCCCTAATCATGGGATTTTCATCAAATACCCTTGAAGATTTGAAGACAAACAAGATTGATCCTCCATTAATGAAGAAATGACACTTAAAACCCTTGTATATTAATAATTACAAGTTTGGTCCCTTAAGTTTGTCAAAATTGCAAAAAGGTCCTTCAACTTTGAAGAAATGGCAAGATTAGTCCCTCAACAAATCAAAATTGTCAAATATGGTCCCTCATGAAGATTAAGAGACATTGAAGACCTTTGAAGATCAACATTGTCCAAGATCAGCCCTTGAAATTACTCAAAATGGCAAAAATGGTCCTTTGAAACCTTTTTCCAAAAGATTGTGCCAAAAATGTAAAAGGGTGAAAGTTATTTACAAAGGAGTCACGTTTTTAGGGCTTAAAACTTCATTTGCCAAAAAAATCAAAAGACAAGGACCAAAGGTGCACAAGTTGAAACATTCAAACAAAAACTGGCGCCTAACACACCTTTTCCCCCAATTTCGGATCAAAGGGACTTACTGTTCACTTTCACCCCACCCAGAAATTACCTCAACTTAAAGTTGGGTAAAAATCAATTAATCTTGCACACACTTAATTCACACCCACTGAAACCCATCCCACGCACAAAAACCCCAATCCCACGCGTGTGGACCCTACCCCCAAATTCCCATTCCACCAATAAGAACACGCCTTGGTCCCCAAGTCTTATGACGTGTCCAATATCAACAGTGGAGATGCATTGCTTCATCACAACGCAAAAACAAACGGATGAGATCAAGTTTGGACAGCTCACCACTCAAAATCGTCAAGGGCAAAGTTGGGATTTTTCCATTTAGGGTTTTAGTATTTTATGATTCTAGATCATTCTTAGAGTAGTATAAAAGAGACCCAAGCTTGTTGGTGATCCTTTGTTCCAATTTCTCTTCAAAATTTTGTAATCCTTTTTAAGATAAAATAAAAGTTTGGTATTTGTTTTTAAGCATTATAATTCCTTTTTATGTTTATTTAAAGTGGTATTTACTGTTGAAGAGAGGTTGAGTTCCATTTTTAAATTTGGTTAAGTAATTTTGAGGTTTCAAGTTATTTCAAGGTTTTCTGAAATTTGAAATATTTTTGGAAGAATTTGTTTCAGGTTTTGGTGATTAGAGGATTAAGTGATTGTTGTTACAGTGTTTCAAAAACGTGATTTATAAGGATTAAAAGTTTTTTGGAGAGGTTTAAGTAAGAAGAAAAAGTTAAAACAGATTATATAATTGCTTGTATACTGTTTTGCTTTGATTTGTCTTAAACAGGAAGAAGGTTGTTGATATTTGTTCTGCACAGGCCTCCAGCCTTGTGGGAGGTGGATTTACATCCACTAGGGCCCTGGATGTAGGGTCCTGAGGTAAAAACACTTGTTTCCTTTTTGATATTTCAGAAATTGGTGGTTTGAATGATCTTGAATGATTGTTTGATATTTGTTGTTTAAGCTGTTGGATTTGTGTTTATTTGAGTTTATATGCATGTTGATGCTATTTGAATCAGATTGAGTAGCTTTTAGAGTAATTTGGTTAGTTAAAAAACGTTTTCAAAAATATTAAAGGGTGTTTGGATATGTGTTTTGGCAGGTGATACTTACGATTTGCAACGGGTTCAGATTAAAGTTCTCTCGATATCCTCTCGAATTGATCTCGGTCTTAAGTGGAATGATTTGTTCTTGGTTACTAAAAAGGAGTTGGTTTGTTTATCTATTTTTAAACTAATAAAACTTAAATGCAAATGACGTTGAGTAACTTAAAACTTTGGAAGATTAATTAAATTGACAAGTTAAAATTGAGTGCTTGAAGACGTAAAGGAAAGATTAGAAAATTTCTTTGAAAACTTAATTGAATTAATGCTTAAAAACTTGTTCTATCGGAATATCAAAAATTATTTCTATCGGAATATAAGAAAATCAAAGGCATCGGAATGTAATCATAACTACCATCGGAATGTCCATGTTTATCACCATCGGAATATTCAAAATACAAGCTGTCGCAATGATGCAGTTGGAGTGAAGACGATCGGAATGAAACTATCGGAAAGATCTAGATCGGAATGTTGCAAATAAAATTTGGCCAGAGTTTCGCCTAGAAAAGGACCTAAACCCCGTCGGAATATGCGATCGCAATATGCGATCGCAATCCCAGATCGGAATAGGTGAACTTACAACCTATCGCAAAGTAAAACCCCTTTTTGGGTTATTGCGATACCAAGCAAAGAAGACCCGTCGGAATGTGTTAAAACCCTTGTATTGCGATGGAATAAAGGCAGCTATTTTCCGAAAATGATGGAAACTCAAAAAGTTCAATAAGCACTTACAATAAGCTATATAATCCGAAACTTAAATAACTCAAAACACTTAAATTTAACCACTTTTGAAAACAAGAAACTTTAAACTTAATAAACAAAACTCGTGAATGATTGAAACTATGAAGTAATCCGAAAACAATAAGCTTCAACAAGCAATAAACCAATAAGCATGGAGAGCTTATGGCTTATTCACGTAGAGCTTAAGAAGACACAAGAAAGATCAAACTCTATTCACGAACACATCCAAAATCCAAACCGTATGGAATTCAACAATCGGATCAAGGAATTTGACAAATCAAGAAAAGTAGGAAAAACTTGAAGAACTTAAAAGCATAAACTTGATTAAGATTAATGAAATCAAAAATACAAGAAAGCTTAAATTTAAAAGATGAAATCAAAGGAAAATTTTAGTGAGAGAAAGTTTGGAACTTTCTCTCTCTAAAACTAGAGAAAAAATGAAAAGCTAAAGACTAGCTAAAACTAAGTGTGTGAAAATTTGTGAGGTGAAGGCTTTATATAGGCGTGTGTATGGTGTTGATGGGCTTTTGATTGGGCTTTGATTTGGGCTTCTTTTTCTTCTTTCTTCTTAAGTCTTCATGCGTCTTTAAATAAACGTTTCCGACTTGGATTTGAGAAGTGTCGGTGAATAATTCCAACTCGTCTTATAATCTTTTATTTAATAGACTCGAGTTCTTCGACATAAATGAATCTTCCATCTTTGGCTCTATTCTTCGATAAATCTTCAAATAGGCACAATGACTTCAAATCTTTTGCACCTTGTGGACAATAAACTTCGTCTTGAGCCCTTTTCTTTGATAAAACCCGTGCAATCCCATGTTTTCTTCAATATTCATCCGGTCGACTCTGAAAACACAATAAACACAAAAACCACGCATAATTCCAAACAAATGATATTACATACGTGTTTTGGTCTTGTTTTAGCCCGATTTAAGTGGTAAAAGGATGGGTGTTTTCACACCTATCAAATCCCCTACACTTAACCATTGCCATGCCCTCATGCAATGCTTAGTGACAAAGCACAATTACACTTTTCTCATTATCAATTAACCTTGGCCTTATTAAAATACTAAGTAATTAAAGTTTTAATGTAAACAAGAGAATAGAAAATAACTTATGTGGTAATAACTTGGAAATAGATCGAGGACTTACATTAGGGCTTTGGTGCTGCGAAGATTTATCACCCTCAAGTTTCACGTTCCCCAAACTAAGCTTAAAAACGAGATCATTGTTATTATAAGTTAGTAATTCAAACACTCACACACATGGCTTAATTAAATGCTTAAACTCCCTTATTCCTAGGTGTATCTCTTATATTTTATTTTAGTCTTAGAATGATCATGAAGATGCATTTTTGGACTTATTTTGATAGTTTATTAGGGCTGAAAGCAAAGTAGGACGATTTGATCAATAGTTAGCTAAAGGACAAAATCTTTTAAAACTGCTTCTCGGGATATCAAAAAGTTCATATCTTGGCATAACTTGATTCGCGATTTGAGACCTTTCTCGGGCCGATATTTGGCATGTACTTCATACTTCATATCTTCGAGAGACGTTCTTGAGATAATGGTCTTCTCATCATAATAGAGTTTCTTCGCTTGGAGACTTTTGAGGGGTACTCCAACTTTGTTGACCACGACTTCATGATTATTTCTTCAATCTCTAATTGGGATTTTGAGATACAACGATCCGCCTCCTTTTCGGACTTGGACCTATTTATCCTCATACCTTGTTAGGGTCTTTTCGGATAGACTTCTCCATGATCTTTGTGGGAGTTGATTGCTTTTCGTCGTGAGTCTTGATCCTTCATATCGATTTTAGGAATAATGCTTTTCACATCACTTTGGATCTTCAGCAATAAAATTGAATCCTCATGCCTTGTTAGGGTCTTTTCGGACTCGCCAATCTTCGAGCCCCGCTTCATAAGTTATGCCTTGGCTATGAACTCTCGTCATTACCGAGCAACTTTTAAACGATCTTGGGCTAGAAGCTAAGTAACTTTTCAAATCGTAAGACCTTACTTATTGCAGATAAATTATTAGCAAGTGATGGGAGAATAGGCAAATAATTACACCAAGTGGGCTTGCGTAAGAATACCGACTTATAATTGACTCTATCATTTCTCGTCCTCCACAGTTTAAAATCTCAAGTAATGAGACTCGTGGACACTTAGCCTAATAAACCAATTAAGGTCTATATGGTTAAGGATACTAGCTAGAATAAACTTGGATAAGTCTATTCGGGTTGAGTCAAAATGAACGCAACGGGCCTAATATGTCAAAAATTTCTAAACTAGCCACACCACTTATTAATATTTTTGACTTTATTGTGGAATATATACATATGAAAGCAACGATAAAAATTTAAAAATCACGACTAAATGGCCAAAGTTAATTAAAAATTTGAAGGATGTTGAAAAAGATGATTTTCCGGTTAAATGAAGGCATTTTCATGGAAAAGTCCACTTAAAACTTCGATAGAAGTCCCCCCTACACTTAAGATAAACATTGTCCTCAATGTTTAAGCATGTGGGAAAAGTCTCCCCTACACTTATGACATTGTGCACGTTGGTTAACTCGAGTTAAGGAAGAGACGACTAAAGTGATCAATTTCAAATGTGAGTATGAAGAAAATTGAATCACGATAGTTGAGAGATAGAACCGGATTTCGGATAACACGGGAGCACGGTTCTTCAAAGTTTCCAAGAGTGCACTTATCCCTGTAATCACATCACCACACAAATACAAACACCTATGCAGGCCCCCCTACACTTAGGAGGTTAAAACGTAAAAGGATAGATACTCGGGCTGCCTCCCGAGGAGCGCTTGTTTTTGATGACCGAGTCACGAGCCTGACTCGACCCAAAATTAGTTCATGGGGAACGTGGTAAGGGATGGAGTCATCTCCTGAGAGATGTCCTCACCAAAGTACAGCTTCAGACGCTGGCCATTCACCTTGAAATTGGGCCCATTTGGCTGAGAAAGCTCAATAGTCCCATACGGAAAGACGTTGGCGACGGTGAATGGACCAGACCAGCGGCTCTTCAACTTGCCAGAGAAGATCTTCAACCGAGAGTTGAAAAGTAAGACTTGATCACCAACGTGGAACTCTCGGTTCTTGATTTTTGCGTCATGGAGGATCTTCGTCTTCTCTTTGTAGATCAGCGAGTTCTCATAAGCTTCATTCCTTAGTTCGTTGAGCTCGTTGAGTTGAATCTTGCGATGATCACCAGCTTTGTTGATGTCGAAGTTAGCCCACTTTAAGGCCCAGTGCGCCTTATGCTCCAGCTCGATGGGAAGGTGGCATGCTTTCCCGTACACAAGACGATAAGGTGTACAACCGATCGGGGTCTTGTAAGCAGTACGGAAAGCCCACAGAGCATCATCTAACTTATCGGCCCACGCGGCACGATGCTCTCCCACAGTACGCTCCAAAATTCGTTTCAATCCACGATTGGATATCTCGGCTTGCCCATTGGTTTGGGGATGATAAGCGGTGGAAAGACGGTGATTGACACCATACTTGGTCATGACTCTTGCAAATTGATCGTTGCAAAAATGAGTCCCGCGGTCACTGATAATAGCACGAGGAACGCCGAATCGAGCGAACAGCGATTTCAAAAAGTTACAAACCACCCTTGCATCATTAGTAGGTAAAGCTTTGGCTTCAACCCACTTGGAGACGTAGTCAACGGCAACAAGGATGTATTTGTTTCCTTTAGACGAAGGGAATGACCCCATAAAGTCGATACCCCAAACATCAAAGATTTCACACTCTTGAATGAAATTCTGAGGCATCTCGTCTTTATGTGTGATCGTGCCTTGTTTCTGGCAAGCATCACATTTTTTAACCATATCGTGAGCGTCACGATAAATGGAGGGCCAATAAAATCCTGAATCAAACACTTTTTTGGCGGTGTAGTTGGGACCAAAGTGACCACCAGTGGGTCCTTTGTGGCAAGCATCAAGGATTTCGAAAGCTGCCGGTCCATCAACACATCGGCGAATAATCAAGTCGGCACATTGTTTGAAAAGATACGGGTCATCCCAAAAGTAAGTCTTGATGTCTTTGAAGAACTTTTTCTTTTGCTGGGATGTTAACCCGTCAACGAGGATTCCACCCGCCAAATAGTTTGCAATGTCCGCAAACCACGCGGTTTCATCAGTAGTTGAATTGATAGACATTAAGGTCTCCAGGGGAAAAGAATCATTGATTTCTTTGTTCGGATGATCCCCTTGGTAAGGATCCTCAAGTCTACTGAGATGATCCGCGGCTAGGTTTTCTGCTCCTTTTTTATCGCGAATTTCGATTTTAAATTCCTGGAGCAGTAAAACCCAGCGAAGAAGTCTTGGTTTGGAATCTTGCTTTGTCAACAAGTACTTCAGCGCGGAATGATCGGTATACACAATGGTGGTGGAAAGGACAAGATAGGGGCGGAATTTTTCAAAAGCATAGACAATAGCTAAAAGCTCTTTTTCGGTTGTCGTATAATGCAATTGTGCCCCAGTCATTGTCTTGCTAGCGTAATGGATTGGTTGGAAGTGTTTGTTCACTCTTTGTCCAAGAACCGCTCCAATAGCAAAATCACTAGCATCGCACATCAACTCAAAGGGGAGCTCCCAATTAGGGGTAACCAAGACGGGTGCCTTAGTTAGCTTATCCTTAAGCGAGTTGAAGGCTTCAAGGCACTCTTTGGAGAAGATAAAAGGAGTATCTTTTTCCAAGAGGTGGGTCATCGGGCGAGCGATTTGAGAAAAATCTTTGATGAATCGACGGTAGAAGCCCGCATGACCCAAGAAACTTCTCACACCCTTCACGGTTGAAGGTGGAGGCAACTTAGCGATGACATCGACTTTAGCACGGTCAACTTCAAGACCGGCTTTCGAAATCTTATGTCCAAGCACGACGCCTTCTTTTACCATAAAATGGCATTTTTCCCAATTTAGAACTAGGCGAGTGTCTTCGCACCGCTTTAGCATACGTTCTAAATTGGCAAGGCAAGCAGAGAAGGAATCGCCATAGACCGAGAAATCATCCATGAATACTTCCATAGTGTCTTCCACCATGTCATGGAAGATAGCCATCATACACCTTTGGAATGTCCCAGGAGCATTACATAAACCAAAAGGCATGCGTTTGTAAGCAAATGTTCCATAGGGACAAGTGAATGTGGTCTTTTCTTGGTCTTTGGGATCGATGGGAATTTGAAAATACCCGGAGAAACCGTCTAAGAAGCAGTAATAATCATTACCAGCTAGACGCTCAAGCATTTGATCCATGAAGGGGAGAGGAAAGTGATCTTTTCTCGTGGCATCATTGAGCTTGCGATAATCAATACAAACTCTCCACCCAGTAACGAGACGAGTGGGAATCAACTCGTTGTGTTCATTGGGAACAACGGTTATTCCGCCCTTCTTGGGCACACAATGGACGGGACTTACCCATGGCGAATCCGAAATAGGGTAGATCAAGCCGGCATCTAGAAGTTTGATAACCTCTTGTTTGATGACGTCATGAATTTTAGGATTAACCCTTCTTTGGTTCTGGATTGTGGGTTTGAAGTCATCTTCCATGAGAATCTTGTGAGTACAAAAGTTCGGATCAATTCCGCGGATATCGGAAATTTTCCAAGCAATTACCTTCTTATGAGCTTTAAGCACAGCGATGAGACGAGTTTTCTCTTCTTCTTGCAAGTCCTTAGCGATGATGATGGGTAGCTTCTTCTCTGCTTCAAGGAACGCATACTCGAGATGGGGCGGCAACTCCTTAAGTTCCAAATCCGGAGGATTGTCGACGGGAGGCGTTTTCAAAGTCGTGGCATCGATGGCAATAATAGTGGGAGATGGAGGGGAAGGATTGTCTTCTTTGAGGAGGTTTGCAATGAAACTGAGATCGTCATCCCAAGTGGCAGTAGAATCATCATTGTCTTGCTTCACATCTTTCAAGGTGGCTTCCAAATCTTTCCAAAGGAAATCACTTTCTCCAAATAGAGATAGTGATGAGTCGATAGAGGAAACGGTCTCAACATTGGGAAGAGAGGTAGGAATGTTTTTACAAGCATCCTTGAAGTGTTCTTCACAAGCCTCATCAAGAACGTCAATACAATTAACATTCTCGTAAGAAGAAGGCTGTTTAGATAACTTTCCCATGTTGAAGACTACTTTATCGTCACCCACTCTCATGATAAGCTCACCGGCTTCAACATCAATGAGAGTGCGACCGGTCCTCAAGAATGGACGACCAACAATGAGTGGCACACGGGGGTCCATCTCGTAGTCGACGACAACAAAATCGGCAGGGAAGGTGAATTTGTCGACTCCTACAATGACGTCTTCGGCTATCCCCACTGGATAAGCAACCGTACGGTTAGCTAATTCCAAAGTCATTTTGGTGGGGACTAGCTCTGGGAGAGATAATTGCTTCCAAACACTTAGAGGCATAAGATTAATACTGGCACCTAGATCGGCTAGGGCCATGCAATTCTCTACTCCCGGGAAATTGCAAGGGATAAGAAAACGACCCGGATCACCAAGCTTGATTGGCAATTTCCTTAAGAGCACTGCAGAGCAGTTCTCATTAAGTTGGGTGTTGGCGAGATCGAGGAGCTTTTCCTTGTCGCTCAGAAGATCTTTAAACATTTTCGCGTACTTAGGCATGTGAGCGAGAGCCTCAGCGAAGGAGATATTGAAATTCAGTTGTTTAAACATTTTAAGAAAGTTAGAAACCTGAATATCGTCCTTGCTTTTGAGCTTCTCTTTCCTCAACCTAGATGGATAAGGTATATTGGAAGAAGAGGAAGGCTTTGGGATGATAGGATCACTCACATCCTTGGGTGGAGGAGGGGTAGAAGGAAGAGGTGGAGAAATTGGGGAAGGAGAAGGGTGAGGAATAGGAGCAGGTGACTCGTTCTCTTTAGTCACAACCACCGGTGGAGGTATAGGAAGCTCGGGTTCCTTGGTACCTTTACCACTGCGAGTGGTTATTGCTTTCATCTCCCCTCTTGGATTTGCAACGGTATTACTCGGAAGAGTACCCGAAGAAGAGGGTTGATTACTGTTGAAGAAACTAGCCATCATGTTCCTCAAGTCATTCGTTTGACTATCCATAGTGTTCTTCATATCAGCTCTTAGATCATTCCCTTGTTTCATCAGATCTGCTTTCAAGTTGCGCACTTCCTGTTGGAGATTATCCACGATCACATCGTTAGTTCTCATGTAGGTTCCAATGTCTTGATGTGATGCGGGGGTTTGGTTTGAAGGAGCAGTGTATGCGGGTGGTTGATAAGCAGGTTGCTGGTAAACTTGGGTGTTTCGTTGCGGTGGTTGTTGCTGCTTATGAGGAGGGATGTATGGTGTGCGAGTTTGCTGTTGTTGAGGAGGACGGTTGAGGTTTTGTTGTTGGTTTTGGTTGTTAGAATTAAAACCAGGTGGTGAGAGATAGTTGTTGGAACGGTAGCTAAGCAGGTTGCGGTCACCTTGAGGTTTTGCTTGATAAGCAGGCTGAGTATAGGTGCCATATGCTGCATTAACGTTCTCATCGGGGTAATCTTGGGTAGCGGTACAAGTTGTGTAAGAGTGAGGACCACCGCATATCTCACAAGGTTGGCTGACAGCGTTCACTTGAGCGTTTTTGGCGTTGTTGCTGTTGTTGTTGCTGACGGTGTGGGTGACAAGCGATTCAAGAAGCGTGGTGATTTTGTCAAGTCGCTTGTCGCTGTCATTAGTGCTAGCACTAGCAACATTGGTCCTAACACTCTTGGTTTGCACACGAGATTTGTTCTCAATGATATCCCAAGCAGCATTGGAAGTCTTAGCCAATAGATTACCCCCCGAAGCACTGTTCAGTGAATCTTGGTCATTCATGCTTAAACCATTGTAAAAAGTATTTATTTGATGAACTTTGGTAAAACCATGTTGTGGGCATTTTCGTAAAAGATCTTTAAAGCGATCCCAAGATTCACTGAATGACTCATCGTACTTTTGTTCAAAGTTTATAATCTCATTCCGCAAAGCGGTAGTACGAGAGGGTGGAAAAAAGTAGTTGATAAACTTTGTTTCCAAATCCGTCCACGAGAGAATACTCTGTGGTGGTTCCTTAGCAAGCCAATGCCGGGCTTGTCCCTCTAAAGAAAAGGGAAAAAGTTGTAACCTTATCACTTCTTGTGGAACGCCATTGAACTTGACCGTGTTGGTGAGTTGTAGAAATCTCTTGATATGGTCGTGTGGGTCATCAATGGTTCGTCCCAAGAATGGTTGAGCTGAGACCATCTGGATAAAGCCTGACTTTAGCTCGAAATTGTTGGCGGCAATTGGTGGTATAACAATTGGATCCGTGTTGCCATCAACGTGAGCTTGCAGCAATTCAATCATTGGGCGATTATCCGGAAGGGGCTCATTGTTGTTGTTATTGTTCATGTTGTTGAAAGGCGGGTTGTTGTTGTTATTATTGTTGTTCGGAGGTGGTATGTTATTGTTGTTTTGTACACCAGCCATGTCTAAGTTATCGAGAGGCTCGGGCTCTTGATAGGACGTGGATCGAGTGCGCATACACCTGCAAAAGAACAAACAAAGAAAAACAAAGCAAAAATATTTTTGGTTTTTATTGTTTTTTAATTTTTAGGATTTTTGAAAATTTTATATTTTTTAGTGTTTTTGAAAATTTTCTTGAAAAAAGTAACGTTCACAGGGAACGGATCCCAAAATCCAAGTTCTCACAAAAAACTTTTGATCTTAACGAGAAGAGCCGGCAGCGGCGCCATTTGATACTTACGATTTGCAACGGGTTCAGATTAAAGTTCTCTCGATATCCTCTCGAATTGATCTCGGTCTTAAGTGGAATGATTTGTTCTTGGTTACTAAAAAGGAGTTGGTTTGTTTATCTATTTTTAAACTAATAAAACTTAAATGCAAATGACGTTGAGTAACTTAAAACTTTGGAAGATTAATTAAATTGACAAGTTAAAATTGAGTGCTTGAAAACGTAAAGGAAAGATTAGAAAATTTCTTTGAAAACTTAATTGAATTAATGCTTAAAAACTTGTTCTATCGGAATATCAAAAATTATTTCTATCGGAATATAAGAAAATCAAAGGCATCGGAATGTAATCATAACTACCATCGGAATGTCCATGTTTATCACCATCGGAATATTCAAAATACAAGCTGTCGCAATGATGCAGTTGGAGTGAAGACGATCGGAATGAAACTATCGGAAAGATCTAGATCGGAATGTTGCAAATAAAATTTGGCCAGAGTTTCGCCTAGAAAAGGACCTAAACCCCGTCGGAATGTGCGATCGCAATATGCGATCGCAATCCCAGATCGGAATAGGTGAACTTACAACCTATCGCAAAGTAAAACCCCTTTTTGGGTTATTGCGATACCAAGCAAAGAAGACCCGTTGGAATGTGTTAAAACCCTTGTATTGCGATGGAATAAAGGCAGCTATTTTCCGAAAATGATGGAAACTCAAAAAGTTCAATAAGCACTTACAATAAGCTATATAATCCGAAACTTAAATAACTCAAAACACTTAAATTTAACCACTTTTGAAAACAAGAAACTTTAAACTTAATAAACAAAACTCGTGAATGATTGAAACTATGAAGTAATCCGAAAACAATAAGCTTCAACAAGCAATAAACCAATAAGCATGGAGAGCTTATGGCTTATTCACGTAGAGCTTAAGAAGACACAAGAAAGATCAAACTCTATTCACGAACACATCCAAAATCCAAACCGTATGGAATTCAACAATCGGATCAAGGAATTTGACAAATCAAGAAAAGTAGGAAAAACTTGAAGAACTTAAAAGCATAAACTTGATTAAGATTAATGAAATCAAAAATACAAGAAAGCTTAAATTTAAAAGATGAAATCAAAGGAAAAGTTTAGTGAGAGAAAGTTTGGAACTTTCTCTCTCTAAAACTAGAGAAAAAATGAAAAGCTAAAGACTAGCTAAAACTAAGTGTGTGAAAATTTGTGAGGTGAAGGCTTTATATAGGCGTGTGTATGGTGTTGATGGGCTTTTGATTGGGCTTTGATTTGGGCTTCTTTTTCTTCTTTCTTCTTAAGTCTTCATGCGTCTTTAAATAAACGTTTCCGACTTGGATTTGAGAAGTGTCGGTGAATAATTCCAACTCGTCTTATAATCTTTTATTTAATAGACTCGAGTTCTTCGACATAAATGAATCTTCCATCTTTGGCTCTATTCTTCGATAAATCTTCAAATAGGCACAATGACTTCAAATCTTTTGCACCTTGTGGACAATAAACTTCGTCTTGAGCCCTTTTCTTTGATAAAACCCGTGCAATCCCATGTTTTCTTCAATATTCATCCGGTCGACTCTGAAAACACAATAAACACAAAAACCACGCATAATTCCAAACAAATGATATTACATACGTGTTTTGGTCTTGTTTTAGCCCGATTTAAGTGGTAAAAGGATGGGTGTTTTCACACCTATCAGCAGGGTAAGTTGTCTTTGATTTTGATTAAAAAGGTGTTAACAAGTTTCAATAAGGTTAAGAAAGGTTGCTTGCTAGATATAGAGTAGATTTGAGCAGGTTTTAAACAGGTTTGTGTGACAAAAAAGGAAAACATAGCTAGAATTCTGCATAACCATGATCTGCTTGATTTTCATGAGATAATTGTGCTCAAATCTTGAAATCTGTTTAGATACAGGTTGATATAGGGTTTTAGATTGATTGTGTGTTAGCTTGAGCTGGTGTGTGCAAAATTTGGGACCTTGAAGTTCATTAGAGTGCAAGTAATTAGCCCATAAGTCCACTGACCTGTTATAATTACATCAGCAACTCTATTTTGCCCTTGTGTGCTTGGTTTTGATCATTTGTGTGTGCTAGGTGTTAGATTCTTGTTATTGTTGACTCCTTGTGCTTCAATAAGCACAAGGGTGCCCCCTCTTGTCCAAAATCACCACCAAACAAGCTCACAGCCAAGACCTCTTGGCTAAAATCCTTTGTGAAGAAAAGCAAAGAACACAAGCAACTGCTTGTGTTCATTATAAGAACTGCACACGTTTTCTAGGTGTAAACTTGTTTAATCTTGGCTAAAAGGTGTGTTGGATTGAGTTTACAAGTCATTCAAGGTCACAAATTGGTTTGAATAAGAAAAAAATAAAAAAAGAAAATAAAAGCAAAAAGGTAGCCCGCAACGGACTCGAACCCTAGACCTCTCGCTGGAGGGTTAAGGGAACTACCATTGATCTAGACTCCTTTTTACGTTAGGGTTTGATTTCAAACTTTATTTAACCTCTTTTTTCTTTTCTTAGCTTAATTAAAAGCCGTGAGCAAATAAGCTCATTTGAGCTTATTGGTTTAACGTTTTTGCTTATTTTCATTTTTCCTAGGACCTTTATTAGATTTGTGATTTTTCGAGCTTGGTTTGAAAATTTTCCTTTTATTTATTTATTTTCTAGCATTTATTTATTACCCGTATTTTATTAAATCAATAAAAATAGAAAAAAGAGTTTTAATTTTTAGGAAAAATAATTTTTAGCTTTTAAAATAACATTTTGAGGTTTACAGCTTATTAGGTTTTCATTTTGGCTTATTTTTAATTTTATAAGATTTTAGGATTTTTAAGCAACTTTAATAATTAATATAAAATTAATTAAAAGGTTTTAGGGGCTCTAATTTGTGTTTTTCTCTTAGTTAGAATATTTAGGATTTTTGATTTTTTTTAGAATTTATTTGAGAACTTTTTCTTTTTAGGATTATTTTTAATATTATTTTATTATTAAAAAATCAAAATTTTATTTTTATTTCTTTTTCATTTTTCTTAAGTTCTTTATCATTAATTAGGACCTTTTCCATTTTTAGAATATTTTTATAGCCTTTAGATTTATTTTTATAATTATTTTAAGTTTAATTAGTTTTTAATTAGTTTAAATCATTTTTAGAGTTTTAAAAATAGTTTTAATAGGTTTTAATTTTTGGAAAATTACTTTTTAGTCTTCTAATAATATAAGTTAAGTAATTATTCAATAAAATCATATTTTAGACATTTGAATTAGTTATATTTAATTTTAGGGCTTTAATTAGCATTTAAAATTAAATATTTAATTAATAAAAGGTTTTAAAATATCTTTGTTGGATTTTTATCTTTGTTTATATTATTTAAGACTTGTTTTTAGCCTTTTTGATATTTTGTTTTTGGTTTTAGTATAATTTTTAATTTGGGTAATTTTTACGACTTTACGTTTACGTCTTTTACGTCGTAGTTTAATTTTAACGTAACCGTCTTTTCATCCTTTCATCCCCATTCTCTTAATATTAATCTCAAATAAATACAAGTTAAAACACACACATATACCTCCTTGGGAAACGAACTTTCTCTCTTTTTAAGTGATTGGGTCATTAGTGTTGATTTTTCCTAAAATCATCACTCGATACTTACCGCTCATATACGTTCTTTTGTTTTCCTAAACAAGAGTCGTATTAATACCACAATCATTTTGGCGCCGCTGCCGGGGAGGTGTGTTGTGCTTTAATTTGGAAGCTTTTGTTTTTGATATTATCCATAATAAGTATTTGTGTTAAGTGGAACTCCCTTAACACGTATTATCGGTTTTCTTGGTTTTTCTTGTACAAATATTATTAATATATTGTATTAAGTATCACAATCAATATACAATATCTCCAAAAGTGTGAAAACACAACCTTAATTGGGATTTGATCTCCTAATTATTGTATTCGAATCTCAAACAAAAAGAAAAGGCAAAAATAGATAAATACTTTCGTGAAGCTCGATTTTGAAAAATACAAACTATAAGGTGAGTATAAGGCGGGTATTATAAAATATACCCTAAGGAAAAAGGCTCTTAAGTGCTTCGCGCCGCCTCGTTTCCCCGCTTGCTTGTGAGTATTTTAAGATTGAAGGCTAATCGAGGGTTTTGCCGCCCAAAGTATTAATACGTATACTATATTTGCTTGGTTTCTTTGTGATTAAACCCTCGTGAACAATTTGGTCTTCACCAAAGTTCTAAAGTCATTCGAAGGCGTTCACTCCACGTGATCGTTTTCATTCCTTTGAGGCTTCTTTAATCAAGAGTTTGATTCGAGGAGAGATTTTGTAGATTGTTGTCTACGAAGATACACCAAAATCCAAAAAAAAATTAAATATCATCAAAAACACAAAAAAAATTGAAAATTCACAAAACAACCAAAAAGAATCTTCTTTGCTCACCTCCCATTCTTTGTGTAGTTTATGATCACTCGTAATCAAGCTAAACGAGCTCGTAAACGTCTTCAAAAGCAAGCAAATCAAGGATCGTTGATTGTTGAAGAACCTCCAATTGTTGAACCTATTGTAGAACAAGAAGTCGTCATGGCTAATCGTACTATGATGGAGTTGCTACAAGCACCCACCGAGGGTTTTGGAGAGGCTATTGTTATTCCCGCCATCCTTGCGGAGAATTTCGAGATTAAGACGGGTTTAATTTCTATGTTGCAAGCAAACAAGTTTAGAGGTCACGAGAAAGACAACCCGCATTACCATATTAGGAATTTCAACCGTCTCACCGCTACTAGCAAATTCAAAGATGTTCCACATTACGCCATTAAGATGATGTTGTTTCCATACTCGTTGGATGGTCCCGCAAAAATTTGGCTCGAGAAAGAACCGCCAAATTCGATTTTGACATGGACCGATCTTGTTTCTAAGTTTGTGAACAAGTTTTTTCCACCATCTAAAACAACACACTTAAAAAATGAGGTTTCACGATTTGTGCAACGTAATAATGAAAGTTTTTCAATGGCATGGGAACGATTTAAAGAGATGTTACATGAATGTCCACACCATGATTTTTCGGAATTGCATCAAGTGGATACTTTTTATAATGGGCTTAATGATCATGAACGAGATTATTTGAATGCCGCCGCGGGTGGTAATTTTTTGTGCAAGACGACAAATGAGGCTTTACAAATCATTGAAAATCGATCTAAGGTTTATAGCCCTCGTAACACACCGAGTGTTGCCAATATGGGTTCGTCATCTTCGTCACAATCGTCTCGTAGCATTAACGCCTTACACGATGAAGCTAATGAGGAAAATCGGTTTTTTGATAGATTTGCTAATCTAATGTCCCATTGGAAGGCTCAAGAAGCTTCCAATTCCGCTTCGGTTAAAGCGGTTGCTAAGAGTTGTTTATCTTGTGGGGGAGCTCATGATCTTTCCGAGTGCATTACCGCGGATGGTAACACTTCGAGTGCTTATGTAGCAACGGGAACTTATAACCAAAACGGCCAAGGTTCCCGCCCAAATCAAGCTCCACCAAACCAAAATGTTAACAATTATCGAAACAACAACCAAGGCAATTACCAAGGCAACACACGCAATTACAACAAAGGGAATTATCAAAGTGGGAATGGACAAATCTCTAATCAAAATCAAAACCGTGATTTTCAAAACACTACTCAAGGTTTTCAAAATGCTCACACTAAAAATTTGCAAGGAGAATTTTTGGATTATGCAAAAGCAAATGATGCTAAATTTGATAATATGAAACGTGAGATGATTAGCTTAAGATCCGAGTTGAAAAACGAGCTTAAAAATGAACTTGCTAATGAACTTAAAACTCATGCAAATAAAATGGAAGGAAATGTTCAACGTCTTCAACAAAACCAACAAAAGATGGAATTAGGACAACATGAGATTAAGCAAGAGTTATTGAAAGCGGATGCTAGGCAATCAAAATTTGAGGACCGAATGGCTAAGATGTTTGAAGCTATCATGTGTAAGCCCTCTTCTTCGGGTGGTCTTCCTAGTGATACCATTAACAACCCGAGGGGAGAATTGAAGGTTGTTGCTACAAGAAGTGGTAAAACTTTCAAGGAACCAATCTCTCGTCCAAGTACTTCTAAGGAGAAGGAAATCGAGAAAGAACCCGAGGTGATGGTCGAAAAGGAGCATATTACAATCCCACGAAGTACCGCTCAAACCACACCTACGGTTACACCAATACCAATTGTGGAACCCGAGTTTCCAAGGCCGTTGCCTAATGACCAACCCACACCACCTTTACCTTACCCTTCGAGACGAAACAAAGATAAAGCACAAGAAAGGAACAATTATCAATTTGAGCTATTTATGAAAATGTTTCGTGATTTGCATTTTAACATAAGTTTTGCCGACGCTCTTATCATGATGCCTCGATTCGACGCAAACTTCAAAAGTATGCTAAACAACAAAGAGAAGTTACAACAATCGTCTAGTTGTTCATCGGTTTTTCTAAGCCGCATACCACAAAAAGTCGGTGATCCCGGTAAATTTTTGATTCCGTGTGCTATTCAAGATATGGAGGAATGCTACGCCTTGGCCGATCTTGGCGCTAGTATTAATTTAATGCCTCTCGAGATTTTCAAATCGCTTTCACTTCCGGCTCTTACTCCTTCGAACATGTCCATCGAGATGGCCGATCATTCTACGATCATGGCATGTGGAGTAGCCGAGGACGTTTTCGTTAAAGTCGGAAAGTTTTACTATCCCGTTGACTTTATCGTTGTAGACATTCCTATCGATCGAAAAGTTCCTCTCATTTTGGGTCGTTCATTTTTGGATACATCAAGAGCACTTATCGATGTTCATGCTCGAAAAATCACCCTTCGTTTCAATGAAGAAGAACTTGTCATCAATGCAACACAAAACTCCAATCTTTCTCATGTCTATTCTATTGCAACTTTAAACCATGGTGACTCGACCAATGTCATTTGCAAAGAATTTTCACCAAGAGTTTTAGGGAATGTCGCCAAAAACAATTTACCATTTCCTCCGCCGGTGGAGGTTATGAGTGTAAAGCCTACGAAGAAGAAACCATCAATACTTGAATCGAAAAATCCTTCGCCTCATCTCGAACATTCATTCTTGAAAAGTGTTGATAAATTGCCGGTTTCTACGGAAGATCTTTCGGATGATGAATATGTTGGCCCCGATGGGGAGGTTTTCTTCGTCGATAAACGTTTTGAAAACTTGCCACCACCAAAACCAAAACGGTTTCAAAATGTGAGAATTTTTAGTGTGACTAACATCGTCTTAGAAACACCAAATATTTTCGACATAATCAAAAAGGGTTTTCATAAGGAGAGTTTAAAAGATAAAAAAGGAAAAGATCTTAAATGTGATTTAATTGATTTTTCTACAAATCTAACTCCGTCATCACCGCGTGTTTTGAGTGCTACAAGCTCGTCTACTCCTTTTGACGATGTTTTGTGTGGTTCTAGTATGGGGGAAGCCCCTTATGTTCCCTCATCCTTGTCCACCGAGGACGAGATTTTCGATCCCGGAATTTCATGTAAAGGGAAATCTCGGTCTTCCACCGATGCAATAAATGGAAACTATATCTATTTGCTTGGTGCGAGTCTACCTCGAGTAGCTCAAACGTTTGACTTACCAATTGTCTCACCCTTCTACTTCTCATCTATTTTCTTCAAACTCTTTGAGTTTATGGCACATGTTGAAGTGGCGTTAATTTGTTTTTCCAAAGAGAACGAGAACGCCATCTTCGACCCCGGTATTTTGCATCATTTAAGGACTTAGTCCTTTTTACCGGTTGCTTTTTGG
Source organism: Glebionis coronaria (assembly GCA_025667525.1). Taxonomy (NCBI): domain Eukaryota; kingdom Viridiplantae; phylum Streptophyta; class Magnoliopsida; order Asterales; family Asteraceae; genus Glebionis; species Glebionis coronaria. The sequence continues at coordinate 251,690,275 of CM046880.1, read as the reverse complement.
GCCTTGTTTATCATGTAAGCCCCATCAAAAAATTGACCATACCATGAATTTCCCTAAATGTTCACATTTTGAGGGAATCGAGTCGAGCTCATGACTCGGTAATCAAAAACGAGGTGCCTCGTGGGGGAAATCCCATGCTTATCTTTTATATTCACTAATAAGGGGATTTATACCCTTCCAACTCGTTGTCTCGTGATTGTTTGTGATTGTGTTATCTAGATCATCATCATCGTCTACGATTGAAGACTCTCGTGTTCGTTTACGTGAGCCTCCATCGTTCGTTTGAAGAAGTTTTTCACGATTCCATGACATATCCTTTATTGCTCTAACAATTATCTTTTAGCATAATTAATAAACGGCTTTAGATATATTGTTGATCACCCTTTCCATGCTAGATCCTAAGCATTCGACTCTTCGTCTCTAGTATGGGGGTGCTCCACCTTTAGACTCGAAACATTGAGGACAATGTTTACTTTTAGTATGGGGGGTGAATAGGTACTTGCTTTGCTACGCCCTCACGTTTTCCAACTTTCAATGTTTTGTTTTGCTAATAAGGCTAAAAATGGCCAAATTTTAAAATTTTTCTTAGTTTTCATAAGTGTTTTTAAGACACGAATGTATATTTTCCGATGGATAGAATAAGAGTTAATTTTTGACTTGATGGGCATTTGGAGCCATTTACATTCCTTAACCCGCTCAATTCAAGTTTTGCTAGACTTTTATATAGGGAGCTTTAAAACGCGAAAGTCTTAATTCATTCGGGTTAAGAACAAGAACTTTTCGCAAGTTCCTATAATTGATTCTAGAAAGTCACTTATCAAGGGAACTATAAAACGCATTCTCTAAACTTGAAAAAAGTCCAAGAAAGTGCAAGATCCTATAGGTGGCTTGAAAACCCAAAACTTTGATTTGATATAGTCTTAATGAAAGCTAATCCAAATTTGGCTTAATTTTGACTTGCATGGCTAAGTATTCACGAGTCTCTTTAATTAGAGGTCTTTATATAGTGAAGAACGAGAAATGATAGAGTTAGACAAGTGATCATGCTAAACGTAGAACATGAAAGTGTTCTTTCAAAAACTCATATGTTTTTAATTGTGGCTTTTTCTTCCCATAAGATCAATGCATTAGGAATAAATCATAAATGCAATAAGTAAGGTCGTACGATTTGAAAGGTTACTTAGCCTCTAGCGCAAGATCATTTAAAAGTTGCTCGGGGTTGAATAGAGTTCATAGCCAAGGCATAACTTATTGAAGCGGGACGCGAAGATTGGCGATCATCCAAAAAGGCCCTAACAAGGCATGAGGAGCTCTATTTTTGCTAAAGATCCAAAGATGATGTGAAGTATCATTATTCCAAAATCAATATGAAGGATCGAGACACACGACGAGAAGCAATTACTCCCCTAAAGAATGGAGAAAGTCTATCCAAAAAGACCCTAACAAGGTATGAGGATAAATATATCCAAGTCCGAAAAGGAGGCGGATCGTTGCATATCAAAATCCAAAGTAAAGATTGAAGAAAAATGATGAAGTCGTGGTCCTATATGAAGAATCTCTCAAAAACGTCAAGTGAAGAAATTCCAAAATATGAAGAGAAGACCATTATTTCAAGAACGTCTTCCCAAGGTTTGAAGTATGAAGTACATGCCAAATATCGGTCCGAGAAAGGTCTCAAATCGTGAAACGAGTTATGCCAAGATATGAACTTAAGGAGATACACGAGAAGCCGTTTTAAAAGATTTTGTCCTTCGGCTAACTATTGATCAAATCGTGCTACTTTGCTTTTGGACTAATAACTACTCAAATAAGTCAATATGAATCACTTTTGATCCATGACAAATAGATAAAAAATGCTAGTAACCCATTTCCTTTTATAATAACTAGGATTGTGGGGAGAAAAAGTATTACACAATTTGGACGTATGAGTAGTGTTAGCATTGTGACTTGTACCAACAATGATCTTGTTTTTGCACTTAGCATGGAATGTATGACAATCAAGGATGACGAAGTTTACTCTAAGGGACATTAACTTGTTTCTATTCTTTGACCCTAAAAGTCACATTTTGGTGATGAAAATCATACATTATGTCTTTACACATTCTCGTAGTTTGTTGCAAGTCTTTTACTCTTCAATAAAGGTTAATAAAATTGAACTTTGGTGATGCTTTATTCTAACATTGCGTGAGGGCACGGCAATGGCTTAGTATGGGGGAGTGATGAGATGGCATTTATACATGATCTCATCATTCTTTTCGGGCTTTAAATGCATAAAAATGTCATAAAATACCATATATATGCTTGTGTTTGTTTACTTGTGTATTTTAGGTATGGATATCGTGAAAAAGACAAAAGATCACAAGATACAAGGAAAAACGAACACGAGAAACGAAGCCGTACAAAGAACCGGGCCCTAATCATGGAATTTTCATCAAATACCCTTGAAGATTTGAAGACAAACAAGATTGATCCTCCATTAATGAAGAAATGACACTTAAAACCCTTGTATATTAATAATTACAAGTTTGGTCCCTTAAGTTTGTCAAAATTGCAAAAAGGTCCTTCAACTTTGAAGAAATGGCAAGATTAGTCCCTCAACAAATCAAAATTGTCAAATATGGTCCCTCATGAAGATTAAGAGACATTGAAGACCTTTGAAGATCAACATTGTCCAAGATCAGCCCTTGAAATTACTCAAAATGGCAAAAATGGTCCTTTGAAACCTTTTTCCAAAAGATTGTGCCAAAAATGTAAAAGGGTGAAAGTTATTTACAAAGGAGTCACGTTTTTAGGGCTTAAAACTTCATTTGCCAAAAAAATCAAAAGACAAGGACCAAAGGTGCACAAGTTGAAACATTCAAACAAAAACTGGCGCCTAACACACCTTTTCCCCCAATTTCGGATCAAAGGGACTTACTGTTCACTTTCACCCCACCCAGAAATTACCTCAACTTAAAGTTGGGTAAAAATCAATTAATCTTGCACACACTTAATTCACACCCACTGAAACCCATCCCACGCACAAAAACCCCAATCCCACGCGTGTAGACCCTACCCCCAAATTCCCATTCCACCAATAAGAACACGCCTTGGTCCCCAAGTCTTATGACGTGTCCAATATCAACAGTGGAGATGCATTGCTTCATCACAACGCAAAAACAAACGGATGAGATCAAGTTTGGACAGCTCCACCACTCAAAATCGTCAAGGGCAAAGTTGGGATTTTTCCATTTAGGGTTTTAGTATTTTATGATTCTAGATCATTCTTAGAGTAGTATAAAAGAGACCCAAGCTTGTTGGTGATCCTTTGTTCCAATTTCTCTTCAAAATTTTGTAATCCTTTTTAAGATAAAATAAAAGTTTGGTATTTGTTTTTAAGCATTATAATTCCTTTTTATGTTTATTTAAAGTGGTATTTACTGTTGAAGAGAGGTTGAGTTCCATTTTTAAATTTGGTTAAGTAATTTTGAGGTTTCAAGTTATTTCAAGGTTTTCTGAAATTTGAAATATTTTTGGAAGAATTTGTTTCAGGTTTTGGTGATTAGAGGATTAAGTGATTGTTGTTACAGTGTTTCAAAAACGTGATTTATAAGGATTAAAAGTTTTTTGGAGAGGTTTAAGTAAGAAGAAAAAGTTAAAACAGATTATATAATTGCTTGTATACTGTTTTGCTTTGATTTGTCTTAAACAGGAAGAAGGTTGTTGATATTTGTTCTGCACAGGCCTCCAGCCTTGTGGGAGGTGGATTTACATCCACTAGGGCCCTGGATGTAGGGTCCTGAGGTAAAAACACTTGTTTCCTTTTTGATATTTCAGAAATTGGTGGTTTGAATGATCTTGAATGATTGTTTGATATTTGTTGTTTAAGCTGTTGGATTTGTGTTTATTTGAGTTTATATGCATGTTGATACTATTTGAATCAGATTGAGTAGCTTTTAGAGTAATTTGGTTAGTTAAAAAACGTTTTCAAAAATATTAAAGGGTGTTTGGATATGTGTTTTGGCAGGGTAAGTTGTCTTTGATTTTGATTAAAAAGGTGTTAACAAGTTTCAATAAGGTTAAGAAAGGTTGCTTGCTAGATATAGAGTAGATTTGAGCAGGTTTTAAACAGGTTTGTGTGACAAAAAAGGAAAACATAGCTAGAATTCTGCATAACCATGATCTGCTTGATTTTCATGAGATAATTGTGCTCAAATCTTGAAATCTGTTTAGATCCAGGTTGATATAGGGTTTTAGATTGATTGTGTGTTAGCTTGAGCTGGTGTGTGCAAAATTTGGGACCTTGAAGTTCATTAGAGTGCAAGTAATTAGCCCATAAGTCCACTGACCTGTTATAATTACATCAGCAACTCTATTTTGCCCTTGTGTGCTTGGTTTTGATCATTTGTGTGTGCTAGGTGTTAGATTCTTGTTATTGTTGACTCCTTGTGCTTCAATAAGCACAAGGGTGCCCCCTCTTGTCCAAAATCACCACCAAACAAGCTCACAGCCAAGACCTCTTGGCTAAAATCCTTTGTGAAGAAAAGCAAAGAACACAAGCAACTGCTTGTGTTCATTATAAGAACTGCACACGTTTTCTAGGTGTAAACTTGTTTAATCTTGTCTAAAAGGTGTGTTGGATTGAGTTTACAAGTCATTCAAGGTCACAAATTGGTTTGAATAAGAAAAAAATAAAAAAAGAAAATAAAAGCAAAAAGGTAGCCCGCAACGGACTCGAACCCTAGACCTCTCGCTGGAGGGTTAAGGGAACTACCATTGATCTAGACTCCTTTTTACGTTAGGGTTTGATTTCAAACTTTATTTAACCTCTTTTTTCTTTTCTTAGCTTAATTAAAAGCCGTGAGCAAATAAGCTCATTTGAGCTTATTGGTTTAACGTTTTTGCTTATTTTCATTTTTCCTAGGACCTTTATTAGATTTGTGATTTTTCTAGCTTGGTTTGAAAATTTTCCTTTTATTTATTTATTTTCTAGCATTTATTTATTACCCGTATTTTATTAAATCAATAAAAATAGAAAAAAGAGTTTTAATTTTTAGGAAAAATAATTTTTAGCTTTTAAAATAACATTTTGAGGTTTACAGCTTATTAGGTTTTCATTTTGGCTTATTTTTAATTTTATAAGATTTTAGGATTTTTAAGCAACTTTAATAATTAATATAAAATTAATTAAAAGGTTTTAGGGGCTCTAATTTGTGTTTTTCTCTTAGTTAGAATATTTAGGATTTTTGATTTTTTTTAGAATTTATTTGAGAACTTTTTCTTTTTAGGATTATTTTTAATATTATTTTATTATTAAAAAATCAAAATTTTATTTTTATTTCTTTTTCATTTTTCTTAAGTTCTTTATCATTAATTAGGACCTTTTCCATTTTTAGAATATTTTTATAGCCTTTAGATTTATTTTTATAATTATTTTAAGTTTAATTAGTTTTTAATTAGTTTAAATCATTTTTAGAGTTTTAAAAATAGTTTTAATAGGTTTTAATTTTTGGAAAATTACTTTTTAGTCTTCTAATAATATAAGTTAAGTAATTATTCAATAAAATCATATTTTAGACATTTGAATTAGTTATATTTAATTTTAGGGCTTTAATTAGCATTTAAAATTAAATATTTAATTAATAAAAGGTTTTAAAATATCTTTGTTGGATTTTTATCTTTGTTTATATTATTTAAGACTTGTTTTTAGCCTTTTTGATATTTTGTTTTGGTTTTAGTATAATTTTTAATTTGGGTAATTTTTACGACTTTACGTTTACGTCTTTTACGTCGTAGTTTAATTTTAACGTAACCGTCTTTTCATCCTTTCATCCCCATTCTCTTAATATTAATCTCAAATAAATACAAGTTAAAACACACACATATACCTCCTTGGGAAACGAACTTTCTCTCTTTTTAAGTGATTGGGTCATTAGTGTTGATTTTTCCTAAAATCATCACTCGATACTTACCGCTCATATACGTTCTTTTGTTTTCCTAAACAAGAGTCGTATTAATACCACAATCAGCTATCATAAGGAAAAGATGCTGCTATGCAAGAAGATGGAAGTTGGGGTTAAACTGTCGGCTGAGGAAGGAGCAATGCCTGATGATACTGATGATGAAGCCTTCAACCAAGAACTTGAAGCACATTACTCGTACATGGCAAAGGTTGAAGAAGTTCTCAACGTCACTAAAGATGACAATGGTCCTATCTTTGATATTGAGCCAATCGATAAGGTACACACTGAAGAGGAATATAATGTGTTTGGTAATACCCATGAGCATTGTGAGCTACCCAAAGCCATTAATGACACATGTATGATGGAAACGGTTGATAGCAATACCACACCCGATTCATCAGACAGGTGCAATAATGAGTCTGAGGATGATCAACATGCAAATGAGTATGATGATGACGAGGAGCGTATTGCGCTTGCTAGCTTAATTGCTTCTTTACAAAAAGATTTCAAAGAAACTAGAAAGAGTCAAAAGCAATTAAAGAAGGCAAACGCTACGCTCACTCAAAATTTTGAAGAATGCAAAGCTGCTCTAATTAAATCTAGTGAGACCATTGATAGCTATAGAGCTTAGCTTCTTCAAAAGACCAATGAGATTGAGGGGTACAAAGGGTGTTTAATTAATGTCAAAAGGACGATTTTCAAAAGAAATACAACGAGACTCTTAAGCTTCTAGAACAAGAGAAACGTAATTACAACACCTCTTTGAGTACTGAACATCACAAAACATATCTTGCTACCACTAAAGTCAATGAGCTAACTCAAGTAAATGGTTTTCTTCAAGAGAATAAAACTAAACTTGTTAATGAAAAGAAAGTTGTGGTTGAAAAGATGGAAAAGGATTTCAAAACTAAACAAGCAAATGACATCGACAAAATGGTGGAACTTGAAACTCAACTTGATTTTTACAAGAAAATTGTTTACAAAACTAATAAATCAATTCAAACCATGAGAATGTTGGCACCTCGTTCGTTTTTCAAGGATAGACCTAGTTTTGCAAATCCTAAGTACCTTGAGCAAGCTCAATCTGTGAATCAACACTTATATCTTGATGAGTCCCAATGGACCGACCTTGATTGTCTTGTTGTTAGGCCCGATAGTGAAGAGACAAATGATTTGGAAGAAGAGAGTAGACCAAAATTAATGAAGAATTTGGTAAACCATATAATTATGCTTATGAAAACAGTCTTTATGGTCTTTTCAAACCACAAACACAGAAAACTCGTGAGCAAATATTTTTCGAATGTGAACAAATAAGAATTAAATGGAGACAAGCTTTTGCCAATGTTTCAAAATTATTGACTACCTGCCACATAAAGCTTCTGTAACCAAGAGTAAGCAAGCACTTAGTATTCTCAAAAGTAACATTGAAAATTTCAAAAAGGTTGTTGATGTTGACTAGAAAAAACGTGAACTTTCGAAAGGAGATAAAGAAATTCCTCACGATATAACCGTGCTTGTGAAAAGTATTTTGATTCCGCTTGCGGAAAGAACGCAAAAACATATTTTGGAATTTGAAACATTAACTAAACAAGAAATACTAAATGATTTGAAATATATGGAATCTCTTGAACAAGAAGTGAACGACCATCAACCTGAAAGAGACGAGTTTTCTACTGCATATGATCTACTCTTACACGACTGTCTCTCAAAAGATATTGTGTGTGTTTATGTTACATCTTGTGTTGATATTGATGAATATTCATATGTTGCATGCAAATATCTTGATCAAGTTAAAGAATGTGAACTTCTTGAAACTGAGCTTTCGAATAAAGTTGACCAAAAAGAGTTTTCGTTACTTCAACATAGATATGATTATCTTCAAAAACATTGTCACTCACTTGAACTTGTTTTGCAAAAGAAAGTTGGCAGTTTTTCAAATGATACACCTTTAGAAGTAAAATTATCTGAGTCATGTCGATTACTAAACGAAAAAAGTCTTGATATTTCGGATTTGAAAGCTCAGTTACAAGAAAAAGACATAGCAATTGCAGAGTTGAAGAAACTCGTTGCTAAGATGGATGGGAAAGTTGTGGAACCTAGCGTTAAGAAACCTGTTGTTAGACAACCCAATGCCTCTAAAGTGAATAGATCCTCTATCTTGGGAAAACCATCTGTTTCTCAAATTCTTCGTTTGCAAAACCTGTGTTTGCCCCCAAGATGGATGGAAAGGAAAGGTTACTACATACTCAACCCATAAGGAATGCTATAGCACCAAGCGTTAAGCACAATAATGTGATTAAACTAGGGATGTATAGAATGACCACTAAACCCACAAACAAAGTTAGTCACTCACCTCAGACTTCTAGAAACACTAATATTCGTGTGTCTTCTACTACAGGAGTAGTCTCCACTGCTAGTGTTAGCCGGCCTCAACTTAAGAGATCTCAAGTGAATGATAAGGTCTGGAAACACAAGAGTCAAGGGAAGATAAAGGAAGTAGAAGAACACCCTAGGAATTTGAATGTTTTTAAGAATAAAAAGTCTGTAATCGCATGTAATGACGATTTGAATGATTTGAATGATTTTAATGATTTGAATGATTTGAATGCTATGAATGTGAAATTTTTTTGTGTCAAATGTGGAAAGTGTGCTAATGCTAATCATTCTATGTGTTCTATGAATAATGTCAAAGGCGTAGAAACTAGAACTAAGAAGCAAGTTGCGATGCCTATTAGTGCTAGTAAACCCAGACACAAAGTGAACCATTCTGGTGAAACCCTCACTAAGAAAAGTAATGCATCAGACTCCACCACTAAGAACCCTAGAAGCAGAATTACAGAATTATATGAGTCTGCTAGCAAATCTTGGAAATGGTGGTTTGCTAATTAATGTCCTCTAGGATATAAATGGATGCCTAAAGTTAGGACAGAAAATGTGACAACGAGTGTTAGTATGCCTTTAAACATTGTTAAGGACACTAATGATTCTACAATCACAACTACTGTGGTATCCAATTTAGCAAATGCTTCATCGTGTTCTAACTCTTCTGCAGGTGATACAAATAATTCTCTTTATACTGGACTCCGGATGCACGAAGCACATGACGGGGAATCTCAAGCTTCTAATTAACTTCGTGGAGAAGTTCCTGGGTACGGTCCGATTCGGAAATGATCAATTTGCACCGATCCTAGGATATGGAGATTTGGTTCAAGGGAATATCACGATCAAAAGGGTATACTACGTCGAAGGGCACAATCATAACTTTTCTCGGTTGGTCAATTCTGTGATGCAGATTTGGAGGTTGCTTTCAGAAAGAAGACATGTTTTGTTCGTGATTATGATGGGAATTACTTACTTACCGGTACACGGGGTAGTGATCTTTACACAGTTTCACTTCAAGACACAACTTCATCAACTCCAATTTGCTTCATGGCTAAAGCTTTAACGAATCAGGCATGGTTATGGCATCAACGTTTATCTCATCTTAATTTTGATACCATCAACTTGATATCCAAGAAAGATATTATGAGAGGCCTTCCAAGCTTGAAATTCATCAAAGATCATCTTTGTTCTTCTTGTGATATTTGTAAAGCTAAACGAAGTCGCTTCAAAACAAAGACTACACCAAGCTCTAAAGGACGGTTAGATCTTCTCCATATATATTTGTGTGGTCCCATGCGGGTTCATAGTATCAATGGGAAGAAATATGTTATGGTAATTGTCGATGATTACTCAAGGTACACATGGACTCACTTCTTGAGGTCCAAGGATGAAACACTTGAAGTTCTCATCAGCTTCCTTAAGCTGATACAACGTGGTCTTCAAGCTCAAGTAAAAGTGGTTCGAACTGACAGAGGCACAGAGTTTTTGAATTCAACTCTGAGAAACTATTTTGAAGCTGAAGGAATTGAACATGAAACATCTATTGCTCGAACACCCGAACAAAACGACGTTGTTGAAAGACGAAACCGTACTTTAGTTGAGGCTGCTCGAACATTATTATCTGCTTCAAAACGTCCACCATACTTTTGGGCCGAAGCCGTGTCAACCGCATGCTACACACAAAACTGATCCTTAATTATCCCAAGACACGAAAAGACACCATATCACATAATTCATGATCGAAAACCTTCACTCAAACACCTTCATGTTTTTGGATGTACGTGTTACATTATTCGAGATGGTGAAAATCTGGACAAGATGAAAGAGAAAGGTGATGCATGTATTCTTGTGAGATATGCGACTCAGTCTAAGGGATATAGAGTTTACAACAAGAGAACAAAGTTGATAGTCGAGACTATTCACATCCGATTTGATGAATTACAAGAAATGGCACTTGAACAAAATAGTTTAAGTCCCGACCCACAACGACAAACGACTTCCGTTCACAACCGCACGGAACTTAGAACTCAAGACCACAGCAATAAACCGTCAAGTTCAAAGCTGGTTCAAGGAAATGTTCCAAGAGCAGATATGACAGTAAACACGACAACTGAAGAGTTGGAAATGTTATATGGACCAATCTATGATGAATATTTCATGGGGGAGAAACATGTTGTATCAAAGTCTTCCGCTGTCACTCATGATATGAATGATGATACCGATCATAGTCAACAAAAGGATACAACTTCATCTACTTCAACACGGGTTGCTGCAGATTTACTTCCTCGGAATATCACATCAACACTCGCTCCTATAACATCCACAACTACTGTCATTGCTCCAGAGAATACAAATCAAGCAGACAATGCATTATCTAACGAAGACGAATTTATCAACCCATTCGGTACACCGGTACACGAAACTGAAGAGTCCTCTACTCGCCATGTTGATCCGTCAAATATGCATATGTTCTACCAACGACATCCTTCAAAACATCATTGGACCCGAGATCATCCTTTGGTTCAAGTAATTGGAAACCCTTCACATCTCGTTCGTACAAGACGACAGCTTGAAACCGATGGCGATGTTTGTATGTTCGCACTCGCCATGAGTTCAGCAGAACCGAAAAACATCAAAGAATCCATGGTTGATCATGCTTGGATTGAATCGATGACGGATGAACTTCAACAATTTGAGAGACTTAAAGTCTGGGAACTTGTTGACAGACCATTTGATGTAATACCATTAAATCTTCGATGGATCTGGAAAAACAAGATGGATGAAGAGAACACGATCATCAAGAATAAATCTAGGCTAGTGGCTAAAGGGTATGGCCAGATAGAGGGTGTTGATTTTGAAGAATCATTTGCACAATAGCTCGGTTGGAAGCGGTCAGGATTTTCCTTGCTTATGCTGCACATAAGGGATTCATTTTCTATCAAATGGACGTAAAGACGGCGTTTCTTAACGGTCCTTTGAAGGAAGAAGTCTATGCCACGCAACCGGAAGGATTCGTCAATCCTCACTATCCTGACAAGGTGTATCGTCTCCACAAAGCACTTTATGGACTCAAGCAAGCTCCAAGGGCGTGGTACGACGAGCTCTCGAAATTCCTGGTATCCAAAGGTTTCTCAAAAGGTTCCATTGATCTAACTTTGTCCACTTATAAATATGGGGATGACATTTTGCTTGTGCAGATTTATGTTGATGAAATTATTTTCAGGTCTACAAACCCAAAACGTTCAAAATGGTTTGAAAAAGTAATGTACAGCAAATTTGAAATGTCAATGATGGGCGAACTAAAATTCTTTCTAGGAATTCAAGTTCACCAATCCCCAAGTGGTATCTTTATTAACCAAGCTAAGTATTGTCAAGAGATAATAAAAAAGCATGGTATGACATCATGTGACCCTGTTGGGACACCATTATCAACCACATCCCTAGATGCTGATTTAGAGGGAGATGCCTTAGATCAAACAAGATATCGTTCCATGATCGGCTCCCTCATGTACTTAACAGCAAGCCGACCAGATATATCACATGCTACGTGTTATTGTGCACGATATCAAGCACGACCCACTAAAAAACACCTCAAGGAGGTTAAACAGATCTTTCGGTACCTTAAGAATACCATTCACATGGGACTCTGGTATCTGAGGGAAACCGGTTTCTTTCTAACGGCCTATTCAGATTCTGATCATGTAGGGTGTCTTGATACACGAAAAAGTACTTCTGGTGGTGCATAATTTCTAGGTCAAGATAAGCTTGTGGGATGGTCTTCCAAGAAGCAGGATTGCACATCATTATCATCAGCCGAAGTGGAGTATGTGTCTCTATCTACGTGTTGTGCTCAAGTTATTTGGATGAGAACACAACTCACGAATTATGGCTTCTACTTTGATAAAGTACCTATGGACTGTGACTCAAAGTCCGCCATAGCCATCTCCTGCAATCCGGTACAGCATTCCCGTACAAAGCACATTGATGTCAGATATCACTTCATTAAGGAACAAGTTGAAAGGGGTATTGTTGAATTATACTTTGTTGGAACTGATTACCAATTAGCTGACTTGTTTACAAAAGCTCTTTCGAAAGAGAGGTTTGCGTATCTAGTTAGGCAAATTGGTATGAGATGTTTGACTCCAGCAGAACTAGAGATTCTGGCAAAGAAGCCTGCTTGATTCATCTATCAAACATCCACATGTAAATATAAATGAAAAAGCAAAATATAAAATTAAAAATCTTTGAAAATCCAAAAATATTCTTCTCGGCATGTCTTTCAGTATCGACAATATGGACGTACCTAGAAATGTCGCTCAATAACGACATGGGTGTGTACATAAATCTCGAATGAAAGTTATAAATATTTTACAAAACATGTCATTTCTATTTTATAAAGGAAATTGTCTATTTTGGACAATATTAACAACAACGGGTAGAGAAATCTATCTTGGGTTGAGCTTGTCACAAAACATTCAACGTTTTACGCTCAACACAATGGCTTGTAATCACTTTCAGATTGCAACCCGGATCTATATTCACAATTTTTTCAAGAATTTCTCAATGATTATTTTAAATCTTTCAAAAATTGTGTGTTCAACAACTCCCATCCTCAAAAAGCGAAATGTGGATCACGTCCTCGTAATGACAATTCAATTGGATCAATTTTTGAGGGGGAGCGTTCCAAATTCATGCTAAGTTTGACATATTTTTCTCCCGAAAGTTTTCAAGACTATTTTTCACAATATATTTTAATCAAATTTGGTATCTTTAATATCAAACAATTTTATATATTAAAGATAGGTGAGAAAATGTGATTAAAATGTGATCTAAAGACTCAAGCACTCATGGTTTCGATCAAATACCCACAACATCTTTAATTCACGACGTTATTGGTGTCAAAAAGGTGGTTAGGTTTAAAGTCCTATGATCCAACCAAAACCGGAGGGATCTTCCTAGGGACAATCCAATAGATTATTAGAAGTCCTTAGGAAAGATGGAGTAGAACGTGAACGTAGCTGAATGCCGACTAAGTACTGATGCTAGCACTGGAACAATCACAACAAGGTGCTAGTAATGATGTCTTGGTAAGCAGTGAAGGAGTTGAAGAATGAAAAAGAAATGTAAGGATAAAGGGTGTAAAGAAATTAGCCCTCCATAACACTTAGGCAGAAATCGGGTCAACATATCATGAAGACAACGCATCATGGACCCAGTGATGTAATGCACAACCCTTCCCCAGCTGACTCAGGCTTCTCTCAAAAGAAGTTTGTTTTATTGTCACGGAGATCAACATGACTTCTATTGACTTTCTCACTCCGAGATAGTTGATATTGAATAGGTGGCATCTGCACCAGCCTCCGACTACTAAAAGTGCGCAAATCGAGTCTAGAGCCAAGAGATCAATTAAATCTCGTTAGGACACACGGATGACGATTAATACTTGCTTTTACACCACGTATCAAAATTCGTAGTCCCAAGTCTTTTCGAATTGATCACCGGTCTAGAGTGCTACTCAATCGTCTTTTGGTGAACAAGAGAATGGTTTGGTTTTGTTTATCTCAGCAAGTATGAAAATGTCGTTGAGTAAAATTAAAGTATTTAAGAATTAAACTAAAAGTTATTTAGAAAACGACTTTATGTAAAACTTTAAAACTTAAAACATGTTCTATCGGAATAATGCAATTAATTTCTATCGGAATAGTACTAAAATAAGCCACCGGAATATAGAAACAAGTCATCGGAATAATTCATGTGAATACCCATCGGAATAATCAAGGTCAAATCTGTCGGAATGCAATGTGGTCACAATATCAAGATCGGAATAATCCAACACTTCTGTCGTAATGTACTTCTGTCGGAATGATGCTTATCGGAATGAGTTAGATCGCAATCCAGATCGGAATATCTAGAAACACCTTTGTCGCAAAGTGGTTCAGATTGGAATGTTGTAAAGTAAATTTGGGCAGCGTTTTGTTTTAACAAGAACCTTAGTCCCGTCAGAATATGCGATCGCAATGAGCGATCGCAATCCAGATCGGAATAAGGGGGAATGACCAAGTGATCGCAAAGTAAAACCCTTTTGGGTTATTGCGATCTAAACCAGTAGTCCGTCGGAATGTGTAAAGACCCAAGATTACGATGGAATGCACTCTTAATCCGAAATTAGTGGCAAGTTTAAAACTCAGTAAGCAAGTGTAATAAGCTATCTAATCCGAATGTTAAACAACTCAAAAATCTTAGATTCGACCACTTCTAAAACATAAAAGATTACAAACTTTATGAAATGAACTTTTATAATGACCAAAACCTTTGTGAAATCCGAAAATCAATAAGCTAAACTTGAAATAAGCCAATAAGCATAGAGAGCTTATAACTTATACGTGTAAAAGCTTAAGTGTAAACAAAGAAGATTAATCCTTTAATCACGAAAACATCAAATCATACGCATGAAGTATGCATATCGGATCAAAGATAAAGTAAATCAAGAAATGTAGAATGAGATTAAAGGACACAAAGCTTAAACTTAAACTTTTGATTAAAGAAACTCAAATACAAGGATTAATGAAAGCTTAAAAGAAAGGAAGAATGAAAAACTTATTGAGAGAAAGTTTAGAACTTTCTCTCTCTAAAAACTAGAAAGAAAACTTAAAATAAAACTAGCTAACCCCCTCCTAATGTGATTAGGAGGGTATTTATAGGGAAGTGGGAAGTGCATGTGTGGTGCTTCCTTCTTTCTTTTCTTCTCGACTCGATTTAATTCATTTGTCTTTCTCGATGTCGTCTCGGGATTAATTAAACTCGTCTTAACATTTCTTCATTTATTTAGACTCGAGTTCTTCGACTTCATTAAACTTCCGTCTTTAGACTTGTTCTTCGATAAATTTTCAGAATAGGTCTTGGACTTCCGTTTCTTTTTGCACTCTTGATCTTTTGACTTCGTCTTTTCCCGTTTTCTTCGATAAAAGCCCGTGAAAGCCCGTGTTTTCTTCCTTTTTCATCTTTTGGTCCTAAAACACAATAAAAACACAAACCACGCATAATTCCGACTTTTACGACATAAATCACACGTTTTGGTCTTGTTATTATTGGAAATATGTGGTAAAAGGATAAGTGTTTTCACACTTATTAAATCCCCTACACTTGACCATTGCAATGCCCTCATGCAATGCATTAATTTTAAAGCACAGTTTACATTTTCCATCACAAATAACCCACCTTGGCCTTTATTAAATACTAAACATAAGATAGAAACAAGTAAAGAAATTAAAGACTTACATTGGGTTTTGGCTGCCATGAACGTTTATCATCCTCAAGTTTCACATTCCTCATACCAAGCTTAAAAACGATATCATTGTTATTATAAGTTAGCAAACTAACACGAATTCATGTGGGCCAATTATTCACTTAGACTCCCTTATTCCTAGGTGTATCTCTTATATTTTATTTTTGTCTTGAATGATCACGAGGATGCATTGTTTGACTTATTTCGATAGTTATTTAGGCCGAAAATAAAGTGAACGATTTAATCAATAGTTAGCTAAAGGACAAAATCTTTTAAAACTGCTTCTCGGGACCTCATAAAGTTCATATCTTGGCATAACTCGCTTCACGATTTGAGACCTTTCTCGGACCGATATTTGGCAGCGACTTCATACTTCGAATCTTTGAGAGATATTCTTGAAATTATGGTCTTCTCTTCATAATAGGAATTTCTTTACTTGAAGTTTTGAGAGATTCTTCATATTTGGACCACGACTTCTTCATTTTTCTCCAATCTTTATTTTAGACTTTGATATACAACGATCTGCCTCCTTTTAGGACTTGGATCTATTTATCCTCATACCTCGTTAGGGCCTTTTTGGATAGACTTCTCCATGATCTTTAGGGAGTATTCGCTTTTCGTCGTGTGTCTTGATCCTTCATATTGATTTTCGATAAATGATTCTTCACATCACTTTTGGATCTTTAGCAACAAAATGTAGCCCTCATTCCTTGTTAGGGAATTTACGGACTCGCCAATCTGCGCATCCCGCTTCAATAAGTTATGCCTTGGCTATGAACTCTAATCCGTACCGAGCAACTTTTAAACGATCTTAGGCTAGAAGCTAAGTAACTTTTCAAATCGTACAACCTTATTTATTGCAGATAAATTTATTAACAAGCGAAGGGAGAATAGGCTTATAATTAACTCACATAAATTCACGAAAGAATACCAAACTTATAATTGACTCTATCATCTCTCATCCTCCACAGTTTAAAATCTCAAGGAATGAGACTCGTGGATGCTTAGCCTATTAAATCAAAGTTTTGGGTTTTCGAGTCATCTATAGGATCTTGCAAGTTCTTAGACTTTTTCAAGATTAGAAATCGCATTTTAAAGTTCCCTTGATAAACAACTCTCTAGGATCAATTATAGGAACTTGCGCGTTTTATAGCTCCCTATATAAAAGCCTAGCAAAAGTTGACTTAAACACGTTAAGGATACTAGCTAGAGTAAACTTAGAAAAGTAAACTCGGGTTGAGTCAAAATGTTCACTACTAAGAAAAATTTAAAACCACTTTATTGAAAATTTATTCTAGCAATAGAAGGAAAATAAACATAATAAAGGAAAATACAACTATACAACTAGGCCAAAATAGATTAAAAAATTTGAAAAATGTCGAAAAATCAAATTTTCCGGTTAAAATGAGGGCAAATTCATGGAAAAGACCACTTACTTCGATAGAAGTCCCCCCTACACTTGAGATAAACATTGTCCTCAATGTTTAAGTATGTGGGAGTAAACTCCCCTACACTTATGACATTGTGCACTTTGTTTAAATCTTGCTAAGGAAAGGACAACTATGGTGATTTCAATGTGAACATATAAAATATGAAATATTGAATCACAAGAGTTTAGGATAGAACCGGGAAGATGGGAACACGGTATCACGGTTCGTCAAAAGTCATCAAGATTCTCTTTGAAGCTTGAATCCCTGCACAAGATAAGAAGCAAGACAACAAACACATACGGGGCTCCCCCCTACACTTATTATGAAAGCAGTAAAGGATATATCACGGGTTGCCTCCCGAGAAGCGCTTGTTTTTTTTCTCCGAGTCACGAGCCTGACTCGACCCAATTTAGTTCATGGGGAACGTGGTGAGGGATGGAATCATCTCATGAGAGATGTCCTCACCAAAGTACAGCTTCAAACGCTGGCCATTCACCTTGAAATTGGGCCCATTTGGCTGAGAAAGCTCAATGGTCCCATATGGAAAGACTTTGCCGACGGTGAATGGACCAGACCAGCGGCTCTTCAACTTGCCAGAGAAGATCTTCAACCGAGAGTTAAAAAGTAAGACTTGATCACTAACGTGGAACTCTCGGTTCTTAATCCTTGCGTCATGAATGATCTTGGTCTTCTCCTTGTAGATCAGTGAGTTCTCGTAAGCTTCATTCCTCAGTTCGTTGAGCTCATTGAGTTGAATCTTGCGATGATCACCGGCTTTGTTGATGTCGAAGTTAACCCACTTCAAGGCCCAGTGTGCCTTATGTTCTAGCTCGATGGGGAGGTGGCATGCTTTCCCGTACACAAGACGATAAGGCGTACAGCCGATTGGGGTCTTATAAGCAGTACGGAAAGCCCACATAGCATCATCTAACTTATCGGCCCATGCGGCGCGATGCTCTCCCACAGTGCGCTCCAAAATTCGCTTCAATCCACGGTTGGAAATCTCGGCTTGCCCATTGGTTTGGGGATGATAGGCGGTGGAAAGACGATGATTAACACCATACTTAGCCATGACTCTTGCAAATTGATCGTTGCAAAAATGAGTCCTGTGGTCACTGATAATAGCACGAGGAACGCCGAATCGAGCAAACAGCTGCTTCAAAAAGTTCACAACCACCCTCGCATCGTTCGTTGGGAGAGCCTTAGCTTCAACCCAATTAGAAACGTAGTCAACGGCGACGAGGATGTACTTGTTCCCTTTGGAGGATGGAAATGGCCCCATAAAGTCGATGCCCCATACGTCAAAGATTTCACATTCTTGTATGAAATTTTGAGGCATCTCATCCTTATGTGTGATCTTGCTTTGGCGTTGGCAAGCATCACAATGCTTAACCATTTCGTGAGTGTCACGATAAATGGTGGGCCAATAGAATCCAGAGTCAAACACTTTCTTAGCGGTGTAGTTGGGACCAAAGTGACCACCGGTGGGTCCTTTATGGCAAGCAACAAGGATTTGCAAAGTTGCCGATCCATCAACACATCGACGAATGATCAGATCAGCACATTGTTTGAATAGAAAATGGTCATCCCAAAAGTAAGTCTTAACATCATTCAAGAACTTCTTCTTTTGTTGGGATGTTAACCCTTTGATGAGAATACCACCCGCTAAGTAGTTTGCAATGTCGGCAAACCACGGGGTGTCATCAAGATTGAGATTTATAGACATTAAGGTCTCAAGGGGGAAAAAGTCATTGATCTCTTTGTTCAGATGATCCCCTTGATATGGATCCTCAAGTCTACTCAGATGATCCGCGGCTAGGTTTTCGGCACCCTTCTTGTCACGAATTTCAATGTTGAATTCTTGAAGGAGTAAAACCCATCGAAGAAGTCTTGGCTTAGAGTCGTGCTTAGTCATCACGTACTTCAACGCGGAATGGTCCGTGTATACGATGGTGGTGGATAAAACAAGATAGGGGCGAAATTTTTCAAAAGCATAGACAACAGCTAAAAGATCTTTTTCGGTTGTCGTATAATGCAATTGAGCCCCCGTCATTGTTTTGCTAGCATAGTGGATTGGTTGGAAGTGTTTATTCACTTGTTGGCCCAAAACCGCACCAATAGCAAAGTCGCTAGCATCGCACATCAATTCAAAGGGTAGCTCCCAATTAGGGGTAACCAAGACCGGTGCCTAAGTTAGCTTATCCTTAAGAAGATTGAAGGCTTCGATACACTCTTTAGAAAAGATAAAAGGAGTATCTTTTTCCAAGAGGTGGGTCATCGGGCGAGCGATTTTAGAGAAATCCTGAATGAATCGACGATAGAAGCCCGCATGACCCAGAAAACTTCTCACACCCTTCACGGTTGAAGGTGGAGGTAATTTGGCTATGACATCTACTTTAGCACGGTCGACTTCAAGACCGGCTTTAGAGATTTTGTGTCCTAGCACAATGCCTTCTTTTACCATAAAATGGCATTTTTCCCAATTCAGGACAAGGCGAGTGTCTTCGCACCGCTTAAGCATACGTTCCAAATTGGCAAGGCAAGAAGAGAAGGAATCCCCGAAGACCGAGAAATCATCCATGAAGACTTCCATGGTTTGCTCAACCATGTCATGGAAGATACCCAACATGCACCTTTGGAAAGTCCCGGGGGCATTGCATAAACCAAAAGGCATTCTTTTGTAAGCAAATGTACCATAGGGACAAGTGAATGTTGTCTTCTCTTGATCTTGGGGATCGATGGGTATTTGGAAATAACCCGAGAAACCATCAAGAAAGCAGTAATATTCATTACCCGCTAAACGTTCAAGCATTTGGTCCATAAAAGGAAGAGGGAAATGATCCTTTCTCGTGGCATCATTGAGTTTGCGGTAGTCTATACAAACTCTCCACCCAGTAACGAGACGGGTAGGAATCAACTCGTTGTTTTGATTGGGCACAACGGTGATTCCGCCTTTCTTAGGCACACAATGGGCTGGACTAACCCATGGTGAATCCGAAATAGGGTAAATCATACCCGCATCAAGAAGTTTGATAACCTCTTTTTTGATGACTTCATGGATTTTAGGATTCACCCTTCGTTGGCTTTGAATTGTGGGCTTAAAGTCGTCCTCCATGAGAATTTTATGTGTGCAAAAGTGAGGATCAATTCCGCGAATATCGGAGATTTTCCATGCGATAGCTCTTTTATGTTTCTTCAACACGGCGATGAGTCGGGATTTTTCTTCTTCTTTCAGGTCGTTCGCGATGATGACCGATAACTTCTCGTTGTCTTCAAGGAAAACGTACTCAAGATGAGGAGGTAGGTCCTTAAGCTCAAGATTAGGAGGATCCTTAATAGATGGTGTAACTAACGATGGATCATCATTAGTCACCTCTTTAGGAGAAGGAGGAGAAAACGGGTCTTCATTGAGAAGTCTCTCAATAGTACGAATGTCTTCATCCCAATCGGTGGAAGAATCATCATACTTAATATCGAGAGGACCCAAGCTAGCTTTGAAATCATCCAAGTCACTTTCTCCAAAAGGAGTCAATGACGGAGCAATTGAGGCAACGGTCTTAACATTGGGTAGAGAAGAGGGAGTACTTTTGCAAGCATCATGAAAATGTTCTTCACAAGCCTCATCGAGAACATCAATAGCATTAACACTCTCATATGAATAAGGTTGCTTAGAAATCTTACCCATGTTGAAGAAAATTTTATCGTCACCAACTCTCATGATTATTTCGCCTGTGGCTACATCAATGAGAGTGCGACTGGTCCTCAGGAAGGGACGTCCAACGATTAATGGAACACGAGGATCCATCGCGTAGTCAACGACAACAAAATTCGCCAGGAAGGTGAATTTGTTAACGCCAACGAAAACGTCTTCGGCTATCCCCACTGGATAAGCAACCATACGGTTAGCTAATTCCAAAGTCATTTTGGTGGGGACTAGCTCGGGGAGAGATAATTGCTTCCAAACACTTAAAGGCATTAAGTTTATACTGGCACCTAGATCGGCTAGGGCCATGCAATTCTCTACTCCCGGGAAGTTGCAAGGAATCAAGAAGCGACCCGGATCACCAAGTTTGGTGGGCAATTTCCTTAAGAGAACGGCGGAGCAATTCTCATTAAGTTGGGTCTGAGCAATGTCAAGAAGCTTCTCCTTGTCACTAAGAAGATCTTTAAACATTTTCGCGTATTTAGGCATGTGAGCGAGAGCCTCGGCAAAGGAGATGTTAAAATTCAATTGTTTAAACATTTTTAGAAAGTTTGAAACTTGAATATCATCCTTGCTCTTTTGCTTCTCTTTCCTCAACCTTGAAGGATAAGGTATATTGGATGAAGAAGAAGGCTTAAGGGGAATAGGATCACTCACAACCACGGGTGGTGGGGGAATGGGGGTAGAAGGCAAAGGAGGTCGAGAAAGTTTCTCTTTTTCCTTATTCACAATCACGGGTGGAGGTGTAGGAAGCTCGGGTTCCGTATAACCTTTTCCACTACGAGTGGTGATTGCTTTCATCTCCCCTCTTGGGTTCGCAACGGTGTTACTCGGAAGAGTACCCGAAGAAGAGGATTGATTACCTTGGATGAGCGAACCGGTCATATCACGTATGTTAAGCGCTTGAGTGCTGAAAGAGTCTCTGATGTCTGCACGAATTTCATTGCTTTGTTTTGCCATGTCATTCCTTAGCTCGGCTTGAATATCGTTCCCTTGTTTCGCCATTTCTCCCTTCAAGTTGACGACTTGACTCTGAAGATTCGTCACCATCTCTCTATTAGTCTTCATGAATGTTTCGACGTCTGGATTCAATGCCATCGATTGATTGAGAGGTGGAGCTTGGTAAGCTTGAGAATTTCCTTGAGTTGGGTATGGGTTTCTTTGGGATTGATATAGATTGTTAGCACGAGGTTGGGATTGGTTGTTTCGGTTATAGCTTTGTTGTTGGGTTTGATTTGGAGGAGGGAAACCGGGTGGTGCAAGATAGTTGTTTGAACGAAAACTTAGCAAGCTACGGTCTCCTTGAGGACGAGCTTGATAGCCTCCCGTGGGATAAGTACCGTAAGCCGCGTTAACGTTTTCAGAAAAATTGCCTTGGGTAGAAGGATAATCATTGTAAGAATGAGGACCACCACATGTGTCACAAGAAATAGCAACAGCTTTAGCTTGTTGAAAGTGGTTTGTGGCTATGGTCATGAAATTCTTGTTCATCTCAACGAGTTGTCGAGAAATTTTAGTCATCTCGGGATTGGAAGTAGTAGAAGAAACATTGACTCTCGGGTTAGATCTTGAGGATGCGGATGAATCCCAATTCTTGTGGTGAGTAGTCATGTTTTCAATCAACTCTCTACACTCCTCCGGTCTCCTTTTCATAAAAGTACCACCGGCGGCGGCATTGATCGTGTCACGATCACGAAAAGTGAGACCATCGTAGAAAGTATCAATGAGAGTGACGGGGAGCATGTTGTGATTTGGACAGCGGTCGATCAAATCATTGTATCATTCCCAAGCATCGAAGAGCGATTCATCATATTCTTGCATGAATCCACTAATTTGGTTACGAAGGCTAGTGACCATGGATGGTGGGAAGTAGCGCGAAAAAAAGCGTTGAGTCATGTCATTCCAAGTATGAATAGAATTCTTTGGGAGACGGTCAAACCATTTTTCGGCATGGTGAGAAAGCGAGTGGGAAAATAGTTGAAGGCGAAGGTCATCCATAGAAACACCGGGCGACTTCATGCTTTAGGTGATGGTAATGAATTTGTCGAGGTGTTTGTTGGCATCATCATCCGGAATTCCGCGAAATGGGTTAGTTTGCACTTGTTGGATCATGTGATGCTTCAACGAAAACTCCTGAGCCGTGACGTGTATCGACGCAATCGGGCCTCCGCGTCCGTTCATGGTGGGTTGACACAATTCCTCCATTGTTCGTAAATCAGGTAGGGGACATTGTTGTTGTTTTTATTGTTATTCAAATTGGGTAGAGGTGGGTTATTATTGTTGTTATTAACACCAGCCATATCTAGATCTTCACGAGTCTCGGGCTCAGAATAGTTCGAAGATCTAGTACGCATACACCTGCAGAAGAAAAATGCACAGAGAAAATATCTATATAATCTTTTTGGTGCAAAAACTTTTGGAAAAGAATTGCTTTTTATGATTTTTCAATGTTTTTGTATTTTTGAAGAATTTTATATTTTTTTAGGGTTTTTGAAAATTTTTGAAGCAAGGAAAATAACTTTCAAAGAACGGTTCCCAAAATTCAATGCGTCTCTCACTAGAAACCGTTAAACTTAACGAAAAGAGCCGGCAGCGGCGCTATTTAATACTTGGTTTTGCAACCAAGTATAAAATCTTATCGTCTGAATCTCTTCGAATTGATCACCGGTCTAGAGTGCGACTCAATCGTCTTTTGGTGAACAAGAGAATGGTTTGGTTTTGTTTATCTAAGCAAGTATGAAAATGTCGTTCAGTAAAATTAAAGTATTTAAGAATTAAACTAAAAGTTATTTAGATAACGACTTTATGTAAAACTTTAAAACTTAAAACATGTTCTATCGGAATAATGCAATTCATTTCTATCGGAATAGTACTAAAATAAGCCATCGGAATACAGAAACAAGTCATCGGAATAATTCATGTGAATACCCATCGGAATAATCAAGGTCAAATCTGTCAAAATGCAATGTGGTCGCAATATCCAGATCGGAATAATCCAACACTTCTGTCGCAATGTACTTCTGTCGGAATGATGCATATCGGAATGAGTTAGATCGCAATCCAGATCGGAATAACTAGAAACACCTTTGTCGCAAAGTGGTTCAGATCGGAATGTTGTAAAGTAAATTTGGGCAGCGTTTTGTTTTAACAAGAACCTTAGTCCCGTCGGAATATGCGATCGCAATGAGCGATCGCAATCCAGATCGGAATAAGGGGGAATGACCAAGTGATCGCAAAGTAAAACCCTTTTGGGTTATTGCGATCTAAACCAGTAGTCCGTCGGAATGTGTAAAGCCCCAAGATTACGATGGAATGCACTCTTAATCCGAAATTAGTGGCAAGTTTAAAACTCAGTAAGCAAGTGTAATAAGCTATCTAATCCGAATGTTAAACAACTCAAAAAGCTTAGATTCGACCACTTCTAAAACATAAAAGATTACAAACTTTATGAAATGAATTTTTATAATGACTAAAACCTTTGTGAAATCCGAAAATCAATAAGCTAAACTTGAAATAAGCCAATAAGCATAGAGAGCTTATAACTTATACGTGTAAAAGCTTAAGTGTAAACAAAGAAGATTAATCCTTTAATCACGAAAACATCAAATCATACGCATGAAGTATGCAAATCGGATCAAAGATAAAGTAAATCAAGAAATGTAGAATGAGATTAAAGGACACAAAGCTTAAACTTAAACTTTTGATTAAAGAAACTCAAATACAAGGATTAATGAAAGCTTAAAAGAAAGGAAGAATGAAAAACTTAGTGAGAGAAAGTTTAGAACTTTCTCTCTCTAAAAACTAGAAAGAAAACTTAAAATAAAACTAGCTAACCCCCTCCTAATGTGATTAGGAGGGTATTTATAGGGAAGTGGGAAGTGCATGTGTGGTGCTTCCTTCTTTCTTTTCTTCTCGACTCGATTCAATTCATTTGTCTTTCTCGATGTCATCTCGGGATTAATTAAACTCGTCTTAACATTTCTTCATTTATTTAGACTCGAGTTCTTCGACTTCATAAAACTTCCGTCTTTAGACTTGTTCTTCGATAAATTTTCAGAATAGGTCTTGGACTTCCGTTTCTTTTTGCACTCTTGATCTTTTGACTTCGTCTTTTCCCGTTTTCTTCGATAAAAGCCCGTGAAAGCCCGTGTTTTCTTCCTTTTTCATCTTTTGGTCCTAAAACACAATAAAAACACAAACCACGCATAATTCCGACTTTTACGACATAAATCACACGTTTTGGTCTTGTTATTATTGGAAATAAGTGGTAAAAGGATAAGTGTTTTCACACTTATTAACGATCAAGAGAGTCCTACGCTATATCCTTGCGATATTGATAGAACACTCAGAGTGATACTTCCTAGTATTCACAATGATGAGTGGAAATCCTTCCAGTGTTAACTTTAAACAGCACTGCGGTAGGTCATGTGTAAGAATCTTTATGAATTGAACATATGTAAAACTAAAAAGCAACAGTGGTTTGTTTCTCTATCGATTCAAACTCGTTTCAGGTTTCTACGCAATATCTTTATGGTCTTGCCAGAACATTCAGAGTGATA
Organism: Glebionis coronaria; assembly: GCA_025667525.1. Taxonomy (NCBI): domain Eukaryota; kingdom Viridiplantae; phylum Streptophyta; class Magnoliopsida; order Asterales; family Asteraceae; genus Glebionis; species Glebionis coronaria. The sequence goes on along the minus strand of CM046880.1, from coordinate 251,664,974 downwards.
TTTATTAATACTCACAGTGACGAATGGAAATCCTTCTAGCGTCAACATCAAACAGCGCTACGGTAGGTAACTTGCGATATTCTTATGAAACAAGCTTGTGTCAACTGGAAAGCAACAATGGTAAGATTCTTGAGGAATCAAACTTGTTCCAGGAATTTGAATTGACGACTTTAATCAAGTAGATATCTATCCAATTGATTCACTCTTTATGTTCGCAGTCTTGCTTTGAGACGGTTGAGTAAAGAGAATGGCTAGTACAGCCGCGAAACCCTGTCAAGGAGACTCTTAATTGAATCTACCTAATCACAGGTACGATATTTAATATCGTGTAACGGTCTTCACCGACCGGAGGTAAAACGCTACCGATTTAGGACGAATGTCAAAGCCATTCAGTCCATGTCTATGTTTTGTCTCAAGAAGGTGACGTTACGGTGTACTCAGCAAAGTCAAAGATTCACAACCACATACTCATGCCCAAAGACATATTAAACAATCAAGAAAGCTAAAGACTTCTGCAACACTGACGATCAAAATCTTCCTTATCAATTAATGTAAAGGAATGACCTCTCTTCAAGGGAGATTGCTAGCAAGCTTTCAAGATTGTGCAAAGTATGAGCATGTGGATAAAGACACAAGATCGTAAGATGGCAATGACAAGTCAAGGATAATTTGAAGATCTCAAGATAAAAGATAAAGTCGAACGACAACGACAAAGGCTCAAAGATCACAGCATGAAGGAACAAGACTACTATTACACGTTCAAGAACTCATCTATGACGAAATTCGTAATCTCCATTGATCTCCAAATATCAAAGAGGAATGACCTCACATTGGGGGAGATTGTTAGCCTCAAAATATTGAGTCAAACAAGAATGTTCGGTCATAGGTTTATATCGTAATATTTATTAGAACGTTGTAATAGTTAGTTAAAATAGTCGTGACATTACGGGCTTGATGGTTAGCTTAAAAGGCCTCTTTCAAGGTACTAAGCATTTATTCAAGCCCGGTCCAAAACAATATAGTACTAAAGAAAGCCCACATGTGGGTGGACTATATAAGCACCCTCCTAGCATGTTAGGAGGGTGGGCAAGGCATTTCATTTTTCTTAATCTAATTTCACCTAGTTTTCTCCACCTTCTCTCTACTTTCTCTCTCTAGAATCCTTCTATTTTTCTATCTTTAATTTTTGTTTAATCATAAAATCAACCATGGTGAAGTGAATTAATATGGGAACAACATTCGATGCCATCTACAAATAAACAAAGTTCAATGATTAGTATTTTCGATAATACTACCTTTATAGAAAATTAAATACCCATGTTTATAAATAAACAATTAATTTTCTAAAATCTAGAATCCATCAAGACATATCACCACCACATCAGTTGATCTGCTAGTGATGATGATATTCAAGAGGTAATTGACGTTCAATAATTGCATCCAATACAACTTCTAGAATTATGGGACTCAACTTTATATACATTACTTGTGACAATTCAAAAGTGAAAAAGCGAACATGTTTGTCCCATCTATTGCCACGAGTTAAGGTCTCACCTATCTTAACTTGATTAAGTCATCCAACCAAAAACCATGATTATATAACATCGACCTCTCACAATCGAGTGTATTATATCACACTGGGTTACAAAATCACCACATTCTAACGTATGGTGAAAGAGTAAGTGCAAGTGCTGTTACACGTTGGATGGCAAATAAACTTATTTAAAAGGGTATAAATTTTGACAAATTTAAAAACATGTACATAAAAGCATGCAACATCTTTGTATCATGATAATTTATAAAATTTACTCAATTCGTTAATTATAGACATCACATATTTAACTCACAATTCAATTGTATAAGTAGTGATATCATAAAAATTGACGATTCAATATGTGTTCTATTTAAAGAAGTTTAATTTTATCAAGGGAAAAGATTCAAGAATGATTAAAAATCATTCAAACCCTAGACCATTTGTGCCTTCCTAAATAGTATACAAGGTAAGGAAACTACAAGTAGTTAGGTATTATAGGGCAATGGTATCAACAAAACCGAAGTCTTGATGAGTCTTCCCGAACCTTAGCCTTGCAACTAGATAGTACTTTTGCAAATTACGTCATTAATAAAATTTTACAACTTTAAAGTAGAAAACAAATTATAAACTTGATTCTTGCTAATCATGGTGTGAGTTTGATTTAAAACCATGTAAGGGCGACTCATTTATTGCCACATATGATTGTACAAGAACAAGATTATAATAATTCAAATTTCATATAGTTTTAGTCTGATTTCAATAGTTCATTAATACCACATCAATCATGACTTCAATTAAATCAACTAATCAAGAACACATGATTCATGAACTTGCATGATTCCCATGGATCGAAACATAATTTAACAATTAACAACGTGATAAATAACAACTAATTAACGATTAACATCATATTTATCAACAAAAATTACATACAACTTAGGGTTTGTCTAATTAATTTTATTAACACTAATTAGGGTTTATGAAAATCTAATCATCAAATAAAATAATTCAAACAACATCATATTAAGTTTACACAATTTTATCTCTTTCGTTTATATATGTAATTAAAAGTTATACGAACCTGGCTCTGATACCACTTTTGGAACTTAAGTAAACTCTTAACCATATTAATCATACTAATATTCATGAGTACGTAGCCGAATATAGGATCACGTATAGACAAGTAATTAACATAAACGATAAAGAAACGCGTACCTTTTAGCAATGGATTAAATCACCTTTATCGATCAACCAATATAAACCCTGTAAAACCCGTTTTAAAAACCCTAAGATCATTAAACGCATGAAAATACGTGTAAATTAAAACTTTTCAGTTAATTAATATATGACACGAATCATGATTATTTAATACGAACATTACGTATATTAATTTATTACTATAAGTATAATGTATGTTATTATGATTAATTAATACACGATAAGTATTTACGTATAATACTAAAAACATACGAGAATTAAAATACGAAATTAATACGAACGCATACGCGTAATATTTATGCACCAAAAATAAACGAAACTTATATCTAAGTGTGGGGTGGCATCCAAGGAATAAAGAAAAGAGAAAGAGTGGGCTTGGCCCAGTCCACTAGAAATCCTAGTTCAATAAAATAAAACATGGGGAGCATTTATATTTTTAGACAATATCCAAAAAAACTCTAAAAACCACCAAAGTCACGATCGACTTTTTTCTTCCTTCCTTCTGTCGTCGACTCACACACAAGAACAAGAGGGTTCCTTTTTAATTTTGATCTCTAAGAATTTAAGGTGTGTGTTCACGTTATAATTCTTAAATCAAATACGCAACAGGTATCCTCTTAATCTTTAATCTTTGTTATTAAATTATGTTTAATGTTCAAGAATCCCTAAATGATATTTTAAAGACATGTTAAGAATCAAGATTAAACAATAATTAAAAGGGGTTTCGGGATTGGTGATATTTGGCTTGGTTGTGCATAGACTCTCGGTGGTCTTTTTCCACCACCAGTCGCAACCCTTAAGGGTGTAGTGGTTGGACTTTTCTCCTCAGTCGCAAGCAGCAACTATCCCCAAGGGGTGTTGTGTACAGACGGTGGCAACAGGGGGGTAAGGCTTAGGTAGGAAAGACAGGGCAGAAGTAGGAACCGGCTACAACCGGTAGGAACCTGCTACTTTCGGTAGCAACTAAGAACCAGGCAGCAGTGGCCTTGGTTGGGCAGTTTGGGGTGTTTGGTTCAAGGTTTAAGGTCCATAAAGGGGTGTTTGGCTAAGTTACAAACATGTTATAAAACCCGTAAAAATAAGGTCATAATTTAATTCTACTTTCAATTATTTTGAAGTATTTTATAACGTTAAATATTATTATGTTTAACGGTTTAAGTTGAAACCGATATTAAATATTATATTTTAATATTTTGACGAGTAACGAGGACTACTAGTGATCGCGATACCGACGGATGCCTAAAATTTTATATTTTATTATCGATCGTTTCGATATTTAATACTTTCGACGATATCGTTTTAATTACGTATCGAGTCATTATATTATTATTTTTCGTGTGCGTTTAAACTTTTGAAAAGTATTTTTTTTTACGAAACCCGAGTCTCGTAAATATTTCAAAAATTACAATTTACATTTTCTACCCTTTTAAACTATTTTATTCTATTTTGGACCAAAACTATCACAAATTGGCAAAAACTACCCTAACCTTACACTATATAAATTTTTTCCACTATCTCATTTCATTTAAAAAATTCATTAAACAAAATCACCATTCTTCTTCCTCCTCTTTCTTTTTAGCCTACACCACAACACAAGCAAATCATCAAAAATTTTGATGATCAACTTTGATCCATCCAAAATCAAAACAAGTCCCATCCTCCATTTTCAAAGGGCTACAATTTGGTATAAAATTTTCATACATGCAACCATATAAATTTTTCAAGAAAAGTTGGTTATGTTTGATCAAAATTTGTTGTATGCATGTGTTAGTAGTGATGATCAAGAGATTTTCATGTTATGTTTTTGTTAAAAAGTTGATTTTTAATTTTTGGGTTTTTGATTTTGATGATGATACAAGTGTTAAGAATGGTTTATGATGATATTAGGGGCTTAGGTTGATGACAAAAGTTGTTGGAATTGATCAAAAATATGATTTTGTAAGAGATTTTAATAGTCAATTTTGGGCAGTAGGTTTGAGGCTGTTTTCGGGGGTCTTACTGTTTGATAATCGCTTAACTAATAGGATAGGGTTGTAGAGAATTTCGTTAGCTTCGATTTGATATAAAGTAGGCCTTCCAACTCCAAACGAGGTGGAAGATACACTAGTTTGATTTTCGTGTACCGGGAGACGAGTGTCGACACAATCCGAAAATTGTTGTCGATATTTGGATCGAATCTCGGGGACTATAAAATGAGTTTCAAAATGATTCAAGGGTTGTTCTCAGGCTCCAAGTTTAGTATTTTGAGTCTATTTTTAGAATCAAGTGGCGGTTTTACAAATGGAGTTGTTTAGAATGGTCAAAATGGTTTCGTAAGTCAAGGTCGCTAAACTGTCCGGATTTTGTGATTCAAAGATGAGTCGGGCAGGGAACTTTAGAAGTAAAATCTTTTAATGGGCTTTTGAGAGGACTTTCTATATATAGTAAGTAAGTTCTCTGAGCAGTATCATGAAAATTTGATATGTTTAAGTATGGGAAAACGGCTTGGACATTCGGTATGTTCCGGCAGATTTTTATTAAAGGCATATAATAATAAAATGAATATATAGGAGAGTATAATAGAACCACTTGCATCGTTTTCTCTCGAGTTGTCGTGATTTTATACTTGAGTTTGATTTTATTAAGTATCATTTATTTCTCGAGTCTATTATTAATGTACGCACCTTATTTGCTAGGTTGCGGTTGTCGTGTTTTTCGAGCATCTACTATCGTCGGCGATCGTCTTCAACTACTATAAGTACTAAGGTGAGTCTATATCCTCGCTTTATACTAGTTATTAAATGATTTTAAACCCGCGAGGGGGAATACATGTTTTATAAACTTAGAACACAAGATTTCTATGGTATGCTTTGTCCCTCTATGAATGGACCCGTGGTTGCCTTTAAATTGCATTAAGTGATTGCCTTTGTTAAAACCTCAATTATGGACCGTTAATTAACCTATGATGGGTTAACCGCTAGTACAATTAATAGATCTATGGGGGAAGCCGCCCCGGTTCAGTTTTTGTGGACTTGTCATAGAATCTTAGGCCCGAACTCCACACTGTTTGAACATATTGTATTGAGAAGTCAGGTATACGGCAATGTATCAATAATCTGGAGGTAACCGACAATTAATAAATCTCTCGTCTTATTAGACTGATATGGGAGTGTCTAAGGGCTCGGCTCCATGAGCTTATTGCAATTTATTCTATATACAATTATTATTGTTGATGCGAATTATTATTTGATGCTTAGAAGCATGCCACAAACTTATAATCTTTGCTTGTGTTCAAATTGATTTCATAAACCTATAGATTCACTCGGCATTTTTGCTGATTGTTTTACTCACATGTATTTCAGGTAATCAAGAAGTGGAAGCTTGGAGGTCACGGGGAATGAAGTTGTGCACTGCTTTTGTTGTTCAAACTCTTTGATTCATTTATCGTTCCATTTTTTAAAACAAACTAATATGTTGTTTTAACTTATCTTTTGGTAACGATTACTTGGGACTACGCTACTCTGACAAATGTTTCAGGAACGATAAATCTAAAACGTCTCTTTTCGAGTCGTTCTTTATAAATTATGTGTTGTTGTATCATTGTTTAGCACCCAAAGATGGATTCCGCTGCGTGTAAATTTGGGGGTGTTAAAGATTGGTACCAGAGCCATGAGTTATAGAGAACTAGGTCTTTTTCTAAAAACCTAAACTATAACTGTCGGTTTTATTTTTCAAAGAGTCGGTGCACATGATTTCGCGTGACTTCAGGTTCAAGCTACTTCTGGGATTACAACTTTAGTATACATTATTATGTATGCCTTATTGCTAAGTATTTCTAAATAAATACTATAGTCCTTTATCGATATATATTTATGTCGTTAAACTTTTCGATTAAAGTTTATCATTTATTAATGATTAACTTAAATAAATACATTGAATTTTCAAGATCTTTCTGTATTTATTTTTGAAGTATTTAAATTGCTTTTATTGCAAATTTTATATTATGACCTTACATACCTCCATCTGCGCGCGTTACTTTTATTGCTTAACTCTTTGAGATATCTATATAGATATTCAAATCGTCTTCCGGCTATTTGTGCTTGGACGTCTTTTAACGTAATCTCCAGACCATTGTGTAGTTCAATGTGTCCTTGGAATAGACTAACCGCTATCATGTGAGTCATACATTTTGAAACATTTCTTAAAGATCGTGTTGAATAATACCATGGTTTTCATAATATTTTGTTGATTTTTATCACCGTTTTATACGACATGTGAAGATTTAATTCGTTGACATTTATATGTATCGACTCTGAAGTGTATTGTTCGCTTATATCTTGGTAACGTCATTCACCGTTTTGCTTCTTAAATTTCGTGTTGAATACCTTGAAGCATTTTCTGTCATTCATCATGCTATATTTTATTTGATGCTCATTACGAGATTTATTTTTCGTTGTTATAAAATCCAGAAGACATGTGTGTATATATGTATATATTTTGAGCCGTTAAAAGTGTCGAAAAATACACTTTATGCAGAAACTGTAGGGGCAGTATAAACAGGTCAAAACTTAAAAGTAAAACCTGCGTTTTTAAAATAAAATAGTCAAACCTGCACAGAACTTGCAGGGGTATTTTGGTCATTTTACATTGGTTTTCAGGTCTCGGGTAAAACTAGAAAGTCGTCTGAAACGTCGTTTTGCATCAAAATGCTTTAGACTCTGAGTCTTGGAGATGTCGTTTATCGGGTCAATTAATCGGCTCATATTTAAAAGTTAAATCTGATAGAAAATTCAGAACATGAGTTTTAAATGTTTCTAAGCTGTTTTGATTTCATTTGAGATCGTAAAATTTTAACAAATGTTATTTTACAACTAACGAATACTAGTTGCATGTGAAAATATTTAAAAATAGAAACAGTACAGGATTAGCAATTACCGGATTTATGGTGTAATTTAAAAACGAATAACATATTTTCTTAAAAGCATGTATGTATCGTGTAGCTTACGATGAGTACACATTTGGATTGTTTTATTCTTTTTATATATATGACTCAATTGTCATTCGATGTTATTTTATTTTTTTTTTATTTTTTTTTTCTTAACCTTCCACTGATTTGGGTTGAGTTTTGAAGTTTTGCCTTCACATTCTTCTTCGTCGATATTTTATCGCGTGTCTCATGGCGTTTCGTCTAACCTTATAACCTTTTGAAATCTTAACAACTTGTAACCATTTCATTGATTGTTTTACGAGCTACTATTTGCCACTTTTTACAAACCTTTGGCTACTTTACACGTTGTCATAATGTCATCTTATAAATAAATCTGATATTGTTTTACGATTATTTTCACCAATTGTTTTTACTTTGGTCTTATAAAATACTTTTCGTAAGATTAAAAGTTGCTTATTAAGTATCTCACAAATTACTTGTATCCTATAAATTTATAAACTATTTTTAAATTCCATTTTACAAATGTCATGGTTTATATATAAACATAAGAAACGTAATACTTTTCGACGAAACTGAGCACTGCATTGCTATTCCTAAATTATACATGGCCTGATCACCTATGTCTAATTTAGATGGAGCCATGCTAGGCTGAATAGTAGTTCACTTAAAAAATTTGATAATAATCAAATTTTTACTTGTATTTATGATAAAGATAAATAAAATGAAATAAAATGAAAAGTAGTTTTAAAAACCTTTATATTTCATGCAAGTAGCGCAATTTCTATGCATCCGCATATGTTTTCTTACCTTTTCTTGAACGAATTACGCGCTTACGAATACGTTTTTACTCGACGATCGCTTTTTCACTTGTTACTTCATTTTGTCTTATAACTGATTTCTTTTGACCGTTCGTTTAATTACTGACTGTTGATAAATGACTTGAAAGTCTCGATGTTTTATCCTTCCTTCTCGTCCAATCTTCTTTATGCGACTGGGTAGATCTTTGGAATGTCTCCGCACGTGAATAATGAATTATCACTAGAGTGATTTCCGTATATCCGGGATGACGTCCGTCACTCTCGTTTGTCTCGAAACCCACTCTTGTGAACCGTGCTTTGACTTCTCTCTTTAAACACTAACATCGTTCATTTGATTTGTTTTAATTACAAGTGATTATTAGGAATTTTATTTTATTAAAATTTTTGTATGGATTTTATTTCCGATCGTGTAACGACCACCGCGAAGTTAACGAGCTGATATTGGTGAACCATCGACCGCACTAACAAAATTTGACAACTTGTTTAATCTATTATTTCTTATCGTCATACCATCAATGCCTTTATTTTATTATTCTCTTTAAGAATTCATACGACATTACTTCGTTCTCTTTTGTACCGTTGATTTCGTACTGATTGTTAACCATTATTTTCATTCGTATTCATTTATTATCTTGTCACATTTGGAAACCCGAATACATCCCATGTTATTTTGAAATAATAAACACCTTTATGTATTTCTACAAAGTATTATAAAAATTTTATGGAACTTGTCTACATTCTCTAATGATTTTCAATTATCGAAATAACCATCACAAGTAAAAGGTCAAATTTATACACCATATTTTGTATAACTAAAACTAATGTTAAAAACAAAATTATGTTCTACCTTTTGAACTAATTGACTTATCATACTTTACTTTTAATGTAATGAAATTACCGGTTTAATTTATATTCCTAATAATGATTTAATTTGGAAATTATATTTCTAAATCGTAACCATCAGTATGAGTTTAATTAATAAATTTATGTCATTCTTTCAAAGTTTCTTAAGACGACCAAATAAATTTTGAAACTATTTTACTTCTATTTTTGATGTATCATCTTTATCAAGAAAGTACCTCAACTGAGTTTTAAGGTAATACCAAATCCGGGACAGATAATTGTGACAAACGTTATTTTAATGTTAATATTTAATTCATTCTTCGCTCTCATTTTTCTAGTATTGTGAATTATTATGTTTTACGGTTACGTGATTCGAGATCCCTCGTCGATCGTCAACCTTAAATCATTTTACCACATCTAGTCCGTTTATGCATTTATTGAATTTATTCTTATATCGTTTTGTTCCTCGTATTGAAGATCACTATTTTATTCTGAGTTTAAAATGAATCTCGGGAAGCAGTGTATAAGAAGAAACGATAAGTGTCACCAGGATTTATGCGTTTACTTGTGAAATGATTGAGGACCAAATCTCTTAATGAATGGAGTTAATAAATTCGTTACGACCTCGAGGAGTATGTTGAAGCCGACACCGCAAGTGGAAAGACTCTTGAGATCAAGTAGTTATTATCAAGGGTTCGTTCAAGGTTTTCTCGATGATTAGCGATGGAGATCTATAATCGATGTTTATGTTCGACCTTTTCTTTTATGTACTTATATGGTGTGTGATCTAGTCAAATGATCGTAAGTTGTGAGAACTTGTGGCGGCACCCTCCGATGACGAAAATGTTTTTCTTGTTAGTTCTTTTGATGTGTGATTCGTAAAATTTTCATGTGTCGAGTTTGACGGGTGACTGGTGAATAAGGATTTATTTATTCCTTTTTGGTGAGATACAACTTGACGACAAGTTGCGTTTTGTAAAAGAACCAATGGAGAACGTGCATCGAGATTCACGTAGGAACGTGAAGACTTCTTTATAAGGAATGCCCTCATCCTTCCGGGTAGTGAACAACTCGTGTATGAGGCGAGTTGAGCGCCGGGACGTCGCTCCCTTAAGGTGGTGAGGATGTAAAACCCGTAAAAATAAGGTCATAATTTAATTCTACTTTCAATTATTTTGAAGTATTTTATAACGTTAAATATTATTATGTTTAACGGTTTAAGTTGAAACCGATATTAAATATTATATTTTAATATTTTGACGAGTAACGAGGACTACTAGTGATCGCGATACCGACGGATGCCTAAAATTTTATATTTTATTATCGATCGTTTCGATATTTAATACTTTCGACGATATCGTTTTAATTACGTATCGAGTCATTATATTATTATTTTTCGTGTGCGTTTAAACTTTTGAAAAGTATTTTTTTTTTACGAAACCCGAGTCTCGTAAATATTTCAAAAATTACAATTTACATTTTCTACCCTTTTAAACTATTTTATTCTATTTTGGACCAAAACTATCACAAATTGGCAAAAACTACCCTAACCTTACACTATATAAAATTTTTCCACTATCTCATTTTATTTAAAAAATTCATTAAACAAAATCACCATTCTTCTTCCTCCTCTTTCTTTTTAGCCTACACCACAACACAAGCAAATCATCAAAAATTTTGATGATCAACTTTGATCCATCCAAAATCAAAACAAGTCCCATCCTCCATTTTCAAAGGGCTACAATTTGGTATAAAATTTTCATACATGCAACCATATAAATTTTTCAAGAAAAGTTGGTTATTTTTTATCCAAATTTGTTGTATGCATGTGTTAGTAGTGATGATCAAGAGATTTTCATGTTATGTTTTTGTTAAAAAGTTGATTTTTAATTTTTGGGTTTTTGATTTTGATGATGATACAAGTGTTAGGAATGGTTTATGATGATATTAGGGGCTTAGGTTGATGACAAAAGTTGTTGGAATTGATCAAAAATATGATTTTGTAAGAGATTTTAATAGTCAATTTTGGGCAGTAGGTTTAAGGCTGTTTTCGGGGGTCTTACTGTTTGATAATCGCTTAACTAATAGGATAGGGTTGTAGAGAATTTCGTTAGCTTCGATTTTATATAAAGTAGGCCTTCCAACTCCAAACGAGGTGGAAGATACACTAGTTTGATTTTCGTGTACTGGGAGACGAGTGTCGACACAATCCGAAAATTGTTGTCGATATTTGGATCGAATCTCGGGGACTATAAAATGAGTTTCAAAATGATTCAAGGGCTGTTATCAGGCTCCAAGTTTAGTATTTTGAGTCTATTTTTAGAATCAAGTGGCGGTTTTACAAATGGAGTTGTTTAGAATGGTCAAAATGGTTTCGTAAGTCAAGGTCGCTAAACTGTCCGGATTTTGTGATTCAAAGATGAGTCGGGCAGGGAACTTTAGAAGTAAAATCTTTTAATGGGATTTTGAGAGGACTTTCTATATATAGTAAGTAAGTTCTCTGAGTAGTATCATGAAAATTTGATATGTTTAAGTATGGGAAAACGGCTTGGACATTCGGTATGTTCCGGCAGATTTTTATTAAAGGCATATAATAATAAAATGAATATATAGGAGAGTATAATAGAACCACTTGCATCGTTTTCTCTCGAGTTGTCGTGATTTTATACTTGAGTTTGATTTTATTAAGTATCATTTATTTCTCGAGTCTATTATTAATGTACGCACCTTATTTGCTAGGTTGCGGTTGTCGTGTTTTTCGGGCATCTACTATCGTCGGCGATCGTCTTCAACTACTATAAGTACTAAGGTGAGTCTATAGCCTCGCTTTATACTAGTTATTAAATGATTTTAAACCCGCGAGGGGGAATACATGTTTTATAAACTTAGAACACAAGATTTCTATGGTATGCTTTGTCCCTCTATGAATGGACCCGTGGTTGCCTTTAAATTGCATTAAGTGATTGCCTTTGTTAAAACCTCAATTATGGACCGTTAATTAACCTATGATGGGTTAACCGCTAGTACAATTAATAGATCTATGGGGGAAGCCGCCCCGGTTCAGTTTTTGTGGACTTGTCATAGAAGCTTAGGCCCGACCTCCACACTGTTTGAACATATTGTATTGAGAAGTCAGGTATACGGCAATGTACCAATAATCTGGAGGTAACCGACAATTAATAAATCTCTCATATTATTAGACTGATATGGGAGTGTCTAAGGGCTCGGTTCCATGAGCTTATTGCAATTTATGCTATATACAATTATTATTGTTGATGCGAATTATTATTTGATGCTTAGAAACATGCCACAAACTTATAATCTTTGCTTCTGTTCAAATTGATTTCATAAACCTATAGATTCACTCGGCATTTTTGCTGATTGTTTTACTCACATGTATTTCAGGTAATCAAGAAGTGGAAGCTTGGAGGTCACGGGGAATGAAGTTGTGACTGCTTTTGTTGTTCAAACTCTTTGATTCATTTATCGTTCCATTGTTTAAAACAAACTAATATGTTGTTTTAACTTATCTTTTGGTAACGATTACTTGGGACTACGCTACTCTGACAAATGTTTTAGGAACGATAAATCTAAAACGTCTCTTTTCGAGTCGTTCTTTATAAATTATGTGTTGTTGTATCATTGTTTAGCACCCAAAGATGGATTCCGCTGCGTGTAAATTTGGGGGTGTTAAACATGTTATTTTATTTTATACATTAATTAGTTTAATTAAACATGGTAAATAAAATTAATTAATAATCATGACATATGTTATAATTATTTAAATAAAACCCATGGTTTAAGTGTGTTTATTTTTTTAAATAAAACTTATGATAAAATAATTATTAGTATAATTATTCATGTACATTTAATTAATTAAGAAAACTTGGCTTAATTAATTTATATCATTTTAAAGTAAAGTTTAGTTATTAAATCATGGATAATTATTAATTAATAAATACTTATGATACCATGTAATATTATTATTAATTAATAATTATAAGTTTAGACTAAGTATTTAGTCATTATTAAACTTTACTATATAATTAATCATGACATATACTATTCTTATTTAAACTATATGTTATATCATTTTATTTATTTATTTAATAAGCCTATTATTAGTTTATAGAAATATATTAAATATGTATGGAAATATATTAAATGTGGTAACATGTTATTTATGGAAACGTACTAATTATGGAAACTTTCTATTTTTGGAAACTTACTGTTTAAGGAAACTTGCTATTTTTGGAAATTAACTATATATGAAAACTTGCTATTTTTGGAAAGTTACTATATAGAAACCTGTTATTTTTAGGAAGTTACTCATTATGTTATAACAAGTACTATAACACATAAAACATGAAATACACTAATCAAGAACACTAAGAAACACATAATTAAGACATAAAATAGTATCATAAGTCTAAAACATCTAAAACAAGACAAGAAAAAGTAAAACAAGTTAAGAACACATCAAGTAAACTAATAATCAGTTACGTATAAGTTAATCAGTCAACTCATACACGTCCCTTTTTATTATGTAGCTATCGTGAAGTCGAAGTAGTTCATCCGCGTTCGTTTTCATCCTCATTACTGTACACAAGGTACAGATATTCCGTCCTTCAGTAAGGAAATTCTTTCCTATATTAGGATTCCCCATTTGCAGCCATCTATTTTCCCCAGTAGTTTACGTGTCTTAAACACTTTCAGTATATGTTATGTTTATTTTAGATTGCCTGAGCTATATACATACATGCCAGTTTCACCTAGTTATGGGGGTTTCATAATCATAGCACTGGAGGTACCGGTGTTATGACTCTTCTACGGTGAGAGTGATTGCTCGCAGCGTCCCTTTACAGTATTTGGCCTTTGTTATTATTATCATATGGGGCGAATAGGTTCATCCTAGGACAAGTTAGTAAGCTTTCATGGTAACTGCGGTGTGTGCCTTGCATCCGTTACAGGATCTGATCCCTCCACTCATACTATATTTAATTAGAGGCAACCCCTCTAATTGCATGATGAGGTCACCCCTCTAAGTATTCATGCATGTTGATACTTCATGACCTATATGGGCTCTTGGGCATATTTAAAATACAGTTTTCAGTATAATATAAACATAAGTCTTTTCAGAATATAAACCAGTTTATAACACTATCATTTCATACTTTCATTTCATACTTTGCATATGTTTATGCTATTCAGTTCATTATTATATATCCGTTCACTGAGCGTATTGCTCAGCCGTATTTTTCATTTTCATGACCCAAACGGCAAGTACCCAAGGACAGCCTGGAGCATTTGGATGACGTGCGTAGGATGGAAGCTGCCTTAGACTTCTTCTCCGTTGACCTCATATAATTATGCTTGCTTGGACGCTTGTTTTATCCTTCCTATTCCATTTACTTTATTTTTGTTTTGGGCTTATGTACAGGAACTGATTTTTGATTCCGATTTTCTCTTTATGGTCATTTATGATTTAGGACATTACCTTGCATGCTTTGATGAAACGCCATAATTATCATGCAACGGTCCACTTATCAAAGTGGGATGTTACAATTATGGTATCAGAGCCCAAGGTTTCGACCTGTAGGCTCTAAAACTTGACCTGTGACTAGTGGGTAGTCACGGGATCTTCCTAAACTGACAGTTGATTTTCATGTACTTATTTTATGTATCATTGTTTATGCTAAGTTTTTTTACTAAGTAATGGTTGGGACATGACTGGCCATACTTAGTCGCATGTGCTTTTCATTCGATTTTTGTTTTGGTGAAACGACCCATAGGCGTTCACCTTTGCTCATGTCAATTTTGTTTTGTGAACTGACCCATAGGCGTTTACCCTTGCTCATGTCAATTTCAGTTGGCTATGCCTTCACGAACTATTCCATGCATCTCTTACGTTGATCCTATGTTTTTAACAGATTAAACATTTTACTTTGTTCCTATTTTAAACTGTCAGATGGCTGTATAATAGCCCATGTTTCATTGAAGTTTTGACTAGTATGGATTGGACCCCAGCCATCCATATTTAGGCACATGTTGTTAGATTCTATTCATGATAGTATTCCCTTGAAATTTGACAAGCATGGATTGAACCATAATCATCCATACTTAGTCACAAGTCTTTACCTTAAATTTTGTGGACTGAACCATAGCAGTCCACATTAGTCAATGTTAAATCTCTGTTGATTATGATTTTATGCTCCTTATGACGATGATGTTTTCATACTCTTATGTTGATTTCTTCTTCATGTTGATTATGTTTTATGTCTCTCTATGTTGAACATGTTTTCATAATGTTGATTATGCTTTCATGCTAGACATTGATGGATTTCATTTAATCCTGCTTTCATGAGAAGTCATGGTTGGTTTTCATTAATCATGCTTTCATGCTAAGCATTGTTGAATTTCGTTGAACCATATTTTTGTGTTTCTTTATGCAACCGGAATTATGTCTAAGCTGGAATAGCTAGGCTATCTTGTTGCTCACTTCAATTCGGTTTTGCTAACCGTAATCAATTATTTCACTTACAATCATGTCAAATGGTCGACACCCATATCGATCATCTCATGTGCATCACATGTGTACTCCATGTACCACATTCCATGTGTACTCCATGTACCGTATCCCATGTGTATTACACATACCGTAATCCATGTGTATTTCACTTACAATACTCCATGAGTATTCGCTAGTCGATTCTCAATCACCTCAGACGTATTTCCACTTGCCGATGTTCTACAAAATGCTGATGCTGCTAATAATTTGGAAATTTTACAAGATGCTGATGCTGATCACATATTGGAGATCCTACAAGACGAAGACAAAGGCGTTAGATCAAAACGATCGGACGAGAAAGATGCTTCACCACCAAACGATTTCCATCACAATACATGCCCTTACCTTTTTAGTTAAATGTCAACCGTCATTCAATTGTCTGTTCAGTTATATGAGTGGGAACCGGTACCAGCCGGCCACTCAGCTAAATAGTTACATGAATCGCAGTCGTGATGATGACCGTCATGAAACTGACAAATAATACGATAGTGACCGCTGTCATAACAGCAACTGTCCTGGCAATAACAACAGAAACTTCAGTCATGGACGTAATCAAAAGTACAAAGACCAGTATTCCAACCTATCCGCCAATTCTGGCATTTAACCAAAGTTTTCAACTTTATTCGTTTTCACATTTAAAGACACATGTCAAGACATCCGTCAAGACACATGTCTTACGTATATTTTCTGAGGACACATGTCAAGACATCCGTCAAGACACATGCCTCACATACATTTTGAAGACACATGTCAAGACACCAGTCAAGGCACATGTCACACGTATATATCTCAAAACATGAGTCAAGATACACGACTCACGCATATCTTCTGAAGTAGACCTCAGTAATTCAGGGTACCCTCCAAGGGGTATACCCATTCTGTTGTGCCATATACGAATCAGGTCACTAAAATTTCAGTACCATCTCCAGTGTGTTTGTTTAAGTTTGGACACGCAGTATTCGTTCTGTGTGAGACGAACGAAACACATACAGTGAGATCTGCCATGTTTAATTCGTGTATTGACATAACACTTTCATTTCTCGTTCACAATTACATACATCCCACATCCATAAAAGACGCCGTTGTATCACCTATGTGTACAAAGGCTTTCACTTCAGTTTTATGACAAGATCCTTTATGCTAACGCACTTTCCATGGACAGCTGCGAGTACGATATGATTTTGAGTATGGACTGGTTAGCGACATATGGCGCTACGATTGATCGCCATTCATACCAGATCGTATTCAGAGATGTTCAGGCTCCGGGATACATTCATCATGGTTTTACTACCAGGAGAAATTTGTACAAACTGTTTCTTCTCTATGGGCCCATGCCTTATTATTTCATGGCTACAAAGACTTTTTAGCTACCATTCATTATATGATTTTCTGAAGTTCCCTCTATTCATAATCAGCCGATTGTTTCAAAATTTTTAGATGCATTTCCAGAAGAACCACCAAGTATTTCACCATTCGTGAAGTATCACATTGGGGTGCGCCAACTTTGTTTGTTAAAGAAGAAGGACTGTAGCATGAGATTATATATCGATCACATTCAAAAATTTAAAAAAATCACCATTCATAACCGTTATCCTACTCCATGTATTGATGATGCGTTTAATCCACTACCAGACTCTAAACATTTCCAAGACCGAGTTACAATCAGAATACGAACAGTTGCGAGGGAAAGAGCAAGACATTCCACGATTGCTCTTCGCACACGTATGGTCATTATGAATTCATGTTTATGCCTTTTGGTCTCACGAATGCCAAGCGGTAATTATGGATTTGATAAATCGAATTTTCATGAATTCTAGACAAGTTCGTCAATTTGTTCATCGCTAACATTCTGACCTTCTCTAGGTCTAAGCGAAGGGCACGAAGACCATCTTCGCATTTCGTTACAAATTCTACGACAGAAGAAATTTCACACTAAAATTTTTCCCAGTGCGAATTTTGGTTGATTTCAGTAACATTCTGAATCGCATTTCTCCTCACGGTTAAGTTTTACCATGACTAAGCTTACGTGTAGAGGAGAAAATCCTATATTAAATTATGTGTTCCAAAGGATCCTACGCTAAGAGAGGTCTAATTTACCGGCACTCATAGTTTTATAAACTTCTATGTATCCAGTTTCTACAAATGTATCAGGATCTCAAACCACATTTTGGTGGAGCGACATGAAACAAGATGCAGTTGCGTTCATACCTAAATGCTTGACTTACTAGCAGATTAAGATTTAACGCCAACATGCTAGTAGTTATTTCCACCATTAGAAATCTCCGAATGAAAGTGGGACAAGATCTCCATGGATTTTGCTACCGGACTACCACAGACTCAGAGGAAGCATGAGGCTACCTGAGTCGTGAGGCTACATAATTATGTTCTATTCGTAAGACTTATGCATTTACTAGTTGACAGAGATATTTCAACATGAAATCATACGATTTCATGGTATTCCATTAACAATCTTATCGGCTAGAAATTTATGTTCACATTCGCGTTTACGTTCACGTTCACGTTTACGTTGACACTCACAATTCCGTCTCATGTTCGCGTATATGACCTTGTATGCGTTCACGTCCTTATTCCATTTCACGATTTGTGTTTCGCACTCACGTTAATGACATTGTTCACATCCATGATCGTATTCTATCTTACGACTTACGTTTCACAGTTCGTTCTGGAAAGATTTGCAGAAAGCTTGGGAGACCAGACCCAAGTTAGTATAACTTTCCATCCTCAGACAGACGTTTCACGTCACATATCATGCCTCATCTCGTCTCGCTTGGTGTTACCTCCTCAGTTTTCCCACGTTCACAAGATGTTTCACATATCATGTTCACCCTACGTCTTTCATATCACGTTCACAATATGTTGCCCGTGTCACATTCACCGTATGTTGTACATATTTCTTTCACCATATCTCAACGTATCACGTTCACAATCGTTCACGTATCACGTTCACAATTGTTCACGTACTACGTTTCAGTATGTCTCTTGAATCATTGCTCAAAGATTGCTAATACCATTAATTTCAAGTTATTTCGTATCGTATCGTTTCATGTATCTTTACATGTTATGTCTTATCCAATCGATCAGATTCATGTGGATCCAGCTTACGTTTAGGAACCAGAAATTTTCCGTATCGTCAAGACGGAGTCATGAATACCAAGATTATTACTTTCGTCAAGACCTTATAGAGGAACCGTTCTGAGCGGGAAGCCACTTGGAAACGGAGGAGTCCATCCGGACTTCTTATCCTCTTTTATTTCCATAATTCAGATATGTCTTTTCAGCCACGTCACGTTCCATGTTCCCTTCAGTCACGTCACGTTCCAGACTCTTATCAGCCGTGTCACGTCCATGTCCCTTTCAGCCATATCGTGTCTCTAATTTGAGGACGAATTATTCTTTTTAGAGGGGAAGAATTGTAAAACCCGATTTAAAAACCATAAGATCATTAAATGCATGAAAATACGTGTAAATTAAAACTTTTCAGTTAATTAATATACGACACGAATCATGATTATTTAATACGAACATTACGTATATTAATTAATTACTATAAGTATTACGTATGTTATTATGATTAATTAATACACGATAAGTATTTACGTATAATACTTAAAAACATACGAGAATTAAAACACGACATTAATACGAACACACACGCGTAATATTTATGCACGAAAATAAACAAAACTTAGATGTAAGTGTAGGGTGGCGTCCAAGGAAGAAAGAAAAGAGAAAGAGTGCACTTGGCCCAGTCCACTAGAAATCCTAGTACAATAAAATAAAACACGGGGAACATTTATATTTTTAGACAATATACAAAAAAACCCTAAAAACCACCAAAATCACGATCGACTTTTTTCTTCCTTCCTTCTGCCGTCGACTCACACACAAGAACAAGAGGGTTCCTATTTAGTTTTGATCTCTAAGAATTTAAGGTGTGTGTTCATGTTATAATTCCTAAATCAAATACGCAATAGGTATCCTCTTAATGTTTAATCTTTGTTATTAAATTATGTTTACTGTTCAAGAATCCCTAAATGATATGTTAAAGACATGCTAAGAATCAAGATTAAACAAGAATTAAAAGGGGTTTCGGGATTGGTGATGTTTGGCTCGGCTGTGCACTCAAAACCGAGAGTCTATGACTCTCGGTGGTCTTTTTCCACCACCAGTCGCAACCCTTAAGGGTGCAGTGGCTGGACTTTTCTCCTCAGTCGCAAGCAACGGCTATCCCTAGGGGGTGTTGTGTACAAACGGTGGCAACAGGGGGGTAAGGCTTTGGTGGGAAAGATAGGGAAGCAGTAGGAACCGGCTACAACCGGTGGGAACCTGCTGCTGTCAGTAGCAACTAGGAACTAGGCAGCAGTGGCCTTGGTTAGGCAGTTTGGGGTGTTTGGTTCAAGGTTTAAGGGCCATAAAGGGGTGTTTGGCTAAGTTACAAACATGTTATTTTATTTTATACATTAATTAGTTTAGTTAAACATGGTAAATTAAATTAATTAATAATCATGACATATGTTATAATTATTTAAATAAAAACCATGGTTTAAGTGTGTTCATTTTATTTAAATAAAACTTATGATAAAATAATTATTAGTATAATTATTCATGTACATTTAATAAGAAAACTTAGCTTAATTAATTTATATCATTTTAAGGTAAAGTTAATTATTAAATCATAGATTATTATTAATTAATAAATACTTATGATAGCATGTAATATTATTATTAATTAATAATTATAATTTTAGTCTAAGTATCTAGTCATTATTAAACTTTACTATATAATTAATCATGACATATAATATGCTTATTAAAACTATATGTTATATCATTTATTTTATTTATTTATTAAGCCAGTTATTAATTTATAGAAATATATTAAATATGGTAATATATTGTTTATAAAAATATATTAAATGTGGTAACATGTTATTTATAGAAACATACTAATTATAGAAACTTTACATTTTTAGAAACGTACTGTTTAAAGAAACTTGCTATTTTTGAAAAGTTACTATATATGGAAACTTGCTATTTTTGGAAAGTTACTATATATAGAAACCTGCTATTTTTAAGAAGTTACTCATTATGTTATAACAAGTATAACACATAAAACATGAAATACACTAATAAAGAACACTAAGAAACACATAATTAAGACATGAAACAGTATGATAAGTCTAAAACATGTAAAACAAGACAAGAACAAGTAAAACAAGTTAAGAACACATCAAGTAAACTAATAATCAGTTAAGTATAAGTTAATCAGTCAACTCATACACGTCCCTTTTTATTATGTAGCTATCGTGAAGTCAGAGTAGTTCATCTGCGTTCGTTTTCATCCTCATTATAGGACACAAGGTACGGATATTTCGTCCTTCAGTAAGGACATTCTTTCCTATATTAGGATTCCCGTTTGCAGCCATCCTTTTCCCCACTATTTTACGTGTCTTAAACACTTTCAATATATGTTATGTTTATTTTAGATTGCCTAAGCTATATACATGGATGCCAGTTTCACCTAGTTATGGGGGTTCCATAACCATAGTACTAGAGGCACCGGTGTTATGACTCTTCTACGGTGAGAGTGATTGTTCGCAGCGTCCCTTTACAATATTTGACCTTTGTTATTATTATCATGTGAGGCAAATGGGTGCATCCTATGACAAGTTAGTAAGATTTCATGGTAACTGTGGTGTGTGTCTTGCATCCGTTACAGGAGCTGATCCCTCCACTCATACTATATTAATTAGAGGCAACCCCTCTAATTGCATGATGAGGTCACCCCTCTAAGTATTCATGTACGTTGATACTTCATGACCTATATGAGCTCTTGGGCATATTTATAATACAGTTTTCAGTATAAAATAAACATAAGTCTTTTCAGAATATAAACCAGTTTATAACACAACACAAGGTTTTCCAGGACTTACATTATTCCGTTGCACTATCATTTCATACTTTCATTTCATACTTTGCTTATGTTTATGCTATTCAGTTCATTATCATATATCCGTTCAGTGAGCGTATTGCTCAGCCGTATACTTTCCTTTCCATGACCCAAACGGCAGGTACCCAAGGACAGCCTGGAGCATTTGGATGACGTGCATAGGATGGAAGCTGCCTTAGACTTCTTCTCCTTTGACCTCATATACTTATGCTTGCTTGGACGCTTGTTTTGTCCTTCCTGTTCCATTTACTTTATTTTTGTTTTGGGCTTATGTATGGGAACTGATGTTTGATTCCGATTTTCCCTTTATGGTCATTTATGTTTTAGGACATTACCTTGCATGCTTTGATGACACGCCATAATTATCATGTAACGGCCCACTTATCAAAGTGGGGGTGTTACAAACCTAATATAAGATCAAAGGATGATCTTTCTAAGTATACGCACACAATACGTTATAAAACAATAAATATGCTAGTACGTAAGTGTTAAACCAAACAACCAACCATGCTTCTTGAATCAATCAACTACAAAAAACCTTTTAGGGTTTCTTGTTTCGTCGGACACAAAAGTCGAACACCCCTTTGGGGTTGTCGACCAATCGAACAAAGGAGAGGGAGAGAAGGGTTTTGGTTTTTCTTGTTGTGAATAATAAAGTATCAAATACCTCCTTATATACTAGCCAAACCAACCGAAGCCCAACCATATAGGTCGGCCCGCCAATAGAACAAAGGAAATAACCTTTGTTTCCTTTTTCTCGACTTCCTTTTTATTTGTTTATTTTGTTTAACACATAATTAATATTTAAATGTAATATTAATTATTATTACTTAACGTTTTACGCGTGCGTCTTCTTAGACTCGAGTCGACTACCAAACATATTATTATTACGTGTACATAATCCAACAGATTCCTCATGTTCTATTGAACATGACAGGATAAACAGCAGTATATTAGATGTTTATACATCTCAACTCAAGGATACACATTTGTATGCACATAAAAATGGCCGAATCTCAAACGCGCTGCGTATACGTGTTATGATATATACAACTCTGAGAAGATGTTACTCCTTTAATGACGTGTAAGCTGACGCATGGATATCATAGCACTCAGCTTCCCATGATAAATCTTTTGACATTGCGTCCATTACTTTTCGGTTCCACTGTGACGGTTTGTTCTTCTACAAGCAACAAAACCCCCAAAATATGAGTTTTCAGCAACGGAGCAAGACTAGGTGAAATCAGTAACATTCAGTAAAATAGTTTGTTAAAAGTAAAAGACTCACAATTTCATCAAGGGCTTGGCTTAAGGAAACATTTGCGAATGTGCTTATGATGTATTCTGACAATCTGGTGCTCTCTGAATCAGGATCAACAAAATTCCTGATACAAAAAGTTAACAGTTTATTTAGATATATATTAAAAGAGGAACCTTCATTTATATACGACATTAGAAAAGAGCACCCTTCATTTATATACGACATTAGAAAAGAGGACCCTTCATATGAGTCCTATGATGAAATACGGCCAGTCCGTGAAGACATATAACATGATATGAAGGGTCATTTATATACGACATTAGAAAATTTAACTTGTGAGTTTGTAGTTTTACCTTAATCTGCTGTCAGCGACATTCACAGGAACGGGAACAGCTCCATATTTTATGGCCTTAACCTACGTTAATGGTAAAATATAACTTATATTGTTTTGAACAAACCATGAACTTCACATAAGAGCATAGCTAGTTCTTTCCATGTAATTTGCTGATATAGAAACATTACAAAGTAGAAACTGCTAATTTTGTATTCTCCCTTGTACATACCGGTACTTGGAGCATTGGATCACGGAAATTGCACAAGATAATATCAGGACCAGCAAAGATCAAATGCAAGAGAGACTCGTCATAATCGTCTAGAAATTTCACATTCTCATCCTGAAAAAACAATTAACATAAACTGTGAGCATCCCAGGATCGAATCCAAAAATGAAATGGGCAATAAAGAAGAATAATGCACCGTGTTCGTTTTAATCATACATTGAGATCTTCCTGAAAGGATTCCGCTTCACTCTTTGTTCCAGAAATTTTGCTGATCCCCACAAAGATGTACTGTAATTAATCGCCCAGATACAGATCACATTCAAAAATGTATCGAGTAATTTAAATTTAAGTTTTAATTGTATAAACAATCAAGTCGTTGAGAAATAACCTGAACATCCTTCCTGGAAGATGCCAAAACAAGTGATTTAAGGTTCTCCATGTCAACATCTGAATTTTCCAAACATATGCATCCAACCTGATTAAATGTCAGTAGACATGCATGACTATACTTGCAACACTTGCGCATACTTCTATAATAAATAGTTAGACACTTATATAATACTAGTAATTTACAGCCACTAACAATAACGGATGCAATATCCCTGGGTAAATTTATCTGTTGTTGTAGTTCTACTTTGGCAACAGATTTTCCCCTCATATCGTCTACACTGTAGAACCGAGGAAGAAACTTGTCCCGCGAAGGATCCCAAACTGAGTCATCATATCCAAAAGGAGATATCACCACCTTCTTCCTGGAATAGCCAGCACTCCCATGTATTATCGCCAACAATTATAATATTACATTGAAAAAATGAAGTGTAAATGGGTTTTAGGACAAAACTGAAACTGCTTACTTGTGCATATCGAGGGCAAGTTCCAATCCATGGTTGAGAGTACTAATTATTTGGTCTTTTGAATGTATAGATGACATTACTACGACTTTATTTGAATAAACAACTCCAGCCTGCAGAACATATACATTATGGAATTAATCAGTGATATAGCTAATTAACTATGAGATCAAACCTAAATAAAAAAAGTTCCACCTTTAGTATGTTTACAAGATGTGACTTATTATTGTCTTGCATGCGATCATGACGGTCCAGTTTAGCAGGATCTAGTCCACACAGTGCTAACTTATCAGGTGGCTCAAGACACTACAAAAGGCATAAAAAGTATAACAATTATAGAACTTGGTTCACCTTGCATAATAAAAATGGCAAAGCTGTACCTGAGAATTAAGGGTCTGGCATGTCAACATAATTCTAGTTGCAGCAAGTCCCTGTATATTTAAATTATTGATAACGAAGTTCACACTATAAAAACTAATGGAAATTTGTTACGTTATTTACCTGATTAGCAAAGACCTCCCAAAAGAGTGGTGCAACGATTGAAGTTTCCCAGTTATGTATATGTAACACATCAGGCTGTTTTCCTGATTTTAGTATATAATCCAGTGATGCACGAGAAAAATAGGAGAATCTGTCAGCATCAAGTGAACAGAAAATAAACAACTATAACGATATAGCATGAGATATTATTATCTAAATAACGAGGAAACCATTTGCGTTAATCATATTTACTAACCGTTCAAAGTCATTTGGGTAGCCATAAATTTTCTCCTTGTTGAAGAACGATGAGTAGTAAACAGGCTGTATAAAAGTAACACCTATGCCATTGACAACACTGTAATAATAGTAGAGTACATTTGGTTAAAGCAAGCATAACTACAAAAAAAAAAGGTTCAATACAGAGTCAGGGATAGAGAGATCTACCCTGTCCAAATCCGGTTCCTGTGCAATTGACCATCAAAATGTGAAACAAACTCCGCCTCAATTTCTCGCAAAGAGTTTACTTTTGCAAGATTTAGGCTTGCATACCTATTATTCATTTCATTGAAATGTCATATATATGAAATCACTTAAATTGGCGATAAGATAAACAAATAAAAAGCTAAAATAGTTACTTTGGTAATATCACTTCCACTAAATTTCCCTGTCTTTGCAGCACATGAGATAAGGACCTCACATATGAAGCCAAAGATCCAACAGAAATAACTGGTTCCATTTCCGTACATATGTGGATTATGTGGAAGCCTTTCCTGTAATAACAAATTTTAAACATTTTTAAGTTGCTTTGAGTCATCTATTATCTTTGTATTGTGCCATTTAAATCAATTTTACGAATTACAGTGACATGTGATTACTACAAACAATAATATAGAATAGGTTTTTGATCTTGGAAACTTACATTTTTCTTTTGTTTGAAAAGCGGCGGAGTTCTGCCAAAACTTCAGCAGCACTTTTTGACATAATGCCGGAGAAATAATCAGCTACACTAAGTTTTGTATCAGTGACTAGACTTCTATAACCAGACGCCTCCCTAATGTCAAGGATCCCAGTCAGAACCATCGAGTCTATTCTAAGCAGCAGCTCGGAGCTGATTGAGAATGGATCTGGTAAAAGTTATAAAAGAGGGGGAGTTAGTCTCCGGACAACATTTAACTTTTTTTTTTTTTTTTTTTTTTTTTTTTTTTTGGTAACCGTGATTTCCGACTCATTGGCCGACTAATCCACGGGGTTTGAGCCCACCGCCACACAGACTCAAACCAGGTAAAACCCTCCCTTTTCAGGAGGTTGACGTGGCCACTTCAAGGTTGTTTGCACCTAGTGAGAATTGAACTTGAGACCTCACACACTTTGGAGTGATAGCCACAAATCTTTTTGCCACTAGGCCACCCTTGAGTGGTTAAAATCGATAATTTATATTGTTAACTTCAGGTTGATAATTAATGTTCTCTAACAGATACTCTATAACTGACATGAATTCAACATACACATCCAAAAAAACTACCGAAGCAAACGAATATAAAATGTGAGCAGTATATCTCCTATAACAAGAATCTTTAAAGCCATAAGACATTTCACACTTTTATTTACCTTGTTCACTAGAAGCAGTTGTTTGATCCTCTAGCTGTTGTATCTGATCAAGCAAAGCTTGTTGTTCCTTCTTCATTTCATCCAGCTCTTCTAAAGCTTGGACACGTTGTCTATTTAGGTACATAATATCTGGTGAAAGTAATAAACACATATGAATGGTTAAATATTTTGCTATATTCTGTACAAGCAATGTAAAAAGACAAGTAATAACCATTTAAGGTAAATTAGAGATTGGATATAAATGCCCATATAATGACTCACTCCGCTGAGCTTCTGTAAAAAGCCGCCAGATATCATTCTGCTGAGTTGTTTCGGATGCATCATCCAGGGACTGCAACTGGTCCTATAGTATTAAATCAAAACACTTAACTATATATAAACAAAGACAATAAAAGTCAGTCGCAGATAGTATGTGTACTATTTACCTGATGCAACTCAACGTTATTATTACTTTCTAACCTGGCGAAGACACATCAGTCAAACAATCAGTCATGTAGACACATGATCATAACTGAATACGTGTAGAAGCTTACGATTGTTAATCTTATTATGACACCGACCTCAGGGGTGTTCAGATGGAATTTATTAGGCCACATAGTTTAGAAACTTCTACTTACATAATGTCAAATGTCGTGAAAATCTAGTCCTTGTTCAGTTAATCTATTAATAGGTGATAAGTAAACTCGATTTTGAATTACAACCCTTATATCATATTTCCCAAAACCTTATGCACCCGCTCACTAGAAGCTGGTAGGGGTATGGATGTCTACGTCTCAATCTCCCAGAACATTGTCCTAGATGGTATTGGGTGTTACCTTACCTTCTTTTTTTTACTACTATTGTGGAACGATTATTTGATTTAGTATAACATGATAGATGCAAAACAGAGCAAGAAAATGACAAAAAAAAAAATTAAAAAAAAATAATTTAGCTCTATAAAAGATGAATGATTACTAACCCAAAGCAACAAAGTGGGCGATGATGCTTAGGAGAAATATGAAGTGGTTTCCAGTTTGTTGTTGTGGTATGGTAATAATGAGAATGAACCGTAGCAGCTCCAAGTAAAGCCTCCATTGAATTCAACCTCAAAAGTCTTATTGATAATTACCAGTTGAAGACACAACAAAGAATCCCAACAAATGTCTGTCTTAATTCAGTGGTTGGAATGGAACACAAACAAACCAGTGTGGATAATGTTCAAGCTACTGTTGCAGTAACTTTGGCGGGTGAAAATGGTGAAATATTCTTTAGGGGGCGTTTGTTTACGCTTATGAATTCGGCTTATATATATTTATGAGAAAATTACTCTTTTGGGCCATGTCCGTTATGATGTAGACGGTATTTGGGGGCCATGGGCCCTATGATGTAGACGGTATTTTGTCAAACAAGTTTGTTTTTTCGGTTTTAGGTAGAGGTGGCAAAATGGGCGGGTGAGCGGGCACGGGCGGCGGGTTAAACGGGTAACGGGTAAAACGGGTGGCGGGCTAAACGGGCGCGGGCTAAACGGGCACGGGCGAAACGGGCGGGTTGTTTGAAAGCCGGGATAAAAAAATTAATAAAAAATATTTGTCGAGAATACTAATTTGTATTTTACAAGTGCGCCCGTTAAGCCCATTTAGTTTCTTACATATGCGCCCGTTTAGCCCATTCATTATAAAAATGGGCAAAAAGTGCCCCATCCTTTTTTGAAAATGGGCAAAAAGAGCCCATATGTATTAAAATGGGCAAGATTTGACACCTCTAGTTTTAGGTCATGCTCTACTAGAAAAATGTTCTATCTATCCCAACGACTGACACGTGGCATGTTTTACCTAACTTTTTCAGGCTCTACATATCCCGATGACTGACACGTGGCATGAGTACAACACTTTGGGTAGAGCATGGACATAACAAGAACACTTTTGTTGTCTGGTCAAATAGTGTCAACACTCAAGGGACCCAAAACATGAATTTTCTCTAAATTTATATTTTATAAGCCTTATTTTAACTAATTTAGTTAAAAAAATATATATATATATATATATATTTTCACTAATAAACCAAAATAATTTACAAGTTCCTTAAGCTAAAAACATTAAAAGAGTTTCCTAACATAACATCAATGTACAAGCATTTTAAGCAAATACATTAAAAATCTCATAAAAATCTTTCCTAAATGAAGCCACTAATACACAACCTTTTAATAAAAAATAAAAAAAAAACTAGAATCTTAAACAAAAGTATACAAAATAAATATTTTAACAAATTAAATAAAAAAAGTAAATGGATGATAATTACAAATTTTAGAAAAAAATTAATACGAATATTTTTAACTTTTATAATTTTAAATTTTTAAAAGATAAAATTATTTTGTAATTTTAAAATTTTAAAAGTTAAATTATTTTGTTATTAACTAAATAATTTAAACATTTGTTATTTGAAAGACGAAGGAAATTTATTATAAAAAAACAAAAACTAATTACAATAAAAATGAAAATAATTTTTTAATAAAATAAATAGAATAAATATATAATTTTGGTAAGTCTAACCAATTATTTATATTAAATATATATTTTCAATTAAAATAAAAATAAAAATTATAATTATAGCAAGTTATTGCAATTTAAAAAATTTTTAAAATAAAAATTAAATGCGATTTGAAAAAAATGCTGAAACGTAATATTTAATAACATATTGATGGATTTTTAAAAATTTTAAATTATTAATTAATTAAAGTTTGAAAATAAAAATAAATTAATTTTAGAAAGTCAACCATCGGTTAGAAACTGTCATTAACACAACATTCAAAATATTTATTGAGTTTCCTTAAATCATTAAGCTTCTATAATACTCATCTTATTTAAATTTACTTAAATATTGATGTGATGTATCCGTCCACTCATGCCCATTGACCAAACCTTCAAATCGGTAATTTCCTCATTAATAAACTTTGTCAATTTAATTTTGTGGCGAATAATGTTAGTTTTCATAACATGGTTGTCTCAACGTTTTAAATCTGATATTAGCTTTAATATTTTATGTTTGTGATTTGTGTGATTAATTCGTTGATTTATGGATTTGAATCTCATAGTACACCAGTTGTGATGTGTTCTTTTTAATAATTTTTTGCAGATTCAATTCACTCGAAGTATATCTAATGAAGGAATTAATCTGACAACGGAACGGGATTATGGAAACGATGGAAAGTTTAAAGACGTTCGATCAAAACTGAAGTTAAGAGAACCACCTCCTTTCTCATGTTTTTTTCTTTCTTTTTTTTCTTTCTTTTTTTTTTCTTTTTTTTTCTATAGTAAACGTTCGATCAAAAACTGAAGTTAAGAGAACCACCTCCTTTCTCATATTTTTTTCTTTCTTTTTTTTTCTATTTTTTTCTATAGTATATATGAAACTACGTTATGTGAAGATTGAAAGTCAAGATATGTTTTTTGTAAACAGTGAATAATCAAAATTATCAAGTAGAATTTGGCCATTTTAGTTGATAACTTAGAAATAGTGCAAAGCTGTTTCTAAGGACGTTCAAAGGAAAACGAGGCAATGGTTGGAGTTCGATAAGATGATGTTTCATCATATACTATGGACAGCCAATAACGTCTTCCTTTGGTTTTTGTTGCTCAACATTGGATACTTAGTGCAAAAGCTCGAACACGTACAATTGGCAACTTGATAACTATGACCGAGAATAAAGAAAGCATCTCTTGAGGTGAAATGTAAGAATTTCATATTGGTATATCCAAAGCAACATTATCACTCACTTGAAATCTATTATACTTGATGATTAATGCATAACAGATCTTTTAAACACCA
Organism: Glebionis coronaria; assembly: GCA_025667525.1. NCBI lineage: Eukaryota > Viridiplantae > Streptophyta > Magnoliopsida > Asterales > Asteraceae > Glebionis > Glebionis coronaria. The sequence goes on along the minus strand of CM046880.1, from coordinate 251,634,531 downwards.
AAATTAAGGCCATCAAAGTAATAGGACATTCGTTGGCAAACACCCCGTGGTAAATCCTAATAGCAGGGGAAACGGAATCAAAGGCTCAGACTAGCACAAGCTATCAAGCATCCATATAAAAATAATTTTCATAGATTATGGAAGTCGGCTATATACTGAACCTAAACTTTGTAGTTGCTAAGAACAGTGGCTTGAAAATGTTTAGAATAAAAGGTGTGAGCTCCAAAAGTCTTCAATTTTTGGTCATCACTTGGCTGTGCATAATGGGAGATCACTATCTCTTTTTTCCTTTGAATTTTTCAGTTTAGAAAACATTTATGCAAACATTTGTCATATTTTGCAAAGGTTGCAATGCAGTGAGTATGTATTTCGTAATCATTTCATTTTTATATTTAGTTGCACAATCTATTGTTTCTGTTTAAGTCCGTGCACATACAAATTCTTGGAAGAAAACCTTTCGTACCTACACGCCGCCCTTTAGTAGGTTTCGGTAAATCTTTGACGGATATAAACCTTTCATACCCAAACACGCTCTCCTGGTGATTCCGATTACTCATAATATGCAAATGTAACTATTTACTGTTAGTTTTTATAGTCCTGGTCAATATTTCGTTATTTTGAGATTTTAAAAATAACTTTGCTAAATAATATGTGTCATAAAAGAAAAAAAAAAATTTTTATTTAATGGAAATTTAAAGCTAAAAGGTCACAATACAAAAATTTTATGCATGCACAGTATAAAATTTTGATACTACATATAAAATCCTTTTACTAGGTTAAAGTTGAAATAAGCCTAAGGCTACACTTGGTCTAAAGTCGGCCCTTGACCGTACATAATTGTCAATTATGGTACTAATAACAACACTTATTAGTTTTGTTTTAAGTGTTTGTCGTATGTTTCTCTTTCTTTTTGAAAAATTGTGAATTACATTTTATATCCATTATCATTTTTTGATTCACTATCATGAAGGAAGTAGTTATGTCGCATTTTCTCTATTATATAAATGACGTATATTTTCATTTTAACTCCGATCTTAAATCCAAATCTAAGTCTATATATTTTACTTTCTAACTCTAAAATAAAATTAATAGGTGTGATTTGAAGGTAGTAGTTAATTATAATAGTTTATCTAATAATTCACGTATTTTCTGATTATTTATTTGATGCATTAACAAAACATGTTTACGTACTATTATTTCTGTTATTTTTTTCTTTTTAATTATTTTTAAATGTATCTGACGTTAGACGGGTTTTTAAGATATAAACTTATATCATTGCAAAAGGTTCTTCATGTTGTTCCGAAAGGTTCGCGGCACGACATTGTAAGTGCATCCCCAAAGCAGTCCTACTTGTGGGATCATTGCAAACTTCTTAAGTTGACCGCGAACGTGAGGCTTACTATTGGTGCACGACCTGAGGATGTTAAGGATATACGAGAATTTTCAGAGTGGATATAAAAGTAAGAAATGGTGAGCTTGGAGAACAAAATGACGGAGAGATTTCCATAGATGTGCGAAGATATTCTAGTAGACGTGACTGACACACCAATAATGTTTATTAACATGAACTGAAATCAGAGCATAAATTATCAATGAAACACATTTCAAAAATAAAGTTATCATGCCGAGGTTGAGAATGACTCCCTTCGACAAGCGTTTGCCGCTAAATATCATTCAGAAACAATTTCCTATTTGAGTTTTATCTGTAGTGACCATTAACAAAAGCCAAGGACAATCCCTTTCAAAAGTGTGTTTGTACATCCATGATGTATCGTTGATAGTATAGTGATAATTTGAGATACGTTATAGGGTAAATTAGAAAATTACCTTTAGGAAAAAGTAATAGACTAATATTACCAATGACGAATTCAATTAAACACGTTGGTGAATCGAGTTCGTTGTACACGAAGATCGAGTGAATTTGAGACGTTTTGCTTTGATTAGGACAATCGATTTGAATGGTTTTCGGTTTTTAAACTACAATTAAAATCTACCAATTTTAAGCTATTTTAAATCCTAAAAGTGCATGAATCGTAAACCCCGCTATATTTAAAATCTACAAACAATTAATTGTTTAAAAATTAAATCAATTTAAAAATTAAACTATTTTAATTATCTAAAAAAATTAAACTATTTAATTAAAATAACTTTTGAACTATTTTAAAAATCTAATTAAACTATTTAAACTAATAAAACTTTATTAAAATTTCTTTAACTAAATTTATATTTTTTTTAAAACTAAATTTATTTAAAACCTAAAGTTATAAGAAATCTATTTGTTAAAATAAACTAATAAAACTTTTAAATTAATAAAAACATTTTTTTTATTTCTTTTTATTTTATATATTTTTTTTATTTTTTTTTATTAATTAAAGAAATCTGAAACTTGATTTTAATAAAAGTATCTATCAAAAATAATTCAAACTGATAAGTGTGAAAACACTCATCAATAATGATCCAAAAACCACTCAAAACACTGTCAAATACATAATATCTAACTTTAAAATATCAGAATTACGCGTGTATTTGTGTTTCATGTGTTTTCAGGTAAAAAGATGCATTTTTGAGCAAACACGCATTTTCAAGGATTTATTTGATGAAAAGACGAAGAAAAGAGACGAAAGATGATCCAAGGACCTTATTTGCCAAACTTCCAAAGATCAAGGGCTTAAAGTGCAATTTCTACAATGATGAAGGATGAAAAGAGATTACTTAAAAGCTTTTATAACCATTTGAAAAGAAAAAGAAAAAGAAAGGACCAAATGGTAAACAAAATGGAAAGTTTGGAAAGTATTATTTACTTTGGTCAAATTGACCCAAACTGGTCAACACACAAACACAATTCACATTTACGTGTCTTCATCTTCCCAAAGAGAGAGAAACGAAGAGACGACTTTGCTTTTCTCCTTCCTCCATAACCTGCAATCCACATTCAAGGACGATCCACAAAGAATCAAAGGAAACTTACAACTACAAAAATACTCCTTATCCTCTCATCTACAAGATGGTATTGATTAATTAGTTCAAAAAGGAAGATTGAAGAAACCCCCAAATTGGAAGATGATGAAGAACGAGTTTGATTCAACCTCGTATTTTCCACGTGGCGCAACTGGATTGGCCAAGACACGTCATTGAAGTCATCCACTCCCTCTCTCGACGGCTATATAAGGAAGACGATGGCCATCATTTCAAGTGGTTAGACTAGGAGTAGTAGTTTGTAACTGTAGGAGTAGTTTAGTTAAGCTCTCCACACATAGTTGTAGTTAGTTGATAAACTTGTTTTCAAGTTAGTTAATTCAGTTACGATTTTAGTTTGACATGTACCTCCATTCTTCCATTAATAAATTCTGATTTTACACTTTTAAGCTTTTCTTGATTCTTCGAATGCTATTGATTCAGTTTCATTTTCAGTTACGTTTCTGTTAGCTTGTTATAACAAACTACTGCCATTAATGAAACAAAGTTCCTTATCTCCATTCTTTGTCACCTGTTGTCTTTTTCAAGTTTTTTTTAACCATTCTATTCATAAGTATCAGTAGCACTAATGTCATTCAGTTTAAAAGATTAGTTAAGTTTCTGTTAAAGTTTTTTTTACATATTCGGCCATTGATAAAACTTCTCATTTCTTACACTCTTTCCTTTACTTACTGTTTTTAAACCATGTAGTCGATAAGCTCATTTACTGATTCACAGCTTTTGATATTTTGTTTCTACAAGCTTATTCTGTATAACCTTCTTATGAGTTTATAGCTTTGCTAAACTACTTCTTTTAAGATTGTTCTATAATAAGGATTTATAAGAGTAGCTTAACTCTTTCAATATAAAAGGTTTTCAATTACTGATGTTCGCAAAGGAATTAGATTTCAGAAAAGATCTATTCAGTATTTCAGTTCATAAGCTCTTATGAGCTTATGATAAGTTTTCCTTAGAAGTTTAAGTTCAAAGCATCGTATAGCATTCTGTTTTGTAGGATTTCTTTGAGTTTATGCAGGTTGAACGAGATTAGATATGGTGGATGAATAGTCGATTTCTGTTGGTTTCCAGCCCCGGTTTAGAGAAGCGTTGATATCAGTTCAAGTACAATAGCATAGCTTCGCATTCAGTGGTCTGGCCTGGAAGTGAGAGAAGGTTTTGCAGATTAGATTGGGTGTAGTTGGATCTTTTAGTTCGATTCAGTCAGTTCAGCAGTAGCAGTTAGAAAGGGCAGCTCAGCGCTGAACCCTCGCCATCAGCGGACTATACTTCGGATGTCAAGGTCTAGCTTGTTTTGATTTCTGCATTTATAAATTAATATGACAGTAGCTTTTTCGTAGTGTAACTTTTGTGTTAACTGCTTGTATTGCTTGTGTATTAGTAAATGTTCTTAGTGAAATCCGTGTTCCATGTGTTTTCTGATTTCTAATACTTGTGCAATTACTGTCTGATATAGTGTGTTTGGCATTAGCATTTTCTCGCTGATTTTGCACTATAATAGTAAAGCTTTAAACTTGAGTATAGTTAGAAATTAGTGTTAAGTAGTGTGAAGTAGAAAGTATTCAAATTAGTATTAAAAGTAAATGATAGTTGGTGCAAGTTTAAGTCAGACATAATGCAACAAATTTACATCAGTAACTCTTCTTTTGCAAAGGTTAGTTAATAGGGTAAGGAACTTTAGAAGCTTTAATTACCAAGGAATAATCATTGGTAAGCTTGGTTTTACTGATTTGCATTGTAGAATATCAGTAGTTCATTTGATGTGCAGACTTTTAGTACAATTTAGCTTGAAATTGTGTTAGTTAAAATAGTTGGTTTGTGTTAAATAGCTCATTAGCTTTAACTGTTCTTGGCCCATATGGAGAAAGGTTAATGCATCTATTAGAAGTAGTATTAGAATAGCTGGTACAAGTTTTTGCCCACAAAGATAAAAAGAATAAAAAGTGAAGTTAGGTAGAATCGAACTAGTGACCCCCTGCTTAGTAAACAACTAGCTTACCACTAGGACATAACTTTGTTTTTGTAAAGCTCTCAAATAAATTTCTTATAAGATCGTTTCCACTTAGATAAGTTTTTTTTATCAATAGACAAGTTGTTAGTATGATTTTTTCAGCAAAGATAGAGTGCTCTTATTGTTTTTTTTGTTTTCTTACATAATCGTTTTTTTTTCTGACTGTTATGAAGTTGAGGTGGGCTTATTTGTTTCTTTTTGGGCCATTATCATTTCTTTGTATCAATCTTTCTGTTTGAATAGTTCTAGTGCAATTTACATTAATAGCATATCATATTAGCAATATAATAATAGTTTAATATCTTGCTTAGTGTGCTCTTATATTTTGAATTACGTTTCATTTTTCTTTATTACGTTTTATTTTCGCTTCTTTAACATTTTGTATTTTTGCATTTATAGTATAAATTTGAGCTTTGTGCAATTAAATGTCGTACTTGCAATGTGTTTTGTAGAATAGTAAGTATATGTAGATAGTTAATATTTTTACATTTTTAAATGCTTTGTGCCAATTAGATATAGATTCCAAACAAGTCTTTACAACCAAAAACAATTTAGTCAAACTTAAAAACGTTATATCAATTCGAATCGAGCTGAGAAGACAACTACACTAAAAAACGAAATATTAAATGATCCAAAAACCACTCAAAACACTGTCAAATACATAATATCTAACTTTAAATATCAGAATTACGCGTGTATTTGTGTTTCATGTGTTTTCAGGTAAAAAGATGCATTTTTGAGCAAACACGCATTTTCAAGGATTTATTTGATGAAAAGACGAAGAAAAGAGACGAAAGATGATCCAAGGACCTTATTTGCCAAACTTCCAAAGATCAAGGGCTTAAAGTGCAATTTCTAAAATGATGAAGGATGAAAAGAGATTACTTAAAAGCTTTTATAACCATTTGAAAAGAAAAGAAAAAGAAAGGACCAAATGGTAAACAAAATGGAAAGTTTGGAAAGTATTATTTACTTTGGTCAAATTGACCCAAACTGGTCAACACACAAACACAATTCACATTTACGTGTCTTCATCTTCCCAAAGAGAGAGAAACGAAGAGACGACTTTGCTTTTCTCCTTCCTCCATAACCTGCAATCCACATTCAAGGACGATCCACAAAGAATCAAAGGAAACTTACAACTACAAAAATACTCCTTATCCTCTCATCTATAAGATGGTATTGATTAATTAGTTCAAAAAGGAAGATTGAAGAAACCCCCAAATTGGAAGATGATGAAGAACGAGTTTGATTCAACCTCGTATTTTCCACGTGGCGCAACTGGATTGGCCAAGACACGTCATTGAAGTCATCCACTCCCTCTCTCGACGGCTATATAAGGAAGACGATGGCCATCATTTCAAGTGGTTAGACTAGGAGTAGCAGTTTGTAACTGTAGGAGTAGTTTAGTTAAGCTCTCCACACATAGTTGTAGTTAGTTGATAAACTTGTTTTCAAGTTAGTTAATTCAGTTACGATTTTAGTTTGACATGTACCTCCATTCTTCCATTAATAAATTCTGATTTTACACTTTTAAGCTTTTCTTGATTCTTCGAATGCTATTGATTCAGTTTCATTTTCAGTTACGTTTCTGTTAGCTTGTTATAACAAACTACTGCCATTAATGAAACAAAGTTCCTTATCTCCATTCTTTGTCACCTGTTGTCTTTTTCAAGTTTTTTTAACCATTCTATTCATAAGTATCAGTAGCACTAATGTCATTCAGTTTAAAAGATTAGTTGAGTTTCTGTTAAAGTTTTTTTTACATATTCGGCCATTGATAAAACTTCTCATTTCTTACACTCTTTCCTTTACTTACTGTTTTTAAACCATGTAGTCGATAAGCTCATTTACTGATTCACAACTTTTGATATTCTGTTTCTACAAGCTTATTCTGTATAACCTTCTTATGAGTTTATAGCTTTGCTAAACTACTTCTTTTAAGATTGTTCTATAATAAGGATTTATAAGAGTAGCTTAACTCTTTCAATATAAAAGGTTTTCAATTACTGATGTTCGCAAAGGAACTAGATTTCACAAAAGATCTATTCAGTATTTCAGTTCATAAGCTCTTATGAGCTTATGATAAGTTTTCCTTAGAAGTTTAAGTTCAAAGCATCGTATAGCATTCTGTTTTGTAGGATTTCTTTGAGTTTATGCAGGTTGAACGAGATTAGATATGGTGGATGAATAGTCGATTTCTGTTGGTTTCCAGCCCCGGTTTAGAGAAGCGTTGATATCAGTTCAAGTACAATAGCATAGCTTCGCATTCAGTGGTCTGGCCTGGAAGTGAGAGAAGGTTTTGCAGATTAGATTGGGTGTAGTTGGATCTTTTAGTTCGATTCAGTCAGTTCAGCAGTAGCAGTTAGAAAGGGCAGCTCAGCGCTGAACCCTCGCCATCAGCGGACTATACTTCGGATGTCAAGGTCTAGCTTGTTTTGATTTCTGCATTTATAGATTAATATGACAGTAGCTTTTTCGTAGTGTAACTTTTGTGTTAACTGCTTGTATTGCTTGTGTATTAGTAAATGTTCTTAGTGAAATCCGTGTTCCATGTGTTTTCTGATTTCTAATACTTGTGCAATTACTGTCTGATATAGTGTGTTTGGCATTAGCATTTTCTCGCTGATTTTGCACTATAATAGTACAGCTTTAAACTTGAGTATAGTTAGAAATTAGTGTTAAGTAGTGTGAAGTAGAAAGTATTCAAATTAGTATTAAAAGTAAATGATAGTTGGTGCAAGTTTAAGTCAGACATAATGCAACAAATTTACATCAGTAACTCTTCTTTTGCAAATGTTAGTTAATAGGGTAAGGAACTTTAGAAGCTTTAATTACCAAGGAATAATCATTGGTAAGCTTGGTTTTACTGATTTGCATTGTAGAATATCAGTAGTTCATTTGATGTGCAGACTTTTAGTACAATTTAGCTTGAAATTGTGTTAGTTAAAATAGTTGGTTTGTGTTAAATAGCTCATTAGCTTTAACTGTTCTTGGCCCATATGGAGAAAGGTTAATGCATCTGTTAGAAGTAGTATTAGAATAGCTGGTACAAGTTTTGCCCACAAAGATAAAAAGAATAAAAAGTGAAGTTAGGTAGAATCGAACTAGTGACCCCCTGCTTAGTAAACAACTAGCTTACCACTAGGACATAACTTTGTTTTTGTAAAGCTCTTAAATAAATTTCTTATAAGATCGTTTCCACTTAGATAAGTTTTTTTTATCAATAGACAAGTTGTTAGTATGATTTTTTCAGCAAAGATAGAGTGCTCTTATTGTTTTTTTTTGTTTTCTTACATAATCGTTTTTTTTTTCTGACTGTTATGAAGTTGAGGTGGGCTTATTTGTTTCTTTTTGGGCCATTATCATTTCTTTGTATTAATCTTTCTGTTTGAATAGTTCTAGTGCAATTTACATTAATAGCATATCATATTAGCAATATAATAATAGTTTAATATCTTGCTTAGTGTGCTCTTATATTTTGAATTACGTTTCATTTTTCTTTATTACGTTTTATTTTCGCTTCTTTAACATTTTGTATTTTTGCATTTATAGTATAAATTTGAGCTTTGTGCAATTAAATGTCGTACTTGCAATGTGTTTTGTAGAATAGTAAGTATATGTAGATAGTTAATATTTTTACATTTTTTAAATGCTTTGTGCTAATTAGATATAGATTCCAAACAAGTCTTTACAACCAAAAACAATTTAGTCAAACTTAAAAACGTTATATCAATTCGAATCGAGCTGAGAAGACAACTACACTAAAAAACGAAATATTAAATGATCCAAAAACCACTCAAAACACTGTCAAATACATAATATCTAACTTTAAAATATCAGAATTACGCGTGTATTTGTGTTTCATGTGTTTTCAGGTAAAAAGATGCATTTTTGAGCAAACACGTATTTTCAAGGATTTATTTGATGAAAAGACGAAGAAAAGAGACGAAAGATGATCCAAGGACCTTATTTGCCAAACTTCCAAAGATCAAGGGCTTAAAGTGCAATTTCTACAATGATGAAGGATGAAAAGAGATTACTTAAAAGCTTTTATAACCATTTGAAAAGAAAAGAAAAAGAAAGGACCAAATGGTAAACAAAATGGAAAGTTTGGAAAGTATTATTTACTTTGGTCAAATTGACCCAAACTGGTCAACACACAAACACAATTCACATTTACGTGTCTTCATCTTCCCAAAGAGAGAGAAACGAAGAGACGACTTTGCTTTTCTCCTTCCTCCATAACCTGCAATCCACATTCAAGGACGATCCATAAAGAATCAAAGGAAACTTACAACTACAAAAAAACTCCTTATCCTCTCATCTATAAGATGGTATTGATTAATTAGTTCAAAAAGGAAGATTGAAGAAACCCCAAATTGGAAGATGATGAAGAACGAGTTTGATTCAACCTCGTATTTTCCACGTGGCGCAACTGGATTGGCCAAGACACGTCATTGAAGTCATCCACTCCCTCTCTCGACGGCTATATAAGGAAGACGATGGCCATCATTTCAAGTGGTTAGACTAGGAGTAGTAGTTTGTAACTGTAGGAGTAGTTTAGTTAAGCTCTCCACACATAGTTGTAGTTAGTTGATAAACCTGTTTTCAAGTTAGTTAATTCAGTTACGATTTTAGTTTGACATGTACCTCCATTCTTCCATTAATAAATTCTGATTTTACACTTTTAAGCTTTTCTTGATTCTTCGAATGCTATTGATTCAGTTTCATTTTCAGTTACGTTTCTGTTAGCTTGTTATAACAAACTACTGCCATTAATGAAACAAAGTTCCTTATCTCCATTCTTTGTCACCTGTTGTCTTTTTCAAGTTTTTTTTAACCATTCTATTCATAAGTATCAGTAGCACTAATGTCATTCAGTTTAAAAGATTAGTTAAGTTTCTGTTAAAGTTTTTTTTACATATTCGGCCATTGATAAAACTTCTCATTTCTTACACTCTTTCCTTTACTTACTGTTTTTAAACCATGTAGTCGATAAGCTCATTTACTGATTCACAGCTTTTGATATTCTGTTTCTACAAGCTTATTCTGTATAACCTTCTTATGAGTTTATAGCTTTGCTAAACTACTTCTTTTAAGATTGTTCTATAATAAGGATTTATAAGAGTAGCTTAACTCTTTCAATATAAAAGGTTTTCAATTACTGATGTTCGCAAAGGAATTAGATTTCAGAAAAGATCTATTCAGTATTTCAGTTCATAAGCTCTTATGAGCTTATGATAAGTTTTCCTTAGAAGTTTAAGTTCAAAGCATCGTATAGCATTCTGTTTTGTAGGATTTCTTTGAGTTTATGCAGGTTGAACGAGATTAGATATGGTGGATGAATAGTCGATTTCTGTTGGTTTCCAGCCCCGGTTTAGAGAAGCGTTGATATCAGTTCAAGTACAATAGCATAGCTTCGCATTCAGTGGTCTGGCCTGGAAGTGAGAGAAGGTTTTGCAGATTAGATTGGGTGTAGTTGGATCTTTTAGTTCGATTCAGTCAGTTCAGCAGTAGCAGTTAGAAAGGGCAGCTCAGCGCTGAACCCTCGCCATCAGCGGACTATACTTCGGATGTCAAGGTCTAGCTTGTTTTGATTTCTGCATTTATAGATTAATATGACAGTAGCTTTTTCGTAGTGTAACTTTTGTGTTAACTGCTTGTATTGCTTGTGTATTAGTAAATGTTCTTAGTGAAATCCGTGTTCCATGTGTTTTCTGATTTCTAATACTTGTGCAATTACTGTCTGATATAGTGTGTTTGGCATTAGCATTTTCTCGCTGATTTTGCACTATAATAGTACAGCTTTAAACTTGAGTATAGTTAGAAATTAGTGTTAAGTAGTGTGAAGTAGAAAGTATTCAAATTAGTATTAAAAGTAAATGATAGTTGGTGCAAGTTTAAGTCAGACATAATGCAACAAATTTACATCAGTAACTCTTCTTTTGCAAAGGTTAGTTAATAGGGTAAGGAACTTTAGAAGCTTTAATTACCAAGGAATAATCATTGGTAAGCTTGGTTTTACTGATTTGCATTGTAGAATATCAGTAGTTCATTTGATGTGCAGACTTTTAGTACAATTTAGCTTGAAATTGTGTTAGTTAAAATAGTTGGTTTGTGTTAAATAGCTCATTAGCCTTAACTGTTCTTGGCCCATATGGAGAAAGGTTAATGCATCTGTTAGAAGTAGTATTAGAATAGCTGGTACAAGTTTTTTGCCCACAAAGATAAAAAGAATAAAAAGTGAAGTTAGGTAGAATCGAACTAGTGACCCCCTGCTTAGTAAACAACTAGCTTACCACTAGGACATAACTTTGTTTTTGTAAAGCTCTCAAATAAATTTCTTATAAGATCGTTTCCACTTAGATAAGTTTTTTTTATCAATAGACAAGTTGTTAGTATGATTTTTTCAGCAAAGATAGAGTGCTCTTATTGTTTTTTTTGTTTTCTTACATAATCGTTTTTTTTTCTGACTGTTATGAAGTTGAGGTGGGCTTATTTGTTTCTTTTTGGGCCATTATCATTTCTTTGTATCAATCTTTCTGTTTGAATAGTTCTAGTGCAATTTACATTAATAGCATATCATATTAGCAATATAATAATAGTTTAATATCTTGCTTAGTGTGCTCTTATATTTTGAATTACGTTTCATTTTTCTTTATTACGTTTTATTTTCGCTTCTTTAACATTTTGTATTTTTGCATTTATAGTATAAATTTGAGCTTTGTGCAATTAAATGTCGTACTTGCAATGTGTTTTGTAGAATAGTAAGTATATGTAGATAGTTAATATTTTTATATTTTTTAAATGCTTTGTGCCAATTAGATATAGATTCCAAACAAGTCTTTACAACCAAAAATAATTTAGTCAAACTTAAAAACGTTATATCAATTCGAATCGAGCTGAGAAGACAACTACACTAAAAAACGAAATATTAAATGGCGCCGCTGCCGGTTCTTTTCGTGAAGATTAACGATTTCGAGTGAGACGATTGGATTTTGGGATCCGTCCACTTTTTGAACGTTATTTTTTACGTATTATAAATCAAAAAGATAAAAAAAAATCAAAAAGATAAAAAAAACTAAAAAATAAAAAAATCACAAAAATCAATTCTTTTCCTAAAGAATTGAACCAAAAAAATAAAAAACCCAAAAAGTAATCTTTTTCCTAAAAGATTACAACAAAAATATATATTATATCTTTTTCATCGCTTTTTACGTACATATAGTATTTTTCGTAAAAAACAAATAAATACAAAAATATTTTTGATATATTATTATATGTAAATACGTATACATATACGAACAACCAAGATACATATTCTCCATAAGTATTGCCGAGGCAATACACCGTGTTGAGGGGCGTTCCGGTCCTTGACACGCGTATCGATCCAATTTAATTAAGCAAGAATAGATAAATACTTCCAATTGGCAATAATTCGAAGAATACAAACTACTAAAGTGAATAGATAGGCGACGTGCTATAAAATGCCGTCTAAGGGTTAATAGGTACTTAAGTGCTTCGCGCCACCTAACCCCCCGTTCACTAGTGCGTATTCTAAGAAGGAAGGCTTTATTGGGGGTCTTGCACCCAAGTAGTAATTATATATATACTTTCTTGTGGATATTTCATATCGAACCTCGAGGGAGATAATCTCTTCTCTCTCAAAAGTCGACCGAGGGCTACTCCCTCATTCCTCGTGTTTATTTACACGTGTACTCGCACACGTGTAAACATACCACCTTTGGTGTATTACTTCCTTCCCCGAGGAAGCTTTTAAACGTCATTATACTTGTATATACATTCGGCCACCTTGTTAAACATGGATACTCGTTCCATGTTGGAGATTTTGCAACAACGATCCGCCAACGCTAATTATTCACCTTGTTCGACTTGTGGTGGTCCACACGATACGTATTTATGTGATCAAAATAATGGTTATTATGGGGAGGGATATGCTTACAATGGAACCGAGAACCCTAATTTTCGACCTAACATTCAAATGGACTACACTTGTAATGACTATATGGGCTATTCCGGTTTTTCATCACAACCTCCACCATCATTTCATGATCAAACCTTTAATGTGCCATACCAAAACCAAGGATTTTCCAATTATGAAGGTTTTCAAAACAATGAAAATTTTCAAGGCTATAATCAAGAAACCTTTCATAATCAAGGATTTTCAAACAATGAAGGCTTTCAAAATGATGAGAATTTTCCATGCCATAATCAAGACACCTTTCAAGATCAAGGGTTTTCCCATTCGACCATTTTGCCACACATGGATACTCGTCCTATTTTGGAGATATTACACGACGAGAAATATCGAGCTATGTATGGGCCTTGTGCGACTTGTGGAGGATCGTATAGTGAAAATAATTGTCAACGATATGCGGTTAATTATGATCAAGGGTTTGATGAGAATTTTCAAAATCAAGAATTTTTAAATCAAGACGATTTTCAAAATGAAGAAAATTTTCAGAGTCCTAATAAAAAAACCGTTAACAATCAAGGCATTTATCATTTCTTGAGTAAAGACGCTTTTAATATGGTAATGCAAGCACTTGAGACAATGAAAGAGTCAACTGATCCGAAAATCTTAGGCTTGAGCACATACATCTTGCAACACATGAGACCGAACGATGCTTTACCTGATGATGAGCCTTCTTTGAGAGTAGATGTTGAGGATGATACACTTAGTGATGTTCCTATTATAGACCCTTCCATCTCTCCACCGACTATACTTGAGCCATACACACCTTCATCACCTTTACCTCACGTGGAACCCATCGACTCTTTAACCATGGGGGACGAGCCTCTTAGCACTAATACAAACACCGATTTGGATGAATTAACCTTTTCTAGTGTTGAGAACCTTATCCCAATCCAAAGAGAGCTTGAGAGGGTTTCCAATGAACCATGTGATGAGATTTGTGTTGATACCTCTTCTCCTCATGATCACATTGAGATTTTATCACATATTGACCTTCATGCTACTGCTAGTGATTTTGGTGACTTTGATCTTGATGAATTGTTTAAAGAAAGGGATAATGAGATTGAGGAAGAGTTTGTGAAAGACGTGACACAAATGGAGGATGATGATTGTGATTCTAGTGATGCATCTTATGCTATATCATCCGATGACTTGTCTTGTCAAGATACCAGTGCTAATTTGGATGACGAGTTTGCTCCTATAAGGAATATGGATCCTTCTCCTCTCCCACCTTATGATTCTTTTGAAGAAACCAATGAGGATTTTAGTGATGATGAACCTTCTTTTTGTGATACACCAATATATGATGATTATAGTGATAATGAGTTTTCAACTTGTGAATCTCCATTTTTTGATGATCACACTTCCTTGAGTTTTAAGGAGTCACCAATATTTGACAAACCAATCTATGATTACTATAGTGATGAGGAGGGGTCTATCATTGATGAGAATGAGGAGATTCTAAAGACTGAAAGATTGCTTAGTGAAGATGAATTGATAAATAAACAAATTGAAGATTATCTTAAGAGAGATGATATTGTGGTTGATACATCTTCTTCTAATTGGGAAGAGGATATTCGTCTTATTGAGAACATGCTTTTTGGGACCCTAGAGCCTACACCTTCTCCACAAGACACTATTAATCTTGATCCTCCTTTTACTATGCCTTCTATGGAAGATTACCCACCTTTTGATGATGATGAGGAACCCAATATGGACATAATTGTTATGAATGTTTTGATACCTACACCTTCATTGTCTCATGATGCTTTGATAACTAAGGGGGAATCTTATATGGTTGATACGAGTTCATCTTCTTATTTTCCCATGAAGGGAAAGGTTTTTGATCCTGGGATACATATATTTGGAAAAAATTGGTTTTCATCTACTCGACTTAAGAGTGAGATTTCGATTGATATGCGCTTTTTGTATGAGCTTACTTTGGTGATGCTACCTATTTTGGAGTTGTTCGAATGTAGAGATGGAAACTATGTATTTGATCCTGGTGTGCTTCCTATTTGAGAGATTTCGTATGTTGGACAAACTTGAGACACGTTGGACCGTTCCATTTATCGAGGCGGATATTGTAAATCTTATAGTAAATGGCAACGTGCTAAGTTTGAGTGTATCATGTGAGACGTGCTTCAAAGTGATATCCTTTATTCTCCATGATGGTTTCCCCAAGGACAACTTAATTCGGGGCCGAGTCGAGCTAGCGACTTAGGGTTAAAAAAACTCAAGCATTGAATAACTAGGTTAGAAAACGTAGAGTAGATTTTCAATAGGTTAGGTTTAATTAAAAGGATGTTATAGTAGAGTTGAAGTTGAGGGGTGCCTTTCTTCGTCTTTTCGTGTTTGTTTCAAGGGTTGCTCTCTCACATTTCATGCTTGGATGGAGGAGGCCCGTGTATCTGGTTCACTTCGATTAGTTTTTGCTATCGTGATATTAAACACTTGTGCTTAAAATGAATACCCTTTAGTTGTCTCTTCTTAACTTGAGTTAAGCAAAGTTATCAATGTCATAAGTGTAGGGGAGTTCACTCCAATACTCTTAAACATTGAGGACAATGTTTATCTTAAGTGTAGGGGAGACTTCTATCGAAGTGACCTTACCTAGACCATTGCCTTAACTTCATGATAACTTGGAAAATTAATTTTTTAAACATTTTTCAAATTTTTGATCTACTTTGGCCAAAAAAAATATGCATTCATAATTTTTGCATCAATCATTTTTCATTTTGCATAACACATTTGCATTGTATATATCTCTTCTTTTATTTTTCATCAAAAATATATAAAAAGAGAAATATAATAAAAACATGGATTTAACAAGTTTAGACTTCTTTGACATATTAGGCCCGCCATGGATATTTTGACTCAACCCGAGTTTGCTTATCTTAGCATTCTCTAGCTAGTATCCTTAACCATGTAGTCCTTTATTGGTCTATTAGGCTAAGCATCCACCAATCTCATTATTTGAGATTTTAAATTTGTGGAGAATGGGAAATGATAGAGTTGAAGCAAGTATAAAAGGGCTAGATAAACTTCATGATAATTACTTGTGGCTAAACCCTTCTCTTCTTTACCTCTATTTTCTTCGCATGTATATAATTGTTAATAAATAATCAAGAACGGTTTTAATTGGTTTGTAATCTCTTATGCATTTTTGACTAATCATTCATGGTTGATATGAGTACGTCTTAAGATTCTAAGTTAGCACGTTTTATGTGTACTAGACTTATGTCATGCTCCATATTTAGCGGGTGTTTTTCCTTTTCTTCTTTTCAAATTTCTTTGTGAGGAATAAAGAAAAATAAGATCGGCTTATAAAAAAATGAGTGGCTAGAAAAAAAAAAGAAAAAAAAAAGAAAGAAAAAGAAAAAATTAATAATGCAAGACTCCCAAGAGGGGAAGTGTGGTGTTAATTATAGTGACTATTGAGTTCCAATATTACCTTGACGGGTTGCGGGGATTCAATAGATTGCTCCAATCCAATATTGCCTTGACGGGTTGCGGGGTTGAAGATCCAAAGTCTCAAAAAGATGGCGGATGTAAATTATTGCGTGAGTTTTATTTTTCTTTCCTTAGCGAGTGTGTAGCTACTTATGAAAGCATGACATGAGGATTTTACACATAAGGCGAATGACTTATTACTCTTAAAACGGACTTGTATTAATTGTGAGCGGTTTTTCAAGTAATGGATGAGAGGATTACTTAGGATTAAAACCGTGCTTCCTTATTTTTGGATTTTACACTTCTTATACTTCACACTTGAATAATGACAAATTTGCCCACAAGCAATTTGCTCAAATAATAACCGGTTCCACATTTAATTGTCATGAATAAGTTGATGCACTTTTTACTTGTGAATACAATGATCCCATTTTTAAGCTTGGTATGGGGAAAGTGAAACTTGAGGGTGATAAATGTCCATGGTACCCAAGCCCTAATCAAAGTCATTGAACTCTTTATGAGTTATTTCCATCAAAACCATTTATGAAAAATATAAAAAGATATAAATAGAATTGATTCTTTTGCATTGCATTGTAAATATTCAAAACCATTCATCATATAGCATAGTATAGTTTATTAAATCATAAAATGGCCAAGGTTGGTTAATTATGAGAAAAGTATAACTTGGTGCTTTAAAATACTGCATTGCATGAGGACATGGCAATGGTCAAGTGGAGGGGAGTTGATAAGTGTGAAAACACTCATCAATAATGATCCAAAAACCACTCAAAACACTGTCAAATACATAATATCTAACTTTAAAATATCAGAATTACGCGTGTATTTGTGTTTCATGTGTTTTCAGGTAAAAAGATGCATTTTTGAGCAAACACGCATTTTCAAGGATTTATTTGATGAAAAGACGAAGAAAAGAGACGAAAGATGATCCAAGGACCTTATTTGCCAAACTTCCAAAGATCAAGGGCTTAAAGTGCAATTTCTACAATGATGAAGGATGAAAAGAGATTACTTAAAAGCTTTTATAACCATTTGAAAAGAAAAGAAAAAGAAAGGACCAAATGGTAAACAAAATGGAAAGTTTGGAAAGTATTATTTACTTTGGTCAAATTGACCCAAACTGGTCAACACACAAACACAATTCACATTTACGTGTCTTCATCTTCCCAAAGAGAGAGAAACGAAGAGATGACTTTGCTTTTCTCCTTCCTCCATAATCTGCAATCCACATTCAAGGACGATCCACAAAGAATCAAAGGAAACTTACAACTACAAAAATACTCCTTATCCTCTCATCTACAAGATGGTATTGATTAATTAGTTCAAAAAGGAAGATTGAAGAAACCCCCAAATTGGAAGATGATGAAGAACGAGTTTGATTCAACCTCGTATTTTCCACGTGGCGCAACTGGATTGGCCAAGACACGTCATTGAAGTCATCCACTCCCTCTCTCGACGGCTATATAAGGAACACGATGGCCATCATTTCAAGTGGTTAGACTAGGAGTAGTAGTTTGTAACTGTAGGAGTAGTTTAGTTAAGCTCTCCACACATAGTTGTAGTTAGTTGATAAACCTGTTTTCAAGTTAGTTAATGCAGTTACGATTTTAGTTTGACATGTACCTCCATTCTTCCATTAATAAATTCTGATTTTACACTTTTAAGCTTTTCTTGATTCTTCGAATGCTATTGATTCAGTTTCATTTTCAGTTACGTTTCTGTTAGCTTGTTATAACAAACTACTGCCATTAATGAAACAAAGTTCCTTATCTCCATTCTTTGTCACCTGTTGTCTTTTTCAAGTTTTTTTTAACCATTCTATTCATAAGTATCAGTAGCACTAATGTCATTCAGTTTAAAAGATTAGTTAAGTTTCTGTTAAAGTTTTTTTTACATATTCGGCCATTGATAAAACTTCTCATTTCTTACACTCTTTCCTTTACTTACTGTTTTTAAACCATGTAGTCGATAAGCTCATTTACTGATTCACAGCTTTTGATATTCTGTTTCTACAAGCTTATTCCGTATAACCTTCTTATGAGTTTATAGCTTTGCTAAACTACTTCTTTTAAGATTGTTCTATAATAAGGATTTATAAGAGTAGCTTAACTCTTTCAATATAAAAGGTTTTCAATTACTGATGTTCGCAAAGGAATTAGATTTCAGAAAAGATCTATTCAGTATTTCACTTCATAAGCTCTTATGAGCTTATGATAAGTTTTCCTTAGAAGTTTAAGTTCAAAGCATCGTATAGCATTCTGTTTTGTAGGATTTCTTTGAGTTTATGCAGGTTGAACAAGATTAGATATGGTGGATGAATAGTCGATTTCTGTTGGTTTCCAGCCCCGGTTTAGAGAAGCGTTGATATCAGTTCAAGTACAATAGCATAGCTTCGCATTCAGTGGTCTGGCCTGGAAGTGAGAGAAGGTTTTGCAGATTAGATTGGGTGTAGTTGGATCTTTTAGTTCGATTCAGTCAGTTCAGCAGTAGCAGTTAGAAAGGGCAGCTCAGCGCTGAACCCTCGCCATCAGCGGACTATACTTCGGATGTCAAGGTCTAGCTTGTTTTGATTTCTGCATTTATAGATTAATATGACAGTAGCTTTTTCGTAGTGTAACTTTTGTGTTAACTGCTTGTATTGCTTGTGTATTAGTAAATGTTCTTAGTGAAATCCGTGTTCCATGTGTTTTCTGATTTCTAATACTTGTGCAATTACTGTCTGATATAGTGTGTTTGGCATTAGCATTTTCTCGCTGATTTTACACTATAATAGTACAGCTTTAAACTTGAGTATAGTTAGAAATTAGTGTTAAGTAGTGTGAAGTAGAAAGTATTCAAATTAGTATTAAAAGTAAATGATAGTTGGTGCAAGTTTAAGTCAGACATAATGCAACAAATTTACATCAGTAACTCTTCTTTTGCAAAGGTTAGTTAATAGGGTAAGGAACTTTAGAAGCTTTAATTACCAAGGAATAATCATTGGTAAGCTTGGTTTTACTGATTTGCATTGTAGAATATCAGTAGTTCATTTGATGTGCAGACTTTTAGTACAATTTAGCTTGAAATTGTGTTAGTTAAAATAGTTGGTTTGTGTTAAATAGCTCATTAGCTTTAACTGTTCTTGGCCCATATGGAGAAAGGTTAATGCATCTGTTAGAAGTAGTATTAGAATAGCTGGTACAAGTTTTTGCCCACAAAGATAAAAAGAATAAAAAGTGAAGTTAGGTAGAATCGAACTAGTAACCCCCTGCTTAGTAAACAACTAGCTTACCACTAGGACATAACTTTGTTTTTGTAAAGCTCTCAAATAAATTTCATATAAGATCGTTTCCACTTAGATTAGTTTTTTTATCAATAGACAAGTTGTTAGTATGATTTTTCAGCAAAGATAGAGTGCTCTTATTGTTTTTTTTGTTTTCTTACATAATCGTTTTTTTTCTGACTGTTATGAAGTTGAGGTGGGCTTATTTGTTTCTTTTTGGGCCATTATCATTTCTTTGTATCAATCTTTCTGTTTGAATAGTTCTAGTGCAATTTACATTAATAGCATATCATATTGGCAATATAATAATAGTCTAATATCTTGCTTAGTGTGCTCTTATATTTTGAATTACGTTTCATTTTTCTTTATTACGTTTTATTTTCGCTTCTTTAACATTTTGTATTTTTGCATTTATAGTATAAATTTGAGCTTTGTGCAATTAAATGTCGTACTTGCAATGTGTTTTGTAGATTAGTAAGTATATGTAGATAGTTAATATTTTTACATTTTTTAAATGCTTTGTGTCAATTAGATATAGATTCCAAACAAGTCTTTACAACCAAAAACAATTTAGTCAAACTTAAAAACGTTATATCAATTCGAATCGAGCTGAGAAGACAACTACACTAAAAAACGAAATATTACAAACCGTAGGTTAGAATGAATTCAAACTCTGCCAAATTAATAATACTATATTAATGTAATGTTGGAAAGTTAAATCAAAAGAGCTTTGAGCCCAGGTGGTTAGATCGTTGGACAGTCAAAAAATAGGTCACGAGTTCGATTCCCAGCAAATGCATATTTTTAAGATTAATTTCTTTTTGACAGATTACGAAAGATTAGTCTCAGGAGAGACTTTTGGTGAGCTTATTGTGAATAAGCTGATTGTAATCAGCTCTTTTTTGGGCTTATCAGATCTTTAGGATCTGATAAACTAATTGCTATGACAATAGAACAGTAGAACTTAAACAAAGATCACAGATCAGTAAGCCCAAAGTAAATCAAATACAGATACAACTATCTCAGCAAAGATCAGAAATAACTGAACATATAAATCAGTAAAACAAAACTTCAAATATCAAGCATCCAACGAATTTATAAGTAGCAGTATGAACATTCGAATCAACAAATTATGGATATAACATAACTCAAGATCAGTTCAAACTTAAATCAGTAACAAAAACAAATAGTGAAGCATAAACATACATATCAATAACATAATATTCACCAAAAATAGAACTATTATTATCTCAGCTATCTAATTCACTACCAACGTGTGACAAATCTAACATTTTCAGGTAGTGAAATATTTTCTCGTATAATATTTTGAAACTTATTTTTGTGTTGGTTGACTAACTCACAATTTACGGATTTAAATTTGGGCTTACGTGCATAATTTGGCGTCTTTTACGACTAAACCGGAAACCTTAGGATTACGTATTTACGTTTTTGAACTCCGTTTTTGATGAGACAATTTTTATTGGATTCGTTTTGTGACGGTGATTCATAATTTATAAAAACGTTTTTCGTAAAACGACCCGAGGGCACGCAAATCGAGAAAACTAGAATCGAGAAATACCCGTAAACTAGTGAGATGGGACAAAACACTTTGCCCCACCCCACTAGCTTATATGGGACGGCAATATGACACACCACACATAGGTGGCATCAAGTCTTAGCTTGTTTACACAAGTGTAAGCTTGTGCTTACACTTTAAGCCAACTCATTTACCAACTAAACAAAACTAGCAAATGGTTTCACTTCTACCATTTCCATCCATGCAATCCACTCTAAAACTCTCTCAACTCTCCTATCCTTGCCGTCCACTATAAGCCTACAAACCCCATCATTGATCTTTTCTAACCACAAACCACATGTTTACTAGTCCTATTAAGGTGTTTCCTTGAAGCCTTGATCATTTGGTGGCCATATAAACAACTTTGGAGGTGATTTGCTTGTGTCCTAGGGCTGATTTTCCAACATATGTTCTTGATATTTGATGGTCTTGGAGATACTTGTTGTGTTCATCAAGTTCTTGCCTTCCTAAAACAAGAAATCCACTTGGATTGGTAATGAAGATCATCCTCTACATTTTTCTCTTATTATTTTGTAAAGAACAAATGTATTTTCTTTCATTTTGTATATGTATATGATGTATATATGATGATAAAAATGTTGTGTGGGGTTCAAGTGTTGATAAACATGCTTAAAAATGATGATAACTATAAGAAATGAAGCTAAAATCATGACTAATTAGTTGGCTGTATAAAAACAGTAGATAACTAAATGATGAACTGATAAAATTGCATGGTTTGATCTATTTACAGTAAGTAGATGATGTTATACACATGTGAGAGTTGGCCATGCAATGGAATCAAAATAATGAGTGAGATATGATCAAAACAAGTTAGGTGGTACAATCTGAATAAGCAGTTTTGTAAGGACTGTCAAGGCAACTTAGACTCAAAATAGGCAGTAGCTATAACTAAGTTATATGTAGCACATATTATGAAGAAGTTGTCATCCAAAAATGAGCTTCTAAGTCATTGTAGAACTCTAGATATGATAAACATGGTGAATGTGAAGTTAAAAATCAGATTTTTGGAAATAATGTTTATTATTATTATATAAGCACTCACTTTATAATGTATAAAATGTAAAATGTAAACCCACTAACTTATAGAACTTATTTATATAAATGTATAAAAGGTTAATTAAATGGGTAAATTATATAAATGGTGGTAAAAATAATATTTATAAATAATAAAAACTATAAACTTGATTTTTACGACTTTTTCGGCTATCGCCGTGAAATTAACGTTTTTCATCAAATAAAACTTAGACGACCAAACCCGTCTAATGTAAAGTTTATAAAAGTTATATACTGATGTATAAGTAACTAATACAAGTAAAAACCGATAAAACCCGAACTATAAGAATTACGGACATTTACGAGCTAAATGAACATATTGGACTAATAATTGGACTTAATAAGATAAAAACTTGTAAAAAGAATTATTTGGGCTTAACCCATTTGGGCCCAACATGAAAAGTATGTATACTGATCATATAGGTATAAAATGGGTAAAAACAAGTTAAAGAACTTATAAAAGACTTAATGAACTTAAAATAGGTAAAATCGGTAAAACTAGTGAACTAGTAAGACGATACTAAAACGTAAACACTAAAATGAGTAAACAAGGATGTATAAACCCACTTGATCATCATCATATGTACAAAATCATCATATGTATATTGTTATTTTGATAAAAGTCATTGGACCGAGTCTAAGACCGATTATTATTTATATAGGTTTCCGTGACCGAAGCACGCCCGTAGCCGACAATCCGCCTTTCATTAACAACGTGAGTTCATAGCCTCGCACTCTTTTAAATGTTTTTATAAAATGATTTGTAAACCCGCGAGGGAGATAACATGCTAGATTTTTATAAAAATAGAACACAAGTAGTCCCGATTGTATGCTAAATGATATGGACCCGAATGATGCTATGACCCTATATTCGAGACTAAAAGGATTATTAGTAGTTAGGTTATGTCACTTAAAGTCCCATTAGCATGAATTGTGAACTACCGTGATTTGGTAGACGCTTATGCATTTGATAGTTCTATTTGGGGACGATCACCCTAGTTCGCGCCTTGACGGTTGATCCCCGTCGTACCACATTGATTGGTAAGCGAATTTATGTATGAGAAGATTCCATAGCGTGATTTTTGTGACGACACACTAACTTAGATGGGCAAATTGTTTGTCGGGTTCGCGGCCCGCTGTTTTCACAGTAAGGTAACAATGTCATGCGGCTAATAATAATCCTACAACCTATACGACCTATACAATATACAATGTATGCTATAAGACATAAATAATAAACGATAACGACGCTATTACGATGAATATATTACCTAACATGGTAATATAGAGACTACGGTCTCATGGACGGTTTCAGATGTATGCTTGATAAATATTGCCTGACTAGCAATATGAGGACTTACTTCCGATACTATACTTGTGTTCTGATTTTAAATGAATGTAAATGATTGTTTTATATTACGGTTTTCATTAAACTCTATGAATTCACTCGGCATTCGCTGATATGATTTTTGCATGTTTTCTATCTCAGGTGCTTGAAGGTAATCCGGATGGATATCGACTCTGATGGCCCACACTTAATATTAAAAATGTTCATTCGATCTGTGTTTTGTAAACTTAATGACCTGTATAATTTGGGACATGTTGTACGCTTTTGAAACTTTTTATCGAATGAATGTTTGTTAAACTTTGTACAACCATTTTTATGTGTTGTCTATGATTGGAGTTATTGTGCTATCCCGTAACACTCTGAAAGACCCTTCCGCTGTACCGATACGAAAAATGAGAGTGTTACACAACGTTTCAACATAGCACTTTCAAACATCCATTCAACCTTTTACTGAGAAATAACCAAGCAGTTATGAAAAACTTCTATCCCCCATTTCTCGTATAAATCCAGCTAAAAAAATATAACAAACAAGTTTTAATCACTTAAAATCTCTCGAAGTCAGCATTAATCTAGCAAAACACTCTTTAGCAGTAAAATATTATCACTCAAATTCGCAGTAAAATTAGAACAAACAGTTAACTCAAAACATTAAGCAAATAAAGCTAACATCAAAAACTGCTTAAACTATCTAACAGATTTATCTAAAACAGGTTTATTACAACTACTAAAAATAATTAAACTAAATCATACTAGCAAACTTATTAAAACATTCAAAATTAAACATCAATCAAAAAGAGCTTAACACCTTTTTGTAGATAACCTTTGAGCAGTAGGTTTGCGCTGAGCAACCTAATGAACCGGAATCAACACCTCCATTAACCACCATGAGTAATCACCATCTCGAACCACCAATAATCATCAAAATCACGAACCAAGTCTAAAACCAACAGCTTCTTTTTTTCATCTATACTTATCTAGCTATTACTTAGCTTATATTCAACATCTCAAACATTATTATTGCAAAATAGTTAAGAGATTTAATTCATATATCAATTTAAAGCAGGAAAAGTAAATAAATGAGACACGAATTAAAATTAAAACGAATAAACTTTCATTAATTTCAGAAATATTACAATATTTAATCAAAAGAAATACAAATTAACCCTAAACCTATTTTTGCAGAATAACTTTAAAGAAAAGAAAGGATGATCAATTACAATAGAATTGGGGGTTTTTATAGCCTTCCCAAGGGCTTGTTGAGGAGGATATTCGAATATTCTTGGGTATATACTTCTTCAATTTTAGCCCTTGATCTTTATTCTCTCTCTCTTTGATTGATCGGATGGTTGATATATCACAACTAGCACACAGATTGCCAACGTGGCATCCGTGTGTGCTAGTTGTGCTTCTTTGAAGGCCTTTGATTGGTTGAATGGGGAAATTGATGTGTTTCCTCCAATAAAAATCTGCCACGTAGCCTCTTCATTCCTCACAGTCTCTTCCTTAAACCATGGGGGTTTTATTCCCCATCACGTGAATCACACGTGTATATCAAAAGCCCTAAAATTAATTGATTTTTTATTAACTAGGGTTCTTGGAACAGTAACTTAAAGTTACTGATTTTGTTTATTTAGGATGAGGGTGAGAGATGAAGGGGATGATACACATAGAATATAACGAAAAAGTAAAAATGAGTGGATCGGTTTATTTTATAAATGAGTGGGTGAGGTATCGTTGACTGATCAACACGTGAAAAGGTGTAACATGTTTAATTGTGAATTATATAATACGTTTGTAACCCTAAAGCCCTAAACAATAACTCGTCCCATTTCCGTTTTGGGCTTGGGCCCAATATAATTTTCCCATCCGTCACATATAAATCATCACTTGGGCCATTTGGATTTTAAAAACCTCAAATTATTATCTTGAAACTTAAATGGGCTTTTGAGCCCATTTACTCAATTGTGGGTCCCACTTGACAAATATTATTTCCAAAACTTGAATCCCGTCTTTAAAAACGACTTGTCCCTTGGCTTCTCGATCTTTTCTTCAAACTCGTGTCGGTATTGCCGGTTTTCGCGAACTTGGTACCTACACACATGAAAACAAGAAATACACATATACAAGACATATTTGATACATTTCATGCATAATTTCATAGTTTTAAGCTACAAATGATATGAGTATTTACACTCATATCAAATTCCCCCTTGCTAAACAATTGCCGTGTCCTCACGCAATGATAAACTAAAACACTATCTACAACATTATTCAACTTTTGACATTTTATTTTGCAAAGACATAATGTATTGCTTTCATTATTAAAAAATAACTTTAAGGATCATAAAAGCTCAAATAGATTCATCGTCCTCGTCTTTTCACTTTTCCATGCCAAGTGCAAAAACAAGATCATTGTTATTATAAGTTAGCAAACTAACACGAACTCATGTGGGATAATTATTCACTTAGACTCCCTTATTCCTAGGTGTATCTCTTATATTTTATTGTTGTCTTGAATGATCACGAGGATGCATTGTTGACTTATTTCGATAATTTATTAGGCCAAAAATAAAGTGAATGATTTAATCAATAGTTAGCTAAAGGACAAAATCTTTTAAAACTGCTTCTCGGGACTTCATAAAGTTCATATCTTGGCATAACTTGCTTCGCGATTTGAGACCTTTCTCGGACCGATTTTTGGCAGTGATTTCATTCTTCAAACCTTGAGAGATGTTCATGAATTAATGGTCTTCTCTTCATATAGGAATTTCTTCACTTGAAGTTTTGAGAGATTCATACTTGGACCACGACTTCTTCATTTTTCTCCAATATTTATTTGGGATTTTGATATACAACGATCCGCCTCCTTTTTGGACTTGGCTTCATTTATCCTCATACCTTGTTATGGTCTTTTTGGATAGACTTCTCCATGACTTTTGAGGAGTATTTGCTTTTCGTCGTGTGTCTCGATCCTTCATATTGATTTTCGATAAATGATTCTTCACATCACTTGGGATCTTTAGCAATAAAATATAGCCCTCATGTCTTGTTAGGACCTTTTTGGACTCGCCAATCTTCGCATCCCGCTTCAATAAGTTATGGCTTGGATATGAACTCTAATCCATACCAAGCAACTTTTAAACGATCTTGGGCTAGAAGCTAAGTAACTTTTCAAATCGTTCAACCTTATTTATTGCAGATAAATTTATTAGCAAGCGATGGGAGAATAGGCTTATAATTAACTCACATAAGTTCCCGAAAGAATACCAAACTTATAATTGGCTCTATCATCTCTTGTTCTCCATATTGTAAAATTCCAAGAATGTGAAATCAATGGATACTTAGCCTACTAAATCAAAGTTTTGGGTTTTCAAGTCATCTATAGGATCTTGCATCTTCTTATACTTTTTCAAGTTTTAGAATTTGCGTTTTAAAGTTCCCTTGATAGACGACTTTCTAGGATCAATTATAGGAGCTTGCGAAAAGTTCTTGTTCTTAACTCGTATGAATTAAGACTTTCGCATTTTAAAGCTCCCTATATAAAAGCCTAGCAAAACTTAATTCAAATACGTTAAGGAAAAGTTAAGGTTAAAAACCGAGTCGAGTCAAAAAATATTCTTATTTTCACCAACGGAAAGGCTACATTCGTGTCAAAAACACTTATTTTATTTATTAAAACTTAAAAATAACACTAAAAATTTAAAATTTAATTGAAAAATGAAAAAAACAATACGTTTGGACACGACAAAAGCAATTGCAAGCGATTATATCGATTGACTCCCCCATGCTAAAACCAAACATTGTCCTCAATGTTTCTTAGCTCAAGAGTAACACCCCTTGCTAAAACACGAAGAGTCAAATGCAAATTCCTGGCATGGAAAGAGCACGCAAATCTATAAGCCGTTTATTAATTATGCCTCAAGATAAAACTTTAGTCGATAAAAATCAAGGGTAAAAAGTGTGCCCCTTTTTGGCATTCAAAGAATGGAAGATCAAGTGGACCGGCAAAAACCGAACACGAGAGTCTTCAAATATTAGGGTCATACCTAAGATCACAACACAACAAAACACGAGCGAAAGATCAAGCCTTATTAGTTGTTAGAAAATAGAAAGAAGATAGAATGTATGGGACTCCCCCACAAGGCACCTCGTTTTTGTTCACCGAGTCATGAGCTCGACTCGATCCCCGCATTCATTGGTCCTTAGGGAAAGTTTGAAGATCCGGGACAACCTCCGTAGGTATGTCCCCTCCAAAGTATTGTTTCACACGATGACCATTCACCTTAAAGTTAGGCCCGTCTTTTTGAGCTAGCTCAACGGTGCCATAAGGGAAAACTTGTGCAATGGTGAATGGTCCGGACCAACGGGATTTAAGCTTGCCCGAGAAAATCTTAAGTCTAGAGTTGAATAAGAGGACTTGATCACCAACATTTAAAATGCGGTTTTTGATCTTAGAGTCATGAATCCTCTTAGTCTTCTCTTTATAGATCAAAGAATTTTCATAAGCTTGATCCCTTAATTCACTTAGTTCATTCAATTGAACCTTGTGATGCTCACCCGCGGTCCTCAAATCAAAGTTACAATGCTTAAGAGCCCAATACGCCTTATGTTCGAGTTCAATTGGCAAGTGGCATGCTTTTCCGTAGACCAACCTAAATGGTGTACAACCAATTGGCGTCTTGTAAGCCGTACGGAAAGCCCACAATGCATCGTCCAATTTATCCGACCATGAAGTGCGATTTTCTCCAATAGAACGCTCCAAAATCCTTTTAAGAGCACGGTTTGAAACCTCCACTTGACCACTCGTTTGAGGGTGATAAGCCGTAGAAAGTCGATGAGTGACACCATATTTCTTTAGAACTTTTTCAAATTGTTCATTACAAAAATGGGTCCCACGATCACTTATAATAGCCTGCGGAGTTCCAAACCTAGCAAAGAGTTGTTTCAAAAATTTCACCACAACTCGAGCATCATTCGTGGGCAAAGCCTTAGCTTCGACCCATTTAGACAAATAGTCCACGGCTACGAGAATGTATTTATTTCCTTTCGAAGATGGAAACGGCCCCATAAAATCGATCCCCCACATGTCAAAGATTTCACAAACTTGGATAATGTTTTGAGGCATTTCATCCCTTTGTGAGTTCTTTCCTTGACGTTGACAAGCATCACAAGTCTTGATCAAGTCTTGGGCATCACGATATATGGAAGGCCAAAAGAAGCCGGCATCAAAGACTTTCTTCGCGGTGGCGTTAGCACCATGATGTCCCCCGGTGGTTCCTCATGACAAGATTTAAGAATATCTTGAGCTTCTTTGCCAAACACGCACCTACGAATCACTTGATCCGCGCACACACGAAACAAATAGGGGTCGTCCCAAAATTAATAGGAAATATTCTTGAAAAACTTTCGTTTTTGTTGGGACGACATACCCTTGATCACAAACTTCCCCGCATGGTAATTTGCGATGTCCGCAAACCATGGGGTACTATCATCACCACGAAAAGCATTCTAACCAAGCGTCTCGAGAGGAAATGTTTCATTGATTTCCTTGTTCTCTCGATCGCTTTGGTGAGGATTCTCAAGTCGAGATAAATGATCGGCCGCGAGATTCTCGGCTTCTTTTTTGTCTAGAATTTTGACATTAAATTCTTGAAGGAGGAGAATCCACCGGAGCAACCTCGGCTTAGCATCTTGGTTACTAAGAAGATATTTGATAGCCGAGTGGTCCGTATACACTATGGTTTGAGACAAGACGAGATATGGTCTAAACTTTTCAAAAGCATACACAACGTCAAGTAACTCCTTTTCCGTTGTAGTGTACTTTGTTTGAGCATCCGTCATAGTCTTACTTGCATAGTGTATAGGCAAGAAGTGTTTTAACTTACGTTGCCCCAAAACCGCACCTACCGCATAATCACTAGCATCACACATAATTTCAAAAGGTAGATCCCAATCCGGGGCAACCAAGATTGGAGATTCGGTTAACTTTCTCTTAAGCATCTCAAAGGCTTGAATACACTCATCCGAAAAGATGAAAGGAGTCTCTTTTTCCAAAAGATGGGTCATAGGCCGATCTATCTTAGAGAAGTCTTGTATAAAACGACAATAGAAGCCGGCATGGCCGAGAAAACTCCTTACTCCCTTAACGGTGGTGGGTGGAGGCAATTTGGCAATCACGTCGATTTTAGCCCTATCAACCTCAATACCGGCCTTAGAGATATTATGTCCTAACACAATTCCCTCTTTGCACATGAAGTGACATTTTTCATAATTAAGCACAAGATTCGTTTCCTCACAACGTTGCAACATTCTTTCAAGGTTAGAGAGACATGAAGTGAAAGATTCCCCAAAAACCGAAAAGTCATCCATGAAGACTTCCATGGTTTTCTCGATCATATCATGGAAAATGGCCATCATGCACCTTTGGAACGTCCCCGGAGCATTGCATAGTCCAAAAGGCATGCGACGATAAGCAAATGTTCCATAAGGACAAGTGAATGTGGTCTTTTCTTGATCACGAGGGTCAATGGGGATTTGGAAATAGCCAGAAAATCCATCCAAAAAGCAATAGAATTCATTCCCCGCTAGTCTCTCTAACATTTGATCCATAAAAGGTAATGGAAAATGATCCTTCCTAGTGGCATCATTAAGTTTCCTATAATCAATACAAACACGCCAACCGGTCACAAGTCTAGTAGGAATCAATTCATTATCCTCATTAGTAACAACCGTCATTCCTCCTTTCTTTGGAACACAATGCACGGGGCTAACCCATGGACTATCCAAGATAGGGTAGATCATTCCGGCGTCTAGAAGTTTAGTGACTTCCTTTTTGATCACCTCATGAATCTTTGGATTGACCCTTCTTTGATTTTGGATAGCGGGTTTATAATCATCCTCCATTAGAATTTTATGAGTACAAAATTTGGGATCTATACCCTTAATGTCGGAGATTTTCCATGCAATGGCCCGTTTATGTTTCTTAAGCACTTTGATAAGCTCATCTTTTTCATTTTCCTTTAATCCCTTAGCAATAATCACCGGTAACTTATCCGATCCCTCAAGAAAAGCATACTCCAAATGAGTGGGTAATTCCTTAAGTTCTAATTCGGGTGCTTCCTCAATAGATGTTTTCACTTTAGTCTCTTTTTCATTCACAACTTTTAAATCCATAGGTGGTGATTCAAAAGGATCCATATTCAACAATTTTTCAATCAACGCAATATCTCCCTCGGGATCAAAATTCTCACTATCAAACTCACTAGGATCAAATGGTGTGCTAAGGTAATCATCAATTTCCTTTTCGATTTTTGAATAACCATTATTCTCAAGCTCTTCAAGAACGAAGTCACCTCCCTCAAATGGAGTGAGTAAAGGCTTAGCCGAAGAGATAATAGGATTCGAAGAAGTGGGATTGCCACTTTTAGAAGAAGCCGAAAATCCAAGCACTTCTTGAGAATATTCTTCACAAGTAACATCAATCACATCGATTTGATTAATTGATTCCTCGTAGTACTTGGAAGAAAATTTAGAGATATGACCAATATCAAACGTGATATGTTCTTCATCAACTCGTCAATTTCCCCGCTTTCATGTCAACTAAAGCACTAGCCGTCATCAAAAACGGTCTTCCCAAAATTAGTGGTACACGAGAATCTTCGGGATAATCGCAAACCACAAAGTCCGTTGGAAAGACGAGTTTCCCTACTTTGACAAACACGTCCTCGGCTATACCTTTTGGTAAGGCGATCGATCGATCCGCTAGCTCGAGAGTCATCTTAGTAGGTGTAAGCTCGGGAAGTGATAACCTTTTCCATACGGAAAGAGGCATCAAATTAATGCTAGCACCAAGATCGGCTAAAGCTAAGCATTCTTCCATATTAGGGAAATCACATGGTATCACAAACTTGCCCGGGTCTCCAAGCTTTTTGGGAAGATTTTGTGTAAGAACCGCAGAACAATTAGCATCTAAAGATGTAGACACTTCAACCAATTTCCCTTTATCATTCATCAATCTCTTAATAGTCGAAGCAAACTTAGGCATGTAAAGAAATGCATACGCGAAACTAACATTAATATAAAGATTCTTAAACATCTCTAAAAAAGTAGTCATTTGAGCATTGGACTTTTCGCGGAGCTTCTCTTGGTTAAGTCTCGAAGGGTAGGTTAGTGTGGGTTTAGTCTTCGGAAGCTCGGGTTCCGGAATAGGCAATTGGTCTACCTTTGGTTGAATAGGAATTTCCTTTTCTTTAACCACCTCGGGTTCTTGCTCCACTTCCCTCACCGTAGAGGTACTCACATGTGGAAGCAAAGGTCCGTCTAAAGCTTTCCCACTACGTGTGGTTATAGCTTTCATCTCACCCTTCGGGTTTGGAATGGTGTTACTAGGTAAGCCACCCGAAGACGAGGAAGGTTGACTCATAAAAGATTCAAACATCGAAAGCAATTTGTTTTGACTTTGCTCCATACTTTGTTGCATACGATTTTGGTTTTGCTCTAGCCTTTGTTGATTAAGCTCAATCTTATTGTTTTGCCCTTTAATCGTATTTTGAAAATCGAGTTTCAAAGTATTAATTTGCCCTTGAATGTTATTTTGAAAAGCTTTCATATTTGCCTCATTTGACTTGATATAGCTTGACAACTCATTTTGATTATTCCCTTGAAAACCTTGATTGTTTTGATTAGCATTAAACCCATTTCCTTGATTGAAATTCCCTTGGTTACCACGGTTAAAATTATTCCCATTGTTTCCATTGTTGTACCTATTTTGAACCGGTGGAAAACCTGGTGGAGCAACATGATTTTGACGAGGAACTTGACCGTTGGAGCCATAAGTTCCCATCGCGGCAAAAGCAATAGCTTGATCAAACCCCGTGTTTAAACAAGCATAATTAGGATGTGCTCCACCACATGATACACAAACATTCTCAACCATATTAATCGATCCATGAGGATTCTTCCTAATCTCACTCAACAAAGTCGCAAATCCACTATCAATCTTAGAGTCCAATCTAGCAATCTCGGGATTCACATTGGAAACAACCGATGTGTTTCGTGAATATTGTGCTCTAGACTTATCCTCAATTATTCTCCACGCGTCTCTCGGAGTTTTTCTTAAAAGATTACCACCCGCGGCGGCATTTAAAGAATCTTGTTCAATCATATTTAGCCCATTATAGAAAGTATTAATTTGATGCAATTCCGAGAAACCGTGGTGTGGACATTGTCTCAACAAATCTTTAAATCTTTCCCATGCAACCCCAAACGATTCATGCACTTTTTGTTCAAATCTAGTGTCATTCTTAAAGTGTGTTGTCTTAGAAGGTAGAAAGAAATAATTCATGAACTTAGACACTAAATCATCCCATGTTAAGATCGAACCCGGTGGTTCTTTCTCATACCAAAGCTTAGCATTACCCTCGAGCGAGTACGGAAAAAGCATGAGCTTAATCACGTCATTCGGCACATCTCTAAACTTGAGAGTCGAGGTAATTCGATTAAAATTCCGTATGTGAGAATGCGGGCTATCGGTCTCATTGCCACGAAATTGGTCGGCGAATGAGCGATAAAAGACCCGTCTTAATCTCAAAATAATCCGCCAAAATAGCCGGCACAACGATTGCTTCCCCATACCCTTCGGTGGGTGCACGGAGCAATTCCTCCATTGTTCGGTTATCGGCCATCTCTACAACAATAGGTGGAAGCTCGGGTTCCACTATTCGTTGTTGACAATTTCTATTTCTACGAGGAATATTTTCAAGCCTATTAAAATCAATCACAAGACGAGAAGAACGTAATTGCATACACTACAAAGACGAGAATTTAGAGGATTGAAGAAAAGAAATTAGACAAGAAGAAGATTATTTTTGGTATTGCTCAATCAATAATGATCGATAAAAAACAAGGAATAAGGATAACTACTATGGAAGTAAATTACCCTCGGTCGACTTTGAAACGATAGGTGAAAACCTAAACGTCTCGAGGTTCAATAAGTAAACAACAAAAATAAGATTTATTACTACTTGAGTCGGAAAACCAATAATAGGTTGTCCCTCTCAATATACGCACAAGCAAGCGGGGAAACGAGGTGGCACAAAGCACTTAAAAACCTTTTTCCTTAGACGGCCTTTTATAGCACGTCGCCTTATACTCACCTTATAGTTTGTATAAATCGAGTTCAAACTTCTTATTAGTATTTATCTATTTTGCCTTTTATTTTTGTTTTAGATTCGAATACAATAGCTAGGTGATGAAATCCCAACTAAGGCTTATTTGATAAGTATGTAAAATTATTGTTCTACGTAATACAATATATTATTCACAAAAAACGAGAAAAACGATACATACTATATAATAGGAAAATAACAAACTTTCCGAGGACGGAAAGGGTCTTCAAATCAACGATCAACAAATCTCCACAAAACGTACACAAGATCCCCGGCAGCGGCGCCAAAATTTTTGATGTATCGTTGATAGTATAGTGATAATTTGAGATACGTTATAGGGTAAATTAGAAAATTACCTTTAGGAAAAATTAATAGACTAATATTACCAATGACGAATTCAATTAAATGACGAATTCAATTAAACACGTTGGTGAATCGAGTTCGTTGTACACGAAGATCGAGTGAATTTGAGACGTTTTGCTTTGATTAGGACAATCGATTTGAATGGTTTTCGGTTTTTAAACTACAATTAAAATCTACCAATTTTAAGCTATTTTAAATCCTAAAAGTGCATGAATCGTAAACCCCGCTATATTTAAAATCTACAAACAATTAATTGTTTAAAATTTAAATCAATTTAAAAATTAAACTATTTTAATTATCTAAAAAAATTAAACTATTTAATTAAAATAACTTTTGAACTATTTTAAAAATCTAATTAAACTATTTAAACTAATAAAACTTTATTAAAATTTCTTTAACTAAATTTATATTTTTTTTAAACTAAATTTATTTAAAACCTAAAGTTATAAGAAATCTATTTGTTAAAATAAACTAATAAAACTTTTTAATTAACAAAAACAATTTTTTTATTTCTTTTTATTTTATATATATATATATTTTTTTTATTTTATTAACTAAAGAAAACTGAAATTTGATTTTAATAAAAGTATTTATCAAAAATAATTCAAACCGTAGGTTAAAATGAATTCAAACTCTGCCAAATTAATAATACTATATTAATGTAATGT
This sequence comes from Glebionis coronaria, assembly GCA_025667525.1. Classification (NCBI taxonomy): domain Eukaryota; kingdom Viridiplantae; phylum Streptophyta; class Magnoliopsida; order Asterales; family Asteraceae; genus Glebionis; species Glebionis coronaria. Next base: position 251,599,620 of record CM046880.1, on the reverse strand, counting down.
TGGAAAGTTAAATCAAAAGAGCTTTGAGCCTAGGTGGTTAGATCGTTGGACAGTCAAACAATAGGTCACGAGTTCGATTCCCAGCAACTGCATATTTTTAAGATTAATTTCTTTTTGACAGATTATGAAAGATTAGTCTGAGGAGAGACTTTTGGTGAGCTTATTGTGAATAAGCTGATTGTAATCAGCTCTTTTTTGGGCTTATCAGATCTTTAGGATCTGATAAGCTAATTGCTATGACAATAGAACAGTAGAACTTAAACAAAGATCACAGATCAGTAAGCCCAAAGTAAATCAAATACAGATACAACTATCTCAGCAAAGATCAGAAATAACTGAACATATAAATCAGTAAAACAAAACTTCAAATATCAAGCATCCAACGAATTTATAAGTAGCAGTATGAACATTCGAATCAACAAATTATGGATATAACATAACTCAAAGTTCAAACTTAAATCAGTAACAGAAACAAATAGTGAAGCATAAACATACATATCAGTAACATAATATTGACCAAAAATAGAACTATTATTATCTCAGCTATCTAATTCACTACCAACGTTTCAACATAGCACTTTCAAACATCCATTCAACCTTTTACTGAGAAATAACCAAGCAGTTATGAAAAACTTCTATCCCCCATTTCTCGTATAAATCCAGCTAAAAAAATATAACAAACAAGTTTTAATCACTTAAAATCTCTCGAAGTCAGCATTAATCTAGCAGAACACTCTTTAGTAGTAAAATATTATCACTCAAATTCGCAGTAAAATTAGAACAAACAGTTAACTCAAAACATTAAGCAAATAAAGCTAACATCAAAACTGCTTAAACTATCTAACAGATTTATCTAAAACAGGTTTATTACAACTACTAAAAATAATTAAACTAAATCATACTAGCAAACTTATTAAAACATTCAAAATTAAACATCAATCAAAAAGAGCTTAGCACCTTTTTGTAGATAACCTTTGAGCAGTAGGTTTGCGCTGAGCAACCTAATGAACCGGAATCAACACCTCCATTAACCACCATGAGTAATCACCATCTCGAACCACCAATAATCATCAAAATCACGAACCAAGTCTAAAACCAACAGCTTCTTTTTTCATCTATACTTATCCAGTAGGGATAAGTGTGGATCCAAACTTTACTTTTAGTGTTAAATATAAGCTATTACTTAGCTTATATTCAACATCTCAAACATTATTATTGTAAAATAGTTAAGAGATTTAATTCATATATCAATTTAAAGCAGGAAAAGTAAATAAATGAGACATGAATTAAAATTAAAACGAATAAACTTTCATTAATTTCAGAAATATTACAATATTTAATCAAAAGAAATACAAATTAACCCTAAACCTATTTTTGAAAAATAACTTTAAAGAAAAGAAAGGATGATCAATTACAATAGAATTGGGGGTTTTATAGCCTTCCCAAGGGCTTGTTGAGGAGGATATTCGAATCTTCTTGGGTATATTCTTCTTCACTTTCAGCCCTTGATCTTTATTCTCTCTCTCTTTGATTGATCGGATGGTTGATATATCACAACTAGCACACAGATTGCCAAGGTGGCATCCGTGTGTGCTAGTTGTGCTTCTTTGAAGGCCTTTGATTGGTTGAATGGGGAAATTGATGTGTTGCCTCCAATAAAAATCCGCCACGTAGCCTCTTCATTCCTCACAGTCTCTTCCTTAAACCATGGGGGTTTTATTCCCCATCACGTGAATCACACGTGTATATCAAAAGCCCTAAAATTAATTGATTTTTATTAACTAGGGTTCTTGGAACAGTAACTTAAAGTTACTGGTTTTGTTTATTTAGGATGAGGGTGAGAGATGAAGGGGATGATACACATAGAATATAACGAAAAAGTAAAAATGAGTGGATCGGTTTATTTTATAAATGAGTGGGTGAGGTATCGTTGACTGATCAACACGTGAAAAGGTGTAACATGTTAGTTGTGAATTATATAATACGTTTGTAACCCTAAAGCCCTAAACAATAACTCGTCCCATTTCCGTTTTGGGCTTGGGCCCAATATAATTTCCCATCCGTCATATATAAATCATCACTTGGGCCATTTGGATTTTAAAAACCTCAAATTATTATCTTGAAACTTAAATAGGCTTTTGAGCCCATTTACCCAATTGTGGGTCCCACTTGACAAATATTATTTCCAAAACTTAAATCCCGTCTTTAAAAACGACTTGTCCCTTGGCTTCTTGATCTTTTCTTCAAACTCGTGTCGGTATTGCCGGTTTTCGCGAACTTTGTACCTACACACATGAAAACAAGAAATACACATATACAAGACATATTTGATACATTTCATGCATAATTTCATAGTTTTAAGCTACAAATGATATGAGTATTTACACTCATATCAATCCACGTCATTTTTCATTCACGGTCAAATATACATAGTGGTTTCATGAGTGAAAAGCAAGAAAAGATTGAAAGTTGTTGTTTATGATCCAGATGGAAATATATCTAAAACGAGTACAATTTTGGTTTATAAAGAAGCGTTACAAGGCATAGGAACAAGTTTATGATAGTATGTAATATATTTCTTTTAAATGATTTTCTTTTTTTCATTAAATCTAAATTATTTTTCACAATTTCCTTTTAATTTACGTTCGATTATTAGGTGTTCACCGAATGAGAATTGGTTGTTCACTTTATTTGCTCTCACATACGTCATGGTCGAAGACCTAAAGGTATGGAAGTCTATTTTTATGATTGTTACAAACTTAAACGGTTATCAAACAATTCATGTTCTTTTATATTATTCTTCTCATCTATTATTAGAACCCTTCTTTTTATATTAACATATGTTTGTTATTTCTTACAAAAATTACTTAGTAAAGTATACCCGACGTTAAACGGGTCTTTAAGCTAGTTTTATATAATAAAACAAAATATTTTACAACCCTTTAAAGCACAAAAATTAAATGTAACAATTAAATTCATTTCCTTAAATAACTATCATGTACAACATTCTAATGCTACTAACAATGTAATGCATTGCCTAAATGAACTCACTTAATGTGTGAATAATTCTGCAAAAAGTTTTTTAAGAAATCGTTTTTTTTACGTTTCATAAATGTATTTTTGAAAAGTTTTTAAATGAAATTTAATTACAAACGTATTTTTGAATGTTTATAAAAAATAAACGCATTTCATAAATTGTAATAATGCAAGAAATCTTCCTTTACAAGACTCCTCATAATTCAACTTGCTATCTATATCTATACTACATATAAAAGAGATTTGTATCTCTCTCATATTAATTATTTAAGTAATACATATTCATATGCATATTGTACAAGTTATCTACTAAAAACTTAAGTAACTAATATTTAAGTAACACACGTATATATATGCACATTTTACAAGCTAATATAGCACGTCAGTTACAAAACTTGAATTGAATTACGTCATTATGATTATCTTCACTATTAATTTAATAAAAACATGTTCTAAAAATTAATATTAAATAGCCCACGATACATTTATTTACTAAATTTTTTGTCATGCGTAAAGTTAGTATCCAAAAGAGAAATGTAATCAAAGAATATTGCTCGCTAAAAGCATTATTACAGGGTAGCCGCCACTGCATCGTGCGGGTACCCTGCTAGTATTTTATTACCCATTCCCCCAATTCAAGATTCAATAAAATCAGATTCTTCTCAAACCAGTTTGTGGATCAACAATCAAATCCTCTCAATCGTGCAATGATTCCACAATTAAAAACACATTAAAGATAGTCTTCAACGTAATTAATCATTTGATCACAACATTAGAACAATACAACTCTCTCTTCCCGATAAGTTGGTATGTTTATGTGTTGGTTTTTTAGGGTTTCAAATTAATATGATTTTAATTAGTTTCTATTAAAAAATTGATGATGATGATGATTTTCTTACTTGATTGTGCAGGTGATAGGTGTGTAAACACCCATCTTTTTTACCACTTAATTACAATAATAACCGAGCCAAAACGTGTATTTTATGTCGGAATTATGCGTGGTTTGTGTTTTTGTTGTGATTTAGGACGAAATTGTGAAAAGTGGAGAAAACACGGCATTCACGGGCTTTTATCAAAGAAAAAGATGAAAGACGAAGTCAAGAAGTCAAGAGTGCAAAAAGAACGGAAGTCCAAGACCAATTCTGAAGATTTATCGAAGAAAAAGTCAAAAGACGGAAGTTTACTTAAAGCCGAAGAACTCAAGTCTTATTTATTGAAGAATTAAAAGACGAGTCCAAATAAATCCCGAGCCAAAAGTCATTAAAGTCCAAGATTTAATAAGATTAAAAGGCTTAAGGACTAATGGTGCAATTAACCAAAGATTAAGAAGAGAAGGACTTAATGATGCAATTAAGAAGAAATGAAGGAGGGGATGAAGCTTCCTAAGCACTCCTTAACCTCCCCTATATATAGATTAGATGAGATTAGCATTTTTCTTTGTTGGCTAAGGTGACAATTAGTCTTCCACCTTTTAATTACTTGCTCTTTAAATTCATGTCATTTTAAATACTTGTCTTGCACTTTAATACATTTAAATTCCAAGTAAGTGTTCTTTAATTTTCTTGTTTATCTCTCATTCTATCTTTCTTTCTAAGCTTTAATCTTTGTTTACATGTTTTTTGAGTTGCTTATTTGATTAAAGATTATGTTTTTATGCTTTTGATTGTTTTGGATCATTGATTTTTATAGCTTATTTGTGTTTATCTTCAACTTTCTTAAGTTTTTATAAAAGTTATTTTTATATAAAAGTTTGTTTTCGTTAACTTTGTTTCATTTTGTGTTTTTAAAAGTGTTTAAACTGTAGCTTATTAGCTTTTTCTTATACGTGTTTGCTTAGGATTTTAGTCTAATGCTTATTTGAGTAATAGCTTATTAGTTTAGCTTATTTTCGGTTCTCTTTACTATATTCCGACCATAGTGATCGGATAAGGGTTTATCATTCCGATCATAGTGATCGGATAAGGGTTTTGATATTCAGATTAGGGATTCCGATCTGTCCTTCCGATTGGGTACTTTAGACTCATTCCGATTGAGTATTCCGACCAAGGGTATTCTTACCATATTCCGATCTAGGATTGTGACATTCCGATCAGGGTAAGTTTGGTATTCCGATCAGGATAGGTGACAACATTCCGATCAACATTCCGATTAGGAGGTTAGTACATTCCGATCAGGTCAAGGTGAGGGCATTCCGATCGGAATATATTCCGATTGGGTATTGTTTTCTATTTTGTCTTGTTTAATTTTTAAGTTCTCATTTTAATACTTCGTCATATTTTAATTCTCGTCACGCTTTAATTTTAAGTCACTTAATTTCTCGTTATTTACTTTTCAAAGTTTTTTAAATATTACACCCTTTACTTTTAATTAGTTCAGATTTAATTAAGTGTCATTTACTTTTAGTCTCGCTTTAAATTCCCGTCATTTACTTACATTGCTTTGTACATTTTAATATATTACAACGACACATCTTTTGTTTCACCAAAATCAAATGAGTCATACTTAAAACCATTTTTCAATTCGATTAGACATACGACAAATAATCTTTTTAACTGAGTAAAATCCAGTTATTAAATGGCGCCGCTGCCAGCTCTTTTGGTAAAGATTAACGGTTTTCTGTGAGAGACGCGTTGTTTTTTTGGGATCCGTTCATTCGTGAGCGTTACTTTTCTTGCACAAAAATTTCAAACAAAACCATAAAAATTAAAAATTGATAAAAATCCATAAAAATTAAAAATTTCAAAAATCCAAAAAGATTTTATTTTTATTGTGTATATATATTGTCTTTGTGTTTTGTATTGTTTTCTTTTGCCTTTGTAGGTGTATGCGTACTCGATCTTCTAATTATCAAGAGCCCAAGACTCGAGAAGATTTAAGTATGTCAGGTGTTAACAACAACAATAATCCACCACACCTCAACAACAATAACAACAATGTTCTTTCACAGCCCGATCTTCGGACAATGGAGGAGCTTTGTCAACCTACCATGTTTGGACGAGGAGGACCGATTGCGCCGATGCAAATCACGGCTCCGGAGTTTTCGTTAAAGCACCACATGATTCAGCAAGTGCAAACTAACCCATTCCATGGATTGCCTGATGATGATGCCAACAAACACCTCGACAAGTTCATTACAATCACTCAAAGCATGAAGTTGCCTGGTGCCACAATGGATGTTCTACGCCTTCAACTCTTTCCACATACTTTATCACATCATGCCGAGAAATGGTTTGATCGTCTCCCGAAGAATTCCATTCATACTTGGGGTGACATGACTCAACGCTTTTTGTCGCGCTACTTTCCACCATCCATGGTCACGAGCCTTCGCAATCAAATCAGCGGTTTCATGCAAGACCCTGATGAATCTCTTTTTGATGCTTGGGAAAGATATAATGTCTTGATTGATCGTTGTCCAAACCACAACATGCTCCCTGTGACCTTAATTGATACTTTCTACAACGGTTTGACTTTTCGTGATCATGATACGATTAATGCAGCCGCCGGTGGCACATTTATGAAAAGGAGACCCGAGGAGTGTAGAGAGCTTATTGAGAACATGACTACTCACCACAAAAACTGGGATTCCTTCGCTTCTTCAAGGAACAACCCGAGAGCCAATGCCTCTTCTACTTCAGCAAACCCTGATATGACCGAACTCACCCGCATGATGACTGAAATGAGCAAAAGTATCTTGCTTCTCGCTTCAAACCAACAACAACAACAAGTTAAAGCGGTTGCACCTTCTTGTGAAACATGCGGCGGTCCTCACTCATACACCGATTTTCCTTCTACTCAAGGAAATCCGGAAAATGTGTATGCAGCTTATGGTAATTATTCACCGGAAAATTACCAAGCTCGACCTCAAGGGGATCGAAATTTGCTGAGTTACTGATCCAACAACTACCTTTCACCTGGTTTTTCTCCTCAAAACCAAAACCCTGCCAACAACTACAATAGAAGCAACCAAATCCCACCAAGAGCTGCTAATCCTTATCACCCACCCGCTCAACAAGCCCCACCCATTAAACTCGATGTTGAGGCCATAATGAGAACCCAAGGTGAGCAAATCAAGAATCTACAGAGCCAAATTATTAATTTGAAAGGAGATATCACCAAGCAAGGGAATGACCTTAGATCCGAGCTTCGCGATAATATCCAATCCTCCTTCAGCAATCAAACAAATGATTTGAAGAATATGCTTGCTAGTTTCTTGCCCGCCGCTCAACCCTCTTCTTCGAGTTCTCTACCTTCAAACATCGTCACCAATCCGCGAGCGAATGTGAGTGCTATTACTACCCGTAGTGGAGTAACCATAGTAGGACCACCTATCCCACCACCATCATCTACACCTCCTCCACCACCATTTATCCCTACTCCTCCTACACCTAGTATTAGTGCACCATTACCGTCTCCGCCTCGTCATGACAATATACCTAGGAAGGACCCTTCAACATCTCAACCTTTACCACCTTCACCTTCACCACCCAAACCCAATATCCCATATCCTTCTCGCTTAGGCAAGACCAACGATCTAACCAAGAATGACTGTCAAGTGTCAAGCTATGTGAAGATGCTCTCCCAAATGAACATCAACATGAGCCTTGTTGAAGCACTTGTCCACATGCCGAAATTTGTTAAAGCATTTAAGGAATTGCTTAACAAGAAGGAGAAGCTGATTGAGCTCGCCAACACACGCTTAAATGAAAACTGCTCTGCAATTATTCTTAAAGAACTTCCAGAAAAGCTTGGAGATCCCGGTCGTTTTGTGTTGCCTTGCCTCTTTAACAAAACCGAAGAATTTACTGCCCTTTCTGATCTCGGGGATAGTATTAATCTTATGCCATTGAGTGTTTGGAAAACACTATCATTACCCGACCTTACTCCAACAAAGATGACTCTTGAACTTGCAAATCGCACTCTCGCTTACCCCGTTGGTATAGCCGAAGACGTGTTCATTAAAGTTGGCACATTTATTTTCCCGGTCGACTTTGTCGTTGTTGATTATGAAATGGACCCTCGTATTCCTTTAATACTTGGTCGGCCATTCTTAAGAACCGGACGAGCTCTAGTTGATGTTGCCGAAGGTGAGTTAATCTTAAGAGTCGGGAATGATTCACAAGTTTTAAAAATGGGGAAGCTTACAAGCAAATCCTTTGGAAGAGAATCATTGAATATGATTAATGTGCTTGATGACTTTGTTGTCTACAACAATCCTCTATTCGATTCTTGCATTGATAATCCACTTTTTCAAGATGATGTGGATGATTCTCTATCCAATTTTGACCCTTCACCCATTTATGATTCTCCACCGATCTTTGACGCTTATGATGATGATTCTAGCTCAGTTTCGGATGATTATGATGACCTTACTTCTGAGTATCCCTATCTTCCCACATATGATGATTTTGATGAGGCCGATACTCTTTCGAGTGATTCTTCACATGATGAAGATCCTCCGTCATCCATGCTTAATCCTACTTTGGATGATTATTCTTTTGAGGAAGACTTCTCTACGTTTCTCAACACTTACTTCCCTCATGAGAGTGATGCTCCTTCTTTAGATTTTGAAGATTATCGTCTTGATCCTACTTTGGATTTGAAGAACATTCTTTCAAAGGAGAAGAAACCGGTCAACACCAATATCCGCAACACATATGATTTAACACCTCTTTGTCCCCCTTCTGAGGACGAGGTTGTGCATTTTCATCGCGGATCATCTTCACACTCTGCTGAGCCTGAGTGCTATTTTCCCCTAAAGGAAAAGGTGTTCGACCCTGGTATCGATATTCTTAAGCCATCTCAGTATCCACCTGATGAAATAAAAGAAAAAGTCTTTGGAACTATTGAAGACATGCTTGCACCTCACCATACTTGCTCCCACCGTGCTCCATCGCTGCTTAAGGGAACCTTGCCTATTCTTCTTTGGCTCTCCTTGTTCGCCTTAAGCTTGTGCTATTTGATGGACGAAAACTATGTCTTTGATCCTGGTGGATATATTTCATGTTTCTTCCTATGATGATCAAGGTCGAGTCAGGCTCACGACTCGGTAATCAAAAATCAAGCGCTTCTTGGGAGGCAACCCATGCATCTATCTTTTAGCTTTCTTTATCCTAAGTGTAGGGGAGACCCGTTGGTTTACTATTTCCTCTCCTCTCTTCTTATAATCAGGGATTCGAGCTTCAAAGACACACTCTTGATGATTCTTGATGACCCGTGATTCCGTGTTCCATTATCCCGGTTCTAGCCTAAACTCTTTTCGATTCACTATTTTATATTTTCTAATATTAAAATAGGAATCTCGTTAGTTGTCTTTTCCTTAGCGAGATTTAAACAAAGTGCAAAATGTCCTAAGTGTAGGGGAGTTTACTCCCACATGCTTAAACATTGAGGACAATGTTTATATTAAGTGTAGGGGGGACTTCTATCGAAGTTAAGTGGCCTTTTCCTTGTATTTGTCTTCATTTTAACCGGAAAATCAAGTTTTCTACATTTTCAAAATTTTTAATCTATTTTGGCCTATTAGTTTTCCTTTTGTATAGTTATTTTCTTTCTTTACTAGAATAAATTTTCAATAAAGTGGTTTTAATTTTCAAAACGTTGTGAATCTTTTGACTCAACCCGAGTTTACTTATCTAAGTTTACTCTAGTTAGTATCCTTAACGTGTTTAAGTCAAGTTTTGCTAGGCTTTTATATAGGGAGCTATAAAACGCGAAAGTCTTAACTCTCACGGGTTAAGAACAAGAACTTTTCGCAAGTTCCTATAATTGATCCTAGAGAGTCGTTTATCAAGGGAACTTTAAAATGCGATTTCTAAACTTGAAAAAGTCTAAGAGTTTGCAAGATCCTATAGATGACTCGAAAACCCAAAACTTTGATAGGCAAAGCATCCACGAGTCTCATTACTTGAGATTTTAAACTGTGGAGAACGAGAGATGATAGAGCCAATTATAAGTTTGGTATTCTTTCGTGAATTTATGTGAGTTAATTATAAGCCTATTCTCCCATCGCTTGCTAATAAATTTATCTGCAATAAATAAGGTTGAACGATTTGAAAAGTTACTTAGCTTCTAGCCCAAGATCGTTTAAAATTTGCTCGGTATGGATTAGAGTTCATAGCCAAGGCATAACTTATTGAAGCGGGATGCGAAGATTGGCGAGTCCAAAAAGGTCCTAACAAGACATGAGGGCTATATTTTGTTGCTAAAGATCCCAAGTGATGTGAAGAATCATTTATCAAAGATCAATATGAAGGATCGAGACACACGACGAAAAGCAAAAACTCCCCAAAAGTCATGGAGAAGTCTATCCAAAAAGACCCTAGCAAGGTATGAGGATAAATAAAGCCAAGTCCAAAAAGGAGGCGGATCGTTGTATATCAAAGTCCAAAATAAAGATTAGAGAAAAATGAAGAAGTCGTGGTCCAAATATGAAGAATCTCTCAAAACTTCAAGTGAAAAAATTCCTATATGAAGAGAAGACCATTATTTCATGAACGTCTCTCAAGGTTTGAAGTATGAAGTCGCTGCCAAATATCGGTCCGAGAAAGGTCTCAAATCGCGAAGCGAGTTATGCCAAGATATGAACTTTATGAGGTCATGAGAAGCAGTTTTAAAAGATTTTGTCCTTTAGCTAACTATTGATTAAATCGTTCACTTTATTTTCGGCCTAAATAACTATCGAAATAAGTCAACAATGCATCTTCGTGATCATTCAAGACAATAATAAAATATAAGAGATACACCTAGGAATAAGGGAGTCTAAGTGAATAATTGGCCCACATGAGTTCGTGTTAGTTTGCTAACTTATAATAACAATGATCTCGTTTTTAAGCTTGGTTTAGAGAAAGTGAAAACCTGAGGATGATGATTATTCATGACATTTCCAAAACCCAAGGTATGCTTTTGATTTCTTTACTTTAAATGTTTGTTATTTTCTATCTCTTTAATAAAGGCCAAGGTGGATTGATTATGATGAAAAGTATAAACATGCTTTGTAACTAATGCATTGCATGAGGACATTGCAATGGTCAAGTGTAGGGGATTTGATAGGTGTGTAAACACCCATCCTTTTTACCACTTAATTACAATAATAACCGAGCCAAAACGTGTATTTTATGTCTTTTATGTCGGAATTATGCGTGGTTTGTGTTTTTGTTGTGATTTAGGACGAAATTGTGAAAAGTGGAGAAAACACGGCATTCACGGGCTTTTATCGAAGAAAAAGACGAAAGACGAAGTCAAGAAGTCAAGAGTGCAAAAAGAACGGAATTCCAAGACCAATTCTAAAGATTTATCGAAGAAAAAGTCAAAAGACGGAAGTTTACTTAAAGCCGAAGAACTCAAGTCTTATTTATTGAAGAATTAAAAGACGAGTCCAAAGAAATCCCGAGCCAAAAGTCATTAAAGTCCAAGATTTAAGAAGATTAAAAGGCTTAAGGACTAATGGTGCAATTAACCAAAGATTAAGAAGAGAAGGACCTAATGATGCAATTAAGAAGAAATGAAGGAGGGGAGGAAGCTTCCTAAGCACTCCTTAACCTCCCCTATATATAGATTAGATGAGATTAGCATTTTTCTTTGTTGGCTAAGGTGACAATTAGTCTTCTACCTTTTAATTACTTGCTCTTTAATATCATGTCATTTTAAATACTTGTCTTGCACTTTAATTCATTTAAATTCCAAGTAAGTGTTCTTTAATTTTCTTGTTTATCTCTCATTCTACCTTTCTTTCTAAGATTTAATATTTGTTTACATGTTTTTTGAGTTGCTTATTTGATTAAAGATTATATTTTTATGCTTTTGATTGTTTTGGATCATTGATTTTTATAGCTTATTTGTGTTTATCTTCAAGTTTCTTAAGTTTTTATAAAAGTTATTTTTATATAAAAGTTTGTTTTCGTAAACTTTGTTTCATTTTGTGTTTTTAAAAGTCTTTAAACTGTAGCTTATTAGCTTTTTCTTATACGTGTTTGCTTAGGATTTTAGTCTAGTGCTTATTTGAGTAATAGCTTATTAGTTTAGCTTATTTTCGGTTCTCTTTACTGTATTCCGACCATAGTAATCGGATAAGGGTTTATCATTCCGATCATAGTGATCGGATAAGGGTTTTGATATTCAGATTAGGGATTCCGATCTGACATTCCGATTGGGTACTTTAGACTCATTCCGATTGAGTATTCCGACCAAGGATATTCTTACCATATTCCGATCTAGGATTGTGACATTCCGATCAGGGTAAGTTTGGTATTCCGATCAGGATAGGTGACAGCATTCCGATCCAAGGGGTTCCGATCAACATTCCGATTAGGAGGTTAGTACATTCCGATCAGGTCAAGGTGAGGGCATTCCGATCGGAATATATTCCGATTGGGTATTGTTTTCTATTTTGTCTTGTTTAATTTTTAAATTCTCATTTTCATACTTCATCATATTTTAATTCTCGTCACGCTTTAATTTTAAGTCACTTATTTTCTCGTTATTTACTTTTCAAAGTTTTTTAAATATTACACCATTTACTTTTAATTAGTTCAGATTTAATTAAGTGTCATTTACTTTTAGTCTCGCTTTAAATTACCGTCATTTACTTACATTGCTTTGTACATTTTAATATACTACAACGACACATCTTTTGTTTCACCAAAATCAACTGAGTCATACTTAAAACCATTTTTCAATTCGATTAGACATACGACAAAGAATCTTTTTAACTGAGTAAAATTCAGTTATTAGCAGGTTAAAATCAATTACCATCTAAACATCTGGAAGTACAATGTGAGTCAAAGTCATGACCAACTGGTAAGATTTTTATAATTTTACTTTGATTTTGTTTGTTTTATCACAGTTTGGTTTATATTATTTGTACAAACTATATCCAGAAAAAAAAAAATAAAGTTTTCATCTATTTATTCCTTTTGACTATCACTAATTCAAAACACACACACTTTCTAGGACCTACACCGATTTAATCTATGCCGATGGATAATGTTGTCCACACAATAATATTTGTAAGTATCACATCTATTCAATTTTTTATTTATGTTTTAAATTATAATCGTGCAGTCCAACTACTTTGATTTGTATATTTTTTCAATTTATATTATTAATTTTATTATATATCACGTTTTTAGATTTGTAATTCTTTGTTATGATTGTGTAGGAATACAAGAATTGGAAATTAGGAGAATGATGATCATCTAAGATAAAGACAATTATTTAATATTGTAATATTGTTATCTGATTGAAAACCACAAAAATCTCAGACTGGATTTTTAGTTAATGGGTCATCAAAGTCTATAAAAGCTTTGTTTTGTTTAGACCGATAAAAATCAATGCACATAAAAGTTTTTATCTTTTCAAAAACTTCAACTTAATCTAATTGTACCATGACTAATATGGATTATATTGTCACACGCCACAATAGGTAAAATAACAAGGTTTGTTAAGAAAATGGGTCAATAGTTTCTTACAATCTTAGATGTGAATAGATTAGTTATAGCAAAGACTCATTTGTATTTTTCATATTTAGATTATTAGGTGGTTGCATAAAAAGGTTTAAGCTACAAAATACTATTAATTGGATGCTCTTAGTATAAGGGAGCAAATGCTACCTGAATCCTCTCGGTAATTGTGTATCACTTATCTTATCCTTTATAATCTGTTTGTTAGCAACATAGTATTGTGATTCAATTGCGTTTAATTTGTTCAGGTTGCAAACTATGCAATACAAACAGAAGAGATGAAAAATAATACTAGCAAGTATTCATTGGATATTTCTTTGAAGGTAATACCTTATCTTCTTCCAAATCCGCATCTGTAATGATCAATATCAAGGTTTCTTCAAGTCGATATTCTTATTTTCTAATGTATGAAAAAACATTTTTTATCAATCATGTTCTCCATATACCTTTTTGTTTTAGAATAGGATGTTGATATCAATGCATATGGATTTTGACCAGTTTTTTTAGAAAGGTAATGTGACGCTACACTCAGTTCTACATAAGTTACATATGCATTGTGTTTATTTTGTTCACGCATGGTTCTCATATTTTGAGGTAAATATATCCTTTATAAACATAAAGGTTAGTAAAATGTTAGCTTTAACTCATTAACCAAGGTTGATTTGGGTTATAACTGATGTGATAAAGTATAAGATAGGTGCGTCCCTTTTGTAGAAATTTGTTAAGTTATATCTGATGTGATAAAGTATAAGTGGTAGTTCTAACTCATTAACCTATGAGCGGGACGGTTTGGGTTGTTTTATATTTCTAATGGTTAGATGGTTTGATGTAAAAGATTTAACTTAAAAAACCGGTCAAAAGTTATCAGAACTGTGATCAAATGCTTAAACATCAAGCAGTCGATTCACGTCAAACAGCCACAAAACAGAACAAATATATACCTTATGCAAATCCATCGTTTTCTTGCAGAGAACTACCTGCACGCAAGGACGGATGAAGTAGCTAAATAATGAATTTTTACACAAGACTTGAAAGGTATTTATTTGTTCTGTTTTAGCCGTGGTAGAACCAACAAAACTTATTATCTGAGGGTAGCCAAATTAACTATGTGCACTCTTATTCCTAAAAAATACTTTTTTTTCCTAATAAAAAAATCAAATCCGAACACTTTTACATACTTATTTACTACAAAAATCTTATACTGGAACATACACATTTCCTGTTACTTCTATTTAAATAGCATATGTCTAAATTCACATGCTTATAAAAGAATTCACATGCTGATTCTGTCGCAAAAGAGGTGTTTGGATGTTGTTAAAACAGTTGTCAAACACCCCTTCTGCAAAAGGTGTGTTTTACTGCTATTAAAAAGGAGCCAAACACCCTTCTTGCCCCAGAAAAGGGTATTAAGTTCGATTTGTATATGCTTATATAATGGTATTCAATAGTTACGTTTTTTGTCATGAATATGAAACGCCAAATCGCTAAAACAGAAAAATAAAGTTTGGAAGAGCTTATGTGTTTGGACATATAGTAACAACACAATCTGATAGTAAAGTGTTCTTTTAAAAAATATTGTTAATTTTAAGCCTTTGCTCAAACATATAATGCAACTTCGTAGATGAAAAACATTCATGTAACAAATTAATATTGCGTTGCATTAATAGGAATCGAAAATAATGTTTGCATAGTTGCAGCAGTAGGATAACATAACTGAAAACCATGTAAGATCCATAATACCAAATCACACGGGTCGGGTCCGGGTGGCGTCAGGCTTATTGACACCCCTATATAGAGGTGACATTTGACACTATCATTTACCCTAACTCCAAATTGATCTTGTCGCTACTTGAACATCATTCTAACTATAAAACAAATGATCGAAAGTGATTGATGTCGACGTCAACACATTGAATTTTATGTCAATGTTAACTAAAAAGTATTTCTATCACCTAATTAAGCTACAAGTATATAATAATAACCAATTATGTATGACTACCATGTAAATATAAATGGACAGACTATCACAATCAATGAAGCTACACTTGGGCTTAAGATCATCAACAAATTTTGGTGCAGCTAATTAGAGGCAGTGCTTTCACTTGATGCCACTATATGTAATTATTCACGTATCATATGTTTTAAGCAATCTAAATATGTGTAACTATGTGGGTATATTTTGGAATGATATAGGGACAACACAAGTATTTTGTGTTGTGAATAATTGATATATATTGTTAGATATACATACTAAGCGTCAACATTTTAGTTTGTCGATAATTCAAATGTTTTTCGCTGATATAATGTTCATCAAATAATTCCTTGGACATTTTATAGTCTGATATGGACGCTTTCTATTGTCTTGATTGAAACTCACATGTGTACTTTGCTCTTAAAGACATTCGAGACTAAACACATCAATGTTTATTATAATGATTTTAGAAACTCAATTGTTTATCGCACAACTCGCGTAATCTCAAATTATTTATTTCACATAATAATTGCTCATGTTTACATTGGATTATTTCTTTCATAGTATATTTTTTACTCTTGATAAAAATTCTTTAAACTACTACCGACGTAAACTGGTCTTTAAGATAGTTTTATATAATAAAACAAAAGATTTTACAAGTCCTCTAAAGCACAAAATTAAATGAATTAATTAAAAACATTACCATATAAAGATTAATATACAACAACTCAATGCAATAACAAATTAATTTATAACCATAACTAGCTTAAAGACCCGTGGAATCACGGGATGTCTTATAAAATTTAATTCGTAAGAAGTGTTATGGGAAAGTAAATTAAGAGAAATACTCAATGAATAATGTAAGCATGAAGAAATAAAAAAAAACCGAGAGTAAACATGTATCATTACACGGTAATGTTATGATTTTGCAAAAATTTAAATAAAGGGTTTCATGGGTTTTTCAATTCCAAAGTTGATGATCTTGAGTATGACATGATGTTTGTCATAGATGTGTAGTTGGTTGCCAAATTCCAATGGGTGAACACCTATTTGTTGACATAAAAATGCATCAAATATTAGTACACAAGTGAAGAAATAACTATAAATGAATCAAATATTATAGATTCCTAAAATAGGTTGACAAACTATAGTTACCGAATTGACCCGTTAAAACAATTTGTAATTACAGAATGACCCGTTAAAACCATTTTGAATTGGGGAAACAGATTAAAAAAAGTAATAACTAAAACAGGCAAAACTTTAGTACCATTATGATATTTGGACCCGTTGGAAGCAAAAGAACGGTAGATACCAATTGTGAATTATGTGTTTCTCACTAACTATAACAAATACCAATTGAAACTTTCGACCCATGTTTTTAGTAAGTAGATTGATAAAGCGAACTCTGCAACTAAATTTGATAGAGAGAAGTATTTTTGTCACATAAAAGATTTACCTTCGACTTAGTAAGATGTTAAGCTCGTCTAAGTGGAGAGATCCATGATAAACACCTGCCTGTAAGACAACCGAAATATTTCACCAAATGCTTACAGTGGGAAATCAAAGCAAAAAACTGGGTGAAAGAATACCTCTCGACAAAGAGGAAACTTTTCTGCAGGCTTTGTTGCCTTCGGTCCATGAACGATTGTTGACACGGATTTGCAGGCACACATGAAGCAGAAGATGTGTCCGCAAGTCAATACACAGAATCAAATAGAGTATCATGTCAAATAAAATGCAAAAAAATATAAATAATCCACCTCATATAAAATTTGCAGAATGTTCTTGTACATTTAATGTATATCCACTAAAACTCACAAATCAAAATCCATAACAACTATGAATTATCGATTCTAATCACCTCGACATCAAATCAAACTTGAACAAAACACTAATTTATACAAATCAATTTAGAAAATTAGTTTTCCCCAAATACTTTTTGTGTTTTGCTACGCAATGGAATTGCACTATGGGCCACTTTAAAGTTTCAATTTTTTTTTTCAGGGTTACTGAGATCCCTTTTTGCTTGTAGTGTAAAAATATGCAGATCTTTTGACACGTTATTTAACTCGTCCAACCTACCCGTGAACCAAACTTAACTTACCGATGTTACCAAACTGAATGCTTATGTGCGTTGACACGTTATTTAACTCGTCCAACTAATCACTTTCTCATGATGCTTTAAGGTCAACTAACAACCAACTTATAATGCTTATGTGTGTTGTAACATGATATGCAAAAGAATTCGTCAAACCTTCACGTTTGGTCGAGAGGCCCTCACTTTTTAGGGCACTGGTTCAGGAATATGCAAACCGATCATATGGTTTATAAACACTGTATGCCATTGTTTCAAGGAGTACAATCAGTTTATATCCCCAAGAATGCTTCAGATTGTGATTCCAAGTGCTCCTTTGTTAATCGAACCCTTTCTGCTCTCTTAGTTTGAAGCCTTTCCTTCCAATATTCGGGACAATTGCGCAAGTTGATATAATATGTTAATGTATTGAAAAGTGGCAAAATGGCCATGTCAGATGAGTTACATAATGGTTCAAATAGTTTAAGTCCAATTAATAAATTTTTAGTGCAGGTTAAGACATCTTCTTAAATTTTTTTGAAACTTTAGACCCATGTTTTTGGTAAGTGGATTGATAAAGGGAACTCTGCAAGTACAGTTGATAGAGAGAAGTAAAAGTATGTTTGTCACATAAAAGATTTACCTTTGACTTGGTAAAATGTTAAGATCGTCCAAGTGGAGTGATCTTGATAAAAAAACCTGCCTGTAAACAACCGAAATATTTCACCAACTACTTACAGTAGGAAACTGAAGCAAGAAATGGACGAAAGAAAACACATACGTATCGACAGAGAGGACACTTTTATGCTGTCTTTTGTTGCCTTTGGTCCATGAACGATTGTCACTGACCCAAACTTGGAGGCACACATTAAGTAGAAGACATTCAAAATATATAAGGCAAGTGGTTTATGACATATCAAATTTCATGTTATAGGTCATGACATAGGCGCATTGATGCAGCATCATACTAATTTTTAACATATACTAATGGTTTATGACACATTAATTTTCATGCATTAGGTCATGACATACGTACATTGATACAACAGCATACTATTGTTTAACATATTATGTTGTTTTATGCGGGTCATATATAAAATTTCAATGTGTAAACGGGTCAAATAGGTCGATCAAACTGAAAGTAGACAAAAAGAAATTTATAATACATACAATCTCTTAATATCATTTTGTGAAAAAAACATATAATTGGTGACTCGGTGCAATTTTCCTAATCATAGTTAACACATCAACTATTCAAAGAGTTAGACAAAATATCGTTAACGGGTTGAAAATCGTTAACATGTTGAATAGTTTACTGTGATTGCATAGTTTAATGTGATTGCCGAACAACTTAAGTGCTAAGATACTTTAAGATTTTGAATAGAATTTAAGAGGTACGCATTACAAACATGTGCTATGTCTTTTTTTTACCTGTTTGGATCCCTTTTTACCCTTGTTTCCATTCCCTTTCTTACCACCTTCAAGAGATTACCATAGTCGGAATAAAATTACTTCACCACAGAAAAATAATAAAATTAATATTTGATGCAACAAATTAATATTTGATGCAACAGTGGTGGGTTTTACTTTATTCAGCTTGCGCCTCAATCTGATTTCACAAAATATAATAATTTCTGTTATTCACAACACTCGGTGTATCTAAATTTTCCTAATAACACAACTTTTATGGCTATTTACTTAGGAACAGGTGGATTTATGTTGTTTCTTTCCAGTTATATACTACCTATACACTTCTATGTAACCTATACACGGTTTTAGTTAATGCAGTTGAACACATGAGTTATATATCGCCTATACACTTCTCTGCAACCATGATTTTTATCAAGGCTCTGTTGGTATTCTGGTTATCATAAGAATCACGACCGAAAGCGACCGCCTTAACCAGCTCCTCCTGTTCCACGTCCACCTTGACCAACTCTCCATGTTCCACGCCAACCAAAGCAACCGCCTCCATGCTGCCCATTAGCCTCTCACACTGAAATTGGAGAAACATAGCACAAATATATCAAGAGCCTAAAATATAGACTATATCACCCTAAAATTAAAAAAACGTAAACGAACAATATATTCAAAACTTTTTTTTATCTGATATTCAACTAAAATTAAATGACATGTATAATCGACAAAGAATGAACAAAAAAAGGAATAGTTTTTATATACCTAAACTCTTCTCTTGTAGTCATTCTCCTTTTCATCTTCATCTCCATCCCCTAAAACTCAAAAAACAACAAAACAAAACCGAATTTAATACAAATCAAAAACCATAAACAAATATTTTTTTAAAGATTATAGACAGAAATTAATCATAAGACAAAAATTAAATATGTCGAGAGCAAACAAAATCTCCAATTCGATATTGTAAATTAGATAAAAAAATGAAAACAATAATACTTGCGAAATTTTAACCAAAATTTAATTTAATTAACTCACCTGCATATTGTTTTTTATACATGCTTATTCTTTTTGCTACTCCCACCTCATTAGCAACATCCCAAATCACATCCGAACCTATTAAATAGATGCAATCAGCAGCATCAGGTCATGCTTGAATCAGCAACAGCAGGTCAAGTGACCAATCAGCAGCAGGTTAAGTCGCCAATCAGCAAATGTAGGTCAAGTCGCCAATCAGAACACAAAGAAGGAGAGTAATCTTCATTCAATTACATTTTTCATTGAATGAAGATCAACAGATGTATAGCTTAAAATGAAAGCTTACACCGAACACTTAATTTTCCTGCAAACCAGTGAGATAAGGAGTTTGTTTCTCTATAAATTCCACCATATTGAACAACCACTAATCACAATCCAAATAGATCAAAGAAACCCATAAACAACATCACCAACCTACCAACAACATCGCCTAACACATGCGGCGACAACGAAGAGGTAGGGCAACGCCACATATGTGGTCAGATCAAATCTGGAATTTGTATTTGTATTTATATACAAAAATAAATTTACAAAAAATGTTGTTAAATGATTTTTTTAAATTTACATAAAAAATACAAAAACAGAAAATATATTTACATAAAATAAAATACGTAGCATAAACTTTTGAAAATATGTATAACATTCATGAAAATAATATTAAACATTTTTTTTGTTCAGGCTGAAAATATTTTATAAAATTTGATTTGTACAATTCCTAAAATATGGCAACTGTTTTAAACTTTTGAATTTTTAAAATTTTGGTTTTTGGCTTAATGATCTAGTTAGGCATTACTATTTCAAATCTTCCCTGTATAATCAAAATATGACATTGAACTGTTATACTTAGGATTATTTATGGTAAACAATTTAATTGTTGCATTTAATATTTGTGCTTTATATTCTTGTAATATATATTTTGTTTTATTATATAAAATAGATTAACTCTAACAAAATTCACAGCTTATGGCATTGTATGTGTAGACAAGGAGCCCATACCGTTTAAAGGACAAGCCCATAACGACTGCTGTTAAGTGGAATAACGGGATATCTCTTCAAGCTTCTCTTATAAGCAATTTTAACTGCATCTTTAATGTAGCTTAAATGTATTCTCTATATATCTAAACACACGTCTTCTCAAAGAATTTCAATTCAATGTCAATTTAAAATCGCCATCTCCTCTTGCTCATTAATCAATATGTTATGATCCCACATTGGCCATGTATGAGAATGTTGATGGTTTATAATGTCCAAGTGTCCCCTTCCTCAAACAAGCTAGCTTTTTGAGTGAGTTCTACACTTGGGACTTATGAACCGATTACGAGCCTAGTATGAGATAGGTTCGTATCAATTGGTATCAGAGCTAGCCCTACCTTATGAGGTTCCAACACTCGGAGTGGTGACCTATGGAGTGGTGGCTTGGACCCAAAGGGGGTGCCAACCGCGACCAACATAGCCATGACCAACGAGCTTGGAGTGGTGTCCTATGGAGTGGTGGCTTTGGACCCAAAGGGGTGCCAACCGTGACCAACATAGCCGTGACCAACGAGGACGTTGGTTCTTCAAACGGTGGGGTAATGTTATGATCCTACATCGGCCATGTATGGGAATGGTTGATGGTTTATAATGTCTAGGTGTCCCCTCATCAAACAAGCTAGCTTTTTGAGTGAGTTCTACACTTGGGACTTATGAACCGATTACGAGCCTAGTATGGAATAGGTTCGTATCACAATATCTTATGGTTTTCCCAACCAAATTCAAATCATTGCAGCCGATTTCATTACTAACTCAAAATCAAAAAATAATAATTTCTATCTATGAGGTTTATCATATTCAAAACTACCATGGATCTCCGCTTTCATTTTTATAAAAAAACAGTTTTTTCTAAGAGATTCATATGATGGATGGCCCAATGATATATGATTTTCGCACTGTCAAAATAGGTATATCCAATTTTTCAGGTTAAGATTTAAACCACGTAGTATTGTTATTTTGATGTTTTTAAGAATCAATATAGTTTTATTTCGATTTATTGATCTCGATGTAATGTTTGGCTGCTTTAACGATTTCTATCACAGAAGTTTCTGGAGACAACTACTTTGGAATATGATATCATCAGGTAATCAAAACTTAATTTAATGCGGGGCTTGGGGTTCTTTATTTTTGAAGTTCTTTTGTCAGGTTTTGATATTTCCTTAATAACCCATCATAATTCTCATGATTTGAGATGATAATTTTGTTCTATTATTAGTCCCACATCTAACATTATCTTAAAAGCTTTTCTTGCTATTGATTATATTTGGTAGTATTACGAAGGACTTTATATTATATAGTTTGTGGATACGAAATAGATCGACGCAGTTGAGAACTATGGTCATTCTTCAAGAGGGTAATTTGTCATTTCCTTTAATACTCTCTCTTTTTATATACCAGATAATACTCATTTTAATAAGTTTGTATATTTTTACTTTTAAGAGGCCGTGGACATGCTTGATAATGATAAAATTGCTAAAGAAACATTTTTTGAGTAAGGTTCAATAATATCATTTAGAGATTTAGCAAATGGCTTAAAAAAACATGTATGTCTTTTTTTATTATCTCTTTAACCTGTTACTATTACGACTTTTTGGAACAGCAATAAAAGCGAATAAAGGAATGCTACATATAGACCTACAACAGATAAAACACCGTTTTTAATAAAAAAATAATTAAAATAAAAAAATTGTAAACATATGGTAAGTACAACAAAGTTAAAAAAACTTAAAACAAGTTCTTTTATAAATCATTGTTATTCTTTTAAAAAAAATTATTTGAAAAATACTACGTACTATTTAAGAGATGAAGTAAAACTAATTTAAAAAAAATAAAAGAGTACAAATAGTTTTCACAAATTTGAAAATAATACTAAATACGTATATATTTGTTATTAAAATAAAAATAAACAATATATAATTTTGGCAAGTATTAATAATTATTTAAATGTTGTTGAATAAAAAGTAAATAAATTTGGAAACTTATAATGGTGAATGAAACATAATACCAGTATTAAAATTTACGTTATATAATTTTTTGAATTTTGAAAACATTAATTGGAGATAAGTTATTTTTGGTAAAAATCGTTCTTTTTATAAGCACATAAATATTTTTAATGACGCGGTTATATTATTTTTCTCTCATATATAAAACAGGGAATTGCCGAATTCCAGTTTTATCATTTTCTCTCGCCTTACAAAACTCGCCAGATCTTTAGATCTAAGAAAAAGGTTGCGGAAGGTTGATGCCTCCCGCCGACAGCTCTCTTCGATGCCACCGATCTATTCATTGCCGCCATTTAAGGTGTGTGGCAATGGTTGTTGGTAGGTGACGTTTTTAGCTTAGGTGGGTGGTTTTCTTTTGCAAATAAGAGGTTATTTTCAACTTAATGAGAATGTATTTAAAACCTATTTAAGATTTTATTATTTTGGTTAATTGTTTCTGGAGTCTTTAAAATTTTAATGATATTGGTTGCGGGTTTTAATAGTTGTGATTTTTTTAATATTTCATTTGCTTATGTAAGAAAACCGATGCAGTTACAAAAGGATAGTTGACTTGGGTCTTCCGGTTGCAGGTACAAGCAGTTAGCTGTTCGATGTAATTTGCGATATTATTTTTAGTGTACCATTTAAACATTAGTCTAAGAGATGTTTGGATGCTTGAAAGGTAAATTAATAACACTTTTCATGCTTGAATTAGTGTAACATTTAAACATTAGTTTGATTCCATAGTTCCCTCGAATGTAGGTTTGTGAGTATAGGATTGTGATGTTTAGGTGTTGTAGAGAATTGACAGGCTATAAACGATTAGACCATTATGTATAAGAGATGTTTGGACTACAGGTGTTAATTAACAAATAAGGCAATTTGTATTGCTTATCGATTTCTTATTAGCTTAAAATTGAGTATGTTCGGTGAGAACCGAACAACAAGGTATTTCTTTAGCAAAAAAAGATCCAGAAAAGAAAAGGCCAAAAACCTCTGGGGCGCAAAGCACTATTCGAAAAAGATGAATCTAAAAGTTATGATGTGTGCGTGTTTGTGGTAAATGAAAGTCCCTTAATATGACAATTGTTGATAAACTATAACTCTTGTAACCACGAAACACAATGAAAAACTTTTCAAACGCGTTATGCTTTATTAAGTATTATAAACAAAGTATTACAAAGTTCTATGAATACACTCGTTGAATGACAACAAGATATGAACCCTAGAAACAAGTAAACTAGATTCGAGACTCAAGTTTACAAGGGAACCAATGAGACGATGGTAGGCAGCTGAGGGCTCAGCGGTTCCAAGGAGAGAATTAACTTAGATAAGTTATCCAAGCACAAGGGTTGAGTTAATTCTTCCTTCTCACTCCTATTCATAGTGTACGAGGTTGCTTCCTTAGTCGGAGTAGTTGATACGTGTCACCTTCTGAATGGAAGAGTACAACGTATTAAATGCATGTCTAAATCGAGACATACCTTTAACCAACTTTAGGTGAACAGTTCTGCCAACTGTTCACCTTTTGTCCCACTAGGTCGTACTAGGCTTTATCTTGAATCTCTTGTTTTGTCCGCTCAAAACACTTGGTAGATTCTCCCGCCTAAACTATAAAGGATTGGATAAGCTTTGATTATCCCAGAATTCTAGGGTTCTTAAGTGATCTCTGAGTGTTGTCAACTCAGAGATCCTTGAACACCAATACATTCCTTCAACATCCCAGCTATCCATAATCGCTGGTGAGTCTGACTTCAGATTGTCTTCGACTTTTCTGACGTTGTCTTTGACTTGAATGTTCCTGGTGTGCCAGCTGAGGCTTTGCCTTCCACTGGTCTAGTCTCTGTCGCTGTTCCTCTCAGCGATCAGCAGACACTTAGTCTAATTAAATAAATCTAGACTGGGCCATAGTTAAAACTTTCATTGGCCCAACAATCTCCCCCTATTTGTTTATAAATTATACTAAGTCTAAAATTATTGTAAGTGAGTACACAGCTTCTTCTTACACATAGTTTAACAAACATACCTCAGAGTTTTATTAAACATAAAGAACCTATTCTATTACAAAAACACCCAGAGGTGTAAACATAAACAAAAAGTAAAAAGGTTCTTCAGCGATCGAGGCCTTGATCACAGATTCTCTGGGCTTCAATCTTTTCACTCCTAGAGTTGATGACAAGTTCAACTTCAAACTCAAAATCCTCAGCTGCTTTGCAATTCCTTAGGGTGCCCTGTTTGAGTCTGATAAGCTGGATGGTTGATGCCAGATGTAGTTCATTCATCCGCTGAAAGCAATACTCACAATTACCATTCATAAAGACCATACCTGTCTCTGGTTCTGAGTATACTTGGCCCCCTACTGGTTTGGTGATCTCTTTGGGTGATACCAAGTTTCTGTGCATCCCATCAACAACAATGTTTTCAGTAACCAACTTCTCCACCAAAGGCCCCATTTGGGTTTTCCTTTTCCTTGGTCCTTGAGAAGGTTGTTGTTGTGAAAGTTGAGGAGGCAGGGGTACCTTCAGCTTCTTTGTCGTGTCTCTTACCCAATTTAGCTTTGCTTGAATATTCTTCATCATTTGGGCAGCACCAGGCCCAGTCTTCTTTTGGGCAAGAGCCAGCATTTCTAACCATTCAGAGAGGCCCAAATCTCTGAGTTTAAAGTCACTAGAGACTTTATAGTTGGTTAGTTGGTTCTCTCTGTAAAGGGTCATCACCACCTTTTTGTTCTTGTCAGTGTAACATGCATACTTGGTGATTTGACCAGGTTCATCTCTATGGTTTACAAGTCTTTCATATTCCTTTAGAAGGTTGTTCCTTTTAACCTCCAATTCTTTGAGCTTCACCAGCTGAGCTTCCTTTACAGTAGGAGAGAGTTTGTTCAGAGCTTCTTTGCTTTTGAGTTCAGCCGCTCTGATGTTTGCCAGCCTTTGGTGTTCCAAGATTTGAGCTTTTGCCTGCTCTGGTGTGAGATGTGGTTCATCAGCACTCTTGAATTTATTTAGATCAGAGTATTTGGAGAGCCTTGCTGTAGATCCACCTTCTTCTTGGAGGGAGTGTATGGTTATTTCAGGCTGTTCAATAGCAATTCCTTTTCCCCTATCCTTTATTGCATCAGTGCTGGGGTTGAAGGATCTAAGAGGTTGTGGTGTAGGAATCACTGTTGAGGGTTTTGGCTGTTTGAGTGACTGCTCCCCCTTAGGTGAGGCAGTGTCTTCTTCTTCTTCAGAGGTGGAGGTTGCTGAATTCTCCCCCTCACGCATAGCGCCAGTAGTAGCTGTGCCTGAACCAGGCTTAAGGAACTTGATGAATTCTTGATGAACAAATAGGCAGATTTCCTTAAGTTCCTCTTGTAACAGCTCTTGAAGAAGTGTTCTTGAAGGCTCAGACGCCTTAGCAATAGCTGCAACATTTGCTTTGACAGTTGATGTGAGGACAAATGGTATGTATTGCTGGAGGCTCTGGTTAATAACAGCTGGGAGGTGAGCTTGCAAGGCACTCCCCAGTAGTTGCGGAAGTAAGGCAGTCATAGAGGACTCCACAAATGAAGTTAGTGAAGTCGCTAGTGTTGTGGTGAGCTCCTCAGCAGCGTGGGTTAGGGTTTGTAATTCAGAGAGGATGACATCATTTGTGATTTTGGGCTTGGTTTTACAGATGTCACCCCTCTTAATCCAGAGAGCCTCAGCAGCGAGTTCCTAAACATCCTTCACTCGAGGAACATGGACAGGCTTGAGCTTTTGTAAATGTTCTAAGTGTTGCTTGGCCCCTAGTTCCATGACATTTGGGAATGTTGGGAAGGGAACTGGGGTTGGTGCACAGAGCCTCTGGTCCAATAGCCGCTTAGCAGCTAGTTCTTGCACATTGGGAAATGATGGGAAGGAGATGGGTTTCAATTCTGATGTAACTTGGTCATCATCAGCATCCATATCAGCATAATCTGAAATGGTCAAGTCCTCTTCGATAATGAAGACCTCATCCTCTGGCATGGAATCAATGTCTGACATGGCATCAAGATCTATGTGGGGGACTTCAGCATTTTCATCACCAGCAATAGAATAGACATCATCATTCTGCTGTTCTTCAAGAAGATTATGAGCATGTTACGACATTTGTTAGTAACCAATTGTTAAAAATTATGAAGTTATAGATCGCCATTCGCTGCCCCTAGGAAAGCTGGGTGTGATTATCCAGCCCCCCCTAAGGATTTCTCCTTGGGACTCTTTTAAGTGTGAAATAGTTATGTTGAAGGGTCGCCATTCGCTGCCCCTAGGATAGCTGGGTGTGATTATCCAGCTCCCCCATAAGGATTACTCCTTGGGACTCTTTTGAGTTGTGAAAATTATGTGGTGAATGGTCGCCGTTTATCGCTGCCCCTAGGAAGACTGAGGGTGATTATTCAGTCCCCCCAAAAGAATAAATTCTTTGGGACTCTTTTAGTTGTGAATTATTTGAGGGTAATGGTCGCCTTTTATTGCTGCCCCTAGGAAGACTGAGGGTGATTATTCAGTCCCCCCCAAAAGAATGAATTCTTTGGGACTCTTTTCAATGAGGGGACCCAGAGACTACGTGAAGTGCAGAGACTCTGAGTCGGGACCTATAGCATGCTCAAGTTGGTATGGACAAGAGCACAGTCCAGAGGGTGAAGGATCATCGGGGTGTGTTATGAGCACAAATAAATCATATCCTTGTGTTAAGACAGAGTGTACAAATAATCCTAAGTGTTCTAGGTGCTGACACAGACACTCTATGGGTTGAGGAAAACCCTAAGTCTTCATCACTCTCTTATACAGAATGTTGAGAGTGATTGTATGTGAGCCTCCAAGAGAATAAAATGGCAAACTAATACCTGAGAGATATCAGCGTTGAGAAGGTTCTTAGTCGTCTCTGCTGACTGGGAGACGCTAGACTCTGGTTGTTTGTCAGCGACAGGCTCTTCAACCACATCCACCAGAGAAGGGGATGGGTTCTTCTTGGTCTTCTTGGACTTAGAAGGATTAACAGAAGGGGTTTCAGAGGAAAGGGGGATGTCTTTCATCTTCTTCTTCTTTTCCTTGGGCACCTTGGGTTGAGATGACGACTGCACAGGGGTCTTTAACAGGGACTTTTCAGTTGCTCTTTCAGCATTCACCTCATTGTGAGGGATCAAGGGCTCTCCATCAACAACAGGTAACCCAACGACCTGCATCATGTGCCTACTGAGAGGCACTTCATCTTCCAGATGGGTCTTTAGTGATGCAGTAGTGATGTGATAAGGAGAGAAAGAGAGAATTTCATCATTTGTGTATCCTTCACCCAACATGTCTTCTAAGAGAAGAGAGAGATATCTTGTGTAGCAGATGGTGGCCAGTCTGTTCTTTTTCCCTTTGTTTTCTAGCTTAGCAATGAGGTCAGAGTAAAGTATATGGGCGATCCCTATATCTTGTCCCCAAATTAAGCTGTAGGCAATAGCTTGCTGGGCTCCATTAGGTTGATCATGAGACCCCTGGTTTCCACCCAGACATTTCACAATATATAACATCAGCGTCCTCCAAATAGGTGAGAAGTAGTTCACTTTGATCAGGGATTTGGTCTGGAAACCTTGTGTGGTGAAGGGTTTATCATTGTCGTCATGAGGACGAAGGGTAGCAAGAGCCTTCTTCAAAGTGGCGCTGGCAGGCACAACGGACATGCCTTTATTGACTGGAAGTCCAATGACTTTGGCAAAGGTATGAAGATCAAAGGTGAGAGGTTGGGGATGTGTTTGAAGGTGATGTGTGAAGAGGTTGGATCAACTTCCACGCTATACCAGAACTCCTTCAAATATTGGTGGTAGCAAGTGGAGGGTACTCTAGTTATGGCTTCAAAAATGGTGGAGTTTTTGAGGAAGGAGAACAAAGGTTGGTAGAGTGAATTGGTGTGTTCCAAGAGAGCTACACAATTGTTCAAGGCCATTTTGCCATCGTGTATCCCAAAATCAACATTCGAGGCGGCCAGAACGGTGAAAGCGTTGTTAGATGATGAAGACGTCATTGTTGAAGTGGAAGAAATGAAGGTTTTTGAGAAGATGAATAGTTGTGTGTGTGTGAAAGTTATGAGAATGTGAGTTTTAAAAAGTGAGTCAAGGGTTTTGATAAAAGGGTTTGCCGTTTTCCAATTAAAGCATTTAATGCAAAAAAATACCTTTTAAGAAAAGTGGGACCCCTTGACTCTTCATGTGATATTTTTGTCCTTTGGAAAGCGGGAAAGTTGTTGACAATAAAGGTTAATCATTTGAATTAAATATGGGAATATATTAAGTCCCATTGGAATGTAACTACCTCGTTACATTCAATTCCCTTTAATGCCCAGAGACAGAGGTCAGAGATCATTTATCAGATTTGTTTACCAATATTGAGCATACCCACCTCAGCAACCAACCTAGTAAAACTTGGCTCAGCCAGAGGTTTGGTGAATATATCAGCGAGCTGGTATTCAGTGGGTATAAAATGAAGCTCAATATCACCTTTTAAAATATGGTCTCTGATAAAGTGATACCTGATGTCAATATGCTTAGTTCTGGAATGAAGTACCGGATTATTAGAGATGGCTATAGCACTTGTGTTGTCACAGAATATGGGAACCTTTTCATAAATGATCCCATAATCAGCCAGCTGACTTTTCATCCAGAGAACTTGAGCACAACAACCAGCGGCCGCAACATATTCAGCTTCAGCTGATGACATGGCCACAGAGTTTTGTTTCTTGGCGCTCCAACATACTAACTTTCCACCAAGGATTTGACAACTCCCAGAGGTGCTCTTTCTATCAAGACAGCACCCAGCGTAGTCAGAGTCTGAGTAGGCTTTGAGGTCGAAGCCTGATCCATTAGGATACCAGAGACCCAATGTGGGAGATCCTTTTAAGTACCTGAAAATTCTTTTGACAGCTACAAGGTGGGATTCCTTGGGGTTAGTTTGGTACCTAGCACAGAGACATGTGGCAAATTGTATGTCTGGTCTGCTTGCTGTGAGGTACATTAGTGACCCAATCATGCCTCTATATAAGGTCTCATTAACAGAGACCCCTGAGTCATCAGCTCCCAAGTTGTTGGGAGGAAGCATGGGGCATTTCACTGATGCACAATCAGACAGATCATACTTCTTGAGCAAATCCTTAACATATTTTTCTTGACAAATGGAAATTCCTTTTGGATTCTGTTTAATTTGAAAACCCAAGAAAAAAGTTAATTCCCCCATCATGCTCATTTCATATTTTTTGGTCATTAATTTGGCAAACTGTTTGCTCAATGTAATATTGGTTGAACCAAAAATTATATCATCCACATAAATCTGTACTAAAATGACATCACCCTTGGACCTATAAGTGAACAGGGTTTGATCAATGGTACCTCTAACAAATTTATTTTCAAGTAAGAATTTGGATAGGGTTTCATACCAGGCTCTAGGCGCTTGTTTCAGCCCATAGAGTGCTTTGTGAAGTATGTAGACGTGATCAGGATACTCACTGCTTTCAAACCCTGGGGGTTGATAGACATATACTTCCTCTGCAAGCTTCCCATTGAGGAAAGCACTCTTCACATCCATCTGGTACACAGTAAACCCCATATAAGCTGCAAAGGCTAGGAAGATTCTGATAGCTTCCAATCTGGCTACTGGTGAAAACATTTCATCATAGTCAATCCCCTCAGATTGATTATATCCCAGCACCACAAGCCTAGCCTTGTTTTTGACAATCATTCCAACTTCATCCCTCTTGTTTCTATAGACCCATTTAGTTCCAACCACTTGCTTTCCAGCTGGAGCTTTTACTAGAGTCCACACCTTGTTTCTCTTGATCTGATTCAGCTCATCTTGCATTGCAACAACCCACCCTTCATCTAGAAGCGCAGCAACCACATTCTTAGGTTCATCCTCAGAGAGAAAATCAGCGGAAAGGCATTCATTCGCTGAGGCGGTTACAGAGATCTTAATTTACCTCTGGTGGTGACTCCTTCAGAGGGTTCACCAAGAATATTCACTAGAAGAATATCTTGGTTCCTACTCCATTTGGATTAAGGAGCAGGAGTCTCTGTAGGTTCAGGAGTCAAAACAGGTTCAATGAATGCTGAGGATTCTTTACAGATTATTTCTTCATCCATAATCTCTTCATCAGGAGGAGAGATTGGTTTGATAAGATCATCATTCACAGTAGTGGGTGGAGTGATTTGTTCAGCATTTTCAACTTCTGGAGTGATGTCAGAGATTGAATGAGGATAAAATGCATGAACATAAGGGAAGTCCTTGTGACCGCCCTTGGATGATTCCTTGGGATGTGAGAAATCATCCTCTGGATAAGATTTAACTTCATTGAAGTCAATGTCACATTCTTCTGAGTTGGTGTGGTTGATGACAGCATCTGCTTCATTGAAGGTGACATGGATGGATTCTTCTAATTCTTGTCTAAGGATGTTGAACACTCTATAAGCTCTGGAGGTAAGAGAGTAACCAACGAAGAATCCATCATCAGACTTTTCATCAAATTTTCCCAGGTGATCTCTGTAGTTGTGAATGAAAACAGGGCAACCAAAGACATGGAAGTAGCTTACATCAGGGGCTCTCTTCCTATATACTTCATAAGAGGTCTTGCCATGTCTCTTCACAATAATGGATATGTTTTGTGTGTGACAAGCTGTGTTCACAGCTTCACCCCAAAATTGTTTAAGAAGTCTTGATTCACTGAGCATTGTTCTAGCAGCCTCTATGAGGGTTCTGTTTCTTCTTTCAGCGACGCCATTTTGCTCAGGGGTGCATGGGTTGGAAAAGATCTGTGATATTACCTTTTCATCACAAAAGGCTTCCATGGCATGATTCTTGAATTCAGTGCCATTGTCACTTCTGATAGCCTTAACTCTGCAGTCATTGGGATTCTCAATTTCTCTGATGAAGGACATTATTCTTTCAGCAGCATCACTCTTTCTTTTGAGAAAGAATACCTAAGTGTATCTGGAGAATTCATCTACAATGACTAGTGTATATTTATTGTGATTTAGGTTTTGAGGTTTTACTGGTCCAAATGTGAAGGAGATGGAGGCACTTATTTATGGAGAATGATTGTTTAGTCTTGAATGAGGCTTTGTGGTGCTTCCCTTTCTCGCACGCTGAGCAGGGTCTGTCTTTGGTGAAGGTCAGATAGGGAAGCCCAACTACTAAATCATTCTTGTCCAGTTTGTTAATTTTTTTGAAGTTGAGATGGGAGAGTCTCTTATGCCATAGCCAATTTTCACTATCAGATGCTTTGGCATAGAGACAAGTGTTTGTCCCCTCTGGACAAGATGTCATGTCGATGATGTACACATCCCTTCTCCTGGGTGCAATAAGAACAACATCATCATTTTGATTGAAGATTGTTCCTTGGGTCTTAGTAAACAGAACTTTGAAGCCAGCATCGTAGAGTTGACTAATGCTGATTAGGTTGTGCTTCAGTCCATTGACATAAGCGACCCTTGTGAAGGTTATTCCATTACAATCCACTGAGCCATAACCTTCAGTAGCCCCTGAAGAATCATCTCCAAAGACTACTTTAGGACCAGACTCCTTTTTATATCTATGCAGATATTGTTTAACCTCTGTCATGTGTCTGGAGCACCCGCTGTCCAGATACCAAACAGATTTCTTCAGATATTCCTGCATAGATATAACAAATCCAGATTAGTTTCTATGATGAACCCACTTTCCAGTGGGTCCATGCTGTCGCTCACCAGCGACATTGGTCCTTCTCTGGTTACCTCCCCCTCTTTGGTTGCAATCCCTGGGTTCATGACGCATGCTTCCACAGATGTCACATCCAGGATAATGTTCGCACTCATCAGAGTGATGGTCGAAGAAACCACAGTACTTGCAGGGGGGTTAGGTTTGTAACCCTGAGAGTTATCTCTGGGTTTAGGCTTAGCCTTTCTTGAGGGTCGATGAGGAGTTTTAGATCTCATTTGAGTTCTGGTTCTTTGAACCGCTATGATCTCCTCATGCTCTCTGGATGTTTGTTCAGAGGACTCGCATGTGATACATTTAGGTTTCTTGGAGCAATCCTCGGATGAGTGATTCTTGAAACCGCAATGCTTGCAAGGTCTGAACAAAGCTCTCCCCTTGGAGCTACTAGACCCCTCACCAAGAGAGTTAACAGATGGACTATTAACTCTGGGGTTGATTTTTTCTTTCAACCCTTTCACTTCTTCCATCAGGGTGAGGAGAAGTTGCTTGGTGGGAGAAAGCTCTTCAGGAGTAGGAGCGGGTTTGTTGGAGTCCTTAGCCACAAAAACCATTTTATTCGCTTTGTCAGCGACTTTGAGAATTGAATTCCCAGGGGTTTTAGTTAGAGGTTTTGGGCCAAGCAAGGAATCAGATGGGTTGGCACCAGCGGGTCTTGGTAGAGCTGGTACCTCTGATTCTTTGTCAGAGTTCTTCTCATCCACAGAGGTGAAAGAAGGAGAAGAGACATCTGATGGGACAAATTTGACATTGGGAACAGGGACATGTTTTTTGAATCTACCCTTTCCCCCAATAGCCTGAACCACATCACCAGGTATGGATCCAGCGACTATTTCTTCCACTGTGGATTGAGCCAAATTCCATTTCTCAATGGTTTTTCTAAGTTCAGAATTTTCATCAGACAAAGACTCATTTTCAATGGATAATTTGCTCACTTCATTTTGAAGTTGATTAGCAAGATTCACAAATGGTTTAAGATTTGTTAATTCAGATTGGCAAAGATTTAACTCTGTTTTAAGACTATGAAATTTGTTTAACAGGTTTTTTCTTTGCTCTTCCATAAAGTGGAGGTCAACCAAGGTATAGTCACTGACATGGTCTCTATCAGGACCTTCAGTCATAGATAACATTCTTTGTACCTTTTTCATGGTGATATCCACCCATTGACCAGATCTTGCTTCACTTTTACCCACAGCGGGTTCTTTATCAGAGACAACCATAAAGGCTCTGACGGTGGTGGTACCTTCATCCTCAGAAGTGAGAGGTTCATCATCCCAGTCGAATGAGGCAGCGATTAGACCTTTTTCAGTCTTCTTAACATCCTTTTTCTTTGCTGCATCATCGGCTTTCTGATTGAGTTTTAGCAACTCAGCTTTCAAGGCTTTGTATTTGACTTTGTAGTCCTTCTTCCCTTCTGAGTCAGAGAGAGGGGTTTGCTTGAAACGAGAGATGGAAAACTTCTTCTTGCTGTTGTTGTTGCTGGATGAAGGGAAGCTTGGAGAGGAGGTTTTGTTTGACCAGCAATCGTTTTGATAGTGACCAGTCTTTCTACAAGTGTAGCATGACACTTTGGATTTATCAACCTTTGCAGCTCCAACTCTACCAGATCTCTTGTAGTACCTCTTTTGATCAGCTAAAAGGGCTCTGTCATGGAACTCAGCATGTAATTCATCAAGAAATTCTTGACTACTTCTGGTGTCCTCTTCAATGTCAGAGTCGCTGTCCTGAAAGGAATGGTTAACAACAAGAGCTTTTGAACCAGTGATACTGGTGGTAAATCTGTCAGTCTCTGATTTATAAATGGAGTCAATTAGCCCTTCTTCATAGTTATATCTACCAAATAATTGGGCTAAGGTATCATTCTTTATAGCATTATTAGCTCTTAAGGTCTGATTCAGGCTAAGCCATTTTCTAGGTAAGCTATTGACAAAAGTAGCATTAACCTCAGCCTTAGGTAGAACAACTCCATTGTTTCCTAAATCATTCAACAAAATCTTAAGCCTATTATAAGTTTGTGCAACAGTTTCTGTTTCCAAAGCTTTAAAAGCATTAAACTTAAGTCTAAGGGCTTGGATTTTGGTTTCTTTTGTTTCCTCTGGACCTTCATACTCTAGAACTAATTCAGTCCACATCTCCTTAGAAGAGTTGCAATTAATGATGGACTTCATAATGTTCTTGGGTAGGCAAGAGACTATGATACTTTCGAGTCTCTTGTCCTGGTTAGCCAGACGTCTATCCGTTGGAGACCATTGCTTAGCAGGTTTCTTAATGGGTCTCTTAGGGGTAGAGGAAACGGCCAGTGGTACATATGGACTGATATGAGTGATTTTGCTCATATCATTTGTATCTATAAACAATGAATAAATGCATAATTATCATGATTATTGCCTTGTATATGCGTATTTTTTTGTTTGATGTGTGTAGGTACCAAGTTCACGAAAACCGGCAAAACTGACACGAAGTTTGAAGAAAAGATCGATGAATCCAAAAACGAGCTCGGTTTAAGCGGATTTGAATTTATTGAAGATTATTTACCAAGTGGGTCCCACATTAGCTAAATGGGCTTAAGTATTGGGCTGATTAAGGAAGTGTTGTTTGTTTTATTGGGTCAAAAGCCCAATAGGCCCAAAGCAACATTTATTAGACGGATAAAGTTTTTATGGGCCAAAAGCCCAAATCAGTGAAAATGATAGACGAATGGAGTAAATATGGGCTTTTAGCTACTTTTCGTTTGGTCAAAATGATTTACATATCACAAGTTTTTACCAACTGTCTCACACACAACATTAAATAAAACACCCACCCCACACCTCACGTTTAATATATATTTACCCTTCCCCATTCATGGACGTTAATAACAAGAATACTTTCACCCACCGTCTTCCTTCATTCCAAAACAAATAACCAGAGCTCCAATCCTAAAAATTACTGTTCCTAACCCTAATGATTAAATTACCTATCCATTTTTGGGGCTTTTGATTCCCACGTGTGATTCACACAAGGGGGAATAAAACCCCCAAGTTTTCGGAAGGTAGGAGTGGGAAGAGCGTGGTACGTGGCAAAGATTTATTGGAGAAAACACCTCATCCTCCTCAATCCACCAATAAGAGGAGGCCAAATCAGCATCCAAGAAGCACAACTAGCACAAACGGATGCCACGTTGGCAATCCGTGTGCTAGTTGTGTATTTACAGCCATCCGATCAAAAAAACCAAGAAAGAGAGAGAATATTGAAGATCTAAGGGCTAGTAAACATTCTTCATCAACCTCCCAAAGCCTCTCATCAGCTATAAATACCCTCATCTTTTTCATGTAATGTATCCCATTTTTTACTTAATGTTATTATGCAAAATTAGATTTAGGAGTATTTGTATTTTCTTTTTAATAGTTATGTAATTTTTACTGATATTAATAAAAAAGTTGTTTCGGTTGAATCTTGTCTCAAGTTTACTTACTGTTAATTTCTTCTATTGCAATCTTATACTTCTTTAATCTAAATTGTTATAGTATTAAATGTTATTTGATCAAACTGAATTAATAGTTTGATTTAAATAATAAAAGTAAAGTTGGGATAAAGGTCAAACCCACTGTTTGATCGATAAAAAATCTGGTTTGAATATTATGGTGGTGATGATTCGATGCTGGTGATGGTGTTTCGTATTGGTGGTGTAGATTCGAGTTCACAAGGTTGTTCAGCACAACCTTCGTCTCAAAGGTTAACTTCAATTGGTATGTTCACTGGTTAAGTTTGTGTTATTTTACATGTTTTATCTTTAATCTGTTTAAAAGTTAAATAATATTTGAAAAAGGATTATATGGACCAGTTCTTGAATTTTCTGCTTGGATTGATACTTGGTTGCTGTTTTGTTTTATAATGTGATAAGGCTGGTGTTACAAGTTTTATTTCTGAATCTGTTAGGTTTAATGATATTCTTGACTGATTGAATTAAGATTAAGGATTTGTTAGTTATTTCTGTCTGATGTAAGTGTTTTGGATCTGAAAATTTATTAGTCTGCTATTAATTGGTCAGCTGTAGGTTTTAGGTTATTGCTTTTTGAATGAATTTGCTTATTCTCGACGGATGGATTTGTAGCAATACTTGTGTCTGTTTGTTTATCGGATTCATTGAATTTCTAGTCATGTTTTAGATTGTAATAAGTAATGGTTATTGAGGGTTGCAGGTTTTGAAACATATTTTTTGAATGTTCTGTAATGCTTTTGAACCTGATAAGTCTACTCTGTTCTTTGTTAATTAGTTAATCTGATTTGAATTACTATAGTCAGACTTGTATCTAATTCTATGTTTCATTGTGGCATTTGATTTATTTGATTCAACTTGTTTAATCTTCTGTGTGGTTAGTTTGTGCTGATCTGTTGCTTAATTTGTTCCCAAACGTCTTATTTGAGTACTAGTATTATTCTGTCAAACAAAGTAATGCTATCACAAAAGTCACTCCTGTGACTGTTTTATTTTACTGTTAAAAATAGTTAAATACCAAAAAATAATTCATCCTTGTGGATCGAACCCGTGACCTCACGGGTGGCTGCATTGTGTGTTATCCATCTGAGCTAAGAGCTCTTTTGGTTTTAATATCAGTCAATGACATTAATATAGTAAGTTACTTTCGAGCTGTCAGCTTTTTAATAATTACTTAATTTTAATTTTAATTACATTTTTAAAGTAAAAAGTTTATTTACTTTTATAGAATTTTAGTTTTAATAATAATTAAATATAAAAAAAAATTAAAAAAAAATGTTTTTATTAATTTTAAAAGTTTAAATAGTTTTCAATTAATTAGATTGTTATTATTTTAGATTTAAATAAAAATATAGTTTTTAATATAGATTTGGTTTAAGTATATTTTAGTAAATTTACTTAGTTTAAAAAGTTTAATTAGATTTCTAAAAATAGTTTAAAAGTTATCTTAATAGAATAATTTTTATAGGTTTTTAAATAGTTTAATTTTTAAATAGTTTTAAATTTTAAGTAATTGTTATTAGATTAAATAATTTGGGGGTTTACGATTCATGCACTTTAGGATAAATTTAGGTTTTAAATTGGTTGATTTAATTTTTAGTTTAAAAACCGAAAACCAATTCGAATCAATTGTCCAAATCGAAACAAAACGTCTCAAATTCACTCAATCTTCGTGTACAACGAACTTGGTTCACCAACGTGTTTAATTGAATTCGTCTTTGGTAATATTAGTCTATTACTTTTTTCTAAAGGTAATTTTCTAATTTACCCTATAACGTATCTTAAATTATCACTATACTATCACGATCACATCAAAAATTTTGGCGCCGCTGCCGGGGATCTTGTGTACGATTCGTTTTCGTTGAAAATTTTTGATAGTTGATTTGAAGACCCTTCCCGTCCTCGGAAAGTTTTGTTATTTTTCTATTATTATAGTATGTATCGTTTTTCTCGTTTTTTGTGATTAATATATTGTATTACGTAGAACAATAAATTTACATACTTTTCAAATAAGGCCTTAGTTGGGATTTCATCACCTAGCTATTGTAGTCGAATCCAAAACAAAAATAAAAGGCAAAATAGATAAATACTAATAAGAAGTTTGAACTCGATTTATACAAACTATAAGGTGGTTATAAGGCGACGTGCTATAAAAGGCCGTGTAAGGAAAACTTTTTTTAAGTGCTTTGTGCCACCTCGTTTCCCCGCTTGCTTGTGCGTATATTGAGAGGGACGACCTATTATTGGTTTGCCGACTCAAGTAGTAATAAATCTTATTTTTGTAGTTTACTTATTGAACCTCGAGACGTTTAGGTTTTCACCTATCGTTTCAAAGTCGACCGAGGGTAATTTACTTCCATAGTAGTTATCCTTATTCCTTGTTTTCTATCGATAATTTTTTATTGAACAATACCAAATAAAATACCAAAATTAATCTTCTTCTTGTATAATTTCTTTTCTTCAATCCTCTAAATTCTCGTCTTTGTAGTGTATGCAATTACGTTCTTCTCGTCTTGTGATTGATTTTAATAGGCTTGAAAATATTCCTCGTAGAAATAGAAATCGTCAACAAAGAATAGTGGAACCCGCGCTTCCACCTATTGTTGTAGAGATGGCCGATAACCGAACAATGGAGGAATTGCTCCGTGCACCCACCGAAGGGTATGGGGAAGCAATCGTTGTGCCGGCTATTTTGGCGGATCATTATGAGATTAAGACGGTTCTTTTATCACTCATTCGTGCCGACCAATTTCGTGGCAATGAGACCGATAACCCGCACTCTCACATTCGGAATTTTCTTCGAATTACCTCGACTCTCAAGTTTAGAGATGTGCCGAATGACGCGATTAAGCTCATTCTTTTTCCGTACTCGCTCGAGGGTAATGCTAAGATTTGGTATGAGAAAGAACCACCGGGTTCGATCTTAACTTGGGATGATTTAGTGTCTAAGTTTATGAATTATTTCTTTCCACCATCTAAGACAACACACTTTAAGAACGAGATCACTAGATTTGAACAAAAAGTGCATGAATCATTTGGGGTTGCTTGGGAAAGATTTAAAGATTTGTTGAGACAATGTCCACACCACGGTTTTTCGGAATTGCATCAAATAAATACTTTTTATAATGGGCTAAATATGATTGAACAAGATTCGTTAAATGCCGCCGCGGGTGGTAATCTTTTAAGAAAAACTCCGAGAGACGCGTGGTGTATAATTGAGAATAAGTCTAGAGCACAATATTCACGAAACACACCGAGTGCTTCCAATGTGAATTCGTCTAATATCGAGATTGCTAGATTGGACTCTAAGATTGATAGTGGATTCGCGACTTTGTTGAATGAGATTAGGAAGAATCCTCATGGATCGATTAATATGGCTGAGAATCTTTGTGTATCATGTGGTGGAGCACATCCTAATTATGCTTGTTCAACCACGGGGTTTGATCAAGCTAGTGCTTTTTCCGCGACGGGAACTTATGGCTCCAACGGTCAAGTTCCTCGTCAAAATCATGTTGCTCCACCGGGTTTTCCACCGGTTCAAAATAGGTACAACAATGGAAACAATGGGAATAATTTTAACCGTGGTAACCAAGGGAATTTTAATCAAGGAAATGGGTTTAATGCTAATCAAAACAATCAAGGTTTTCACAATAATCAAAATGATTTGTCAAGTTATATCAAGTCGAATGAGGCAAATTTGAAAGCTTTTCAAAACAACATTCAAGGACAAATGGCAACTTTGAAAAATGAATTTCAAAATACATTTAAAGGGCAAAACAATAAGATTGAGCTTAATCAACAAAGACTTGAACAAAACCAAACCCGTTTGAGCAAAGATTAGAGCAAAGTCATAATCGTATGCAACAAAGTTTGGAACAAGGTCAAAATAAATTGCTTTCGATGTTTGAGGGATTTATGTCTAAACCGTCATCTTCTTCAGGTTGTTTACCTAGTAACACCATTCCAAACCCGAAGGGAGAGCTTAAGGCTATAACCGTTTATGATGATTGTGATAATTTAGAAGAAGTTGAAGTGATTGAGTTTAATCCTCCACCTAAGGAAACATTTCTAGATGTCACCAAGGCTACTTTAAATGTAATTAGTACCTCGGTTTTCTTTGATTTCTTTCCCGAGAAATATAAAGATCCGGGTCAATTCTTGATACCTTGTGTTTTCAATGAGCTTGGGGTGTGCAAAGGCCTAGCCGATCTAGAAGCTAGCATTAACTTAATGCCCCTAGCCATTTGTAAAACTATTTACTATGCACCACTTAGTACCACTCGAATGATCATTGAGCTTGCTAATGGTACCACCACTCGACCGGTTGGTATAGCGGAAAATGTCATTGTTAAAGTGGGAAAGTTCTTGTACTTAGCCGATTTTGCTATAGTTGATTATGAGACCAATCCTCGTGTGCCTATTATTTTAGGACGTCCATTTTTGTGCACGGCTCAAGTTCAAGTTGATATGAGGAAAGAGGAAATTAAATTGTTTTATGGAGATAAAAGCATTGTTTTCAAACCGGAAAAGATTCCAAGATTTGTTTCTAAGAAAGTGGAAAGTGTTAAACTTGTTGAAACAATTGAAAGTCATAAGAAAGCTCTCTTTGATAAAGGTGTTTTTCCAATTTTGGAAACTTCATTTTGTGAAAGTGAAAAGTTAAATTCAAATGAAGAAGCTTGTTTTGTTGAAACATGTTGTAATCTTTCCTCATCTCCACTCAATCCACACGAGGATGAAAGTTCTAAGATTGAAAAACAAATTGATGAATACCTAAGTGCACCATTTGATGTTAGTGAGTTTGATAGTGAGAATTTTGATCCCGAGAGTGATATTGCTTTAATTGAACAATCTTTGAAAATGGACTCATTTTCACTCTCTTCGAAGGATCAAATTGATGTTCCTAAGGCAAAATCTTCCATTGAAGAGCCTTTGATTCCTAACTTCACACCGAGTGAGGTTAGTGACTATTCATGTGATAAGTTCATCGATGAACTTTTTGCTATCATTGATCCACTTCCACGGGGAAGTGAAGACGTTATCGATCTCGTGATCGAGCGTGATTCTCATGTTTTACCTACCATTCTCGAGGAATTCACCGATGAATTTCCTTCGAATGAGAATGATGATCTTGTATCCGAGTGTGACACACTTGATACCTTGTCGGATATTTATTGTGATGACAAGATTGACGACACTTTTGTGACTTACTCAAATCCTCTCTTTGAAGCTTCAATGAACAATAACCCATTGTTTCAAGAGGATTTTGAGAGCATCATACCTCCTACATCTCACAACCTTTGTGATGATGAACTTCTCTTGAAGGAGGTTGATGAGTTTCTCTATATAGACATTCCTTCGGAATTTGAGGAAGAGTCTAAAGACGGTGATGAAGATTCTTGGCTTGATCACCCGATTTATGATGATGATAATGTTGACCCAGGAAGAGAAATTTCTTTTGCTCCAATTATCCTTCCCACTCGCTTTGATCTTAATGTGCGGGTGTTTCATGCGACTCATTTTGAGTACCATGACCCCTTTGTTCACATTCCTAAGAGTGATAAGGTCAACAAAGTCATGCAAGTGGAAACCACTAGTGTTGAGACTTTTATACCACCATTACCATGTGCTTCATATGATTTAGGATTAGCATGGGGGGACGACACCGTGTTGTCTATTCCTTTCTCCATCGAGGACGAGGTATTCGACCCCGGAATCGTTGATTTAGGGAAATCTCGGCCTTTCACTGATGCAATAATTGAAAGACTTTTTAATCATCTTGGTGCGAGTTTATCTCAGGGAGCATGCTACATCCATACCATTATTTGTGACTACCATCTCTTTTTAGAGATTTGTGTTGGAGTTTTATCCTTTCGTTTTTCATCCGACAACGAGGATGTAATCTTTGACCCCGACATCGTGCTTTATTATGGATTTTATTCCAATATACCGGTTTTCACCACTTTCCCTAAGGACCAATGAATGCGGGGATCGAGTCGAGCTCATGACTCGGTGAACAAAAACGAGGTGCCTTGTGGGGGAATCCCATACATTCTATCTTCTTTCTATTTTCTAACACTAATAAGGCTTGATCTTTTAAGCTCGTGATCATGTTTTGTTGTGTTGTGAATCTTAGGTATGACCCTTATTATTTGAAGACTCTCGTGTTCGGT
Organism: Glebionis coronaria; assembly: GCA_025667525.1. Lineage (NCBI taxonomy): Eukaryota > Viridiplantae > Streptophyta > Magnoliopsida > Asterales > Asteraceae > Glebionis > Glebionis coronaria. The sequence continues at coordinate 251,557,243 of CM046880.1, read as the reverse complement.
TTTTGCCGGTCCACTTGATCTTCCATTCTTTGAATGCTAAAAAGGGGCACACTTTCTATCCCTTGATTTTTATCGACTAACGTTTTATCTTGAGACATAATTAATAAACGGCTTATAGATTTGCGTGCTCTTTCCATGCTAGGATTTTGCATTAGACTCTTCGTGTTTTAGCAAGGGGGTGTTACTCTTGAGCTAAGAAACATTGAGGACAATGTTTGGTTTTAGCATGGGGGAGTCAATCGATATAATCGCTTGCATTTTCTTTTGTCGTGTCTAAACTTAATTGTTTTTCTCGTTTTTCATAAAATTTTAAAATTTTAGTGTTATTTTTAAGTTTTAATAAATAAAATAAGTGCTTTTGACACGAATGTAGGCTTTCCGTTGGTGAAAATAAAAATAGTTTTTGACTCGACTCGGTTTTTACCTTAGCTTTTCCTTAACGTATTTGAATTAAGTTTTGCTAGGCTTTTATATAGGGAGCTTTAAAACGCGAAGGTCTTAATTCATACGAGTTAAGAACAAGAACTTTTCGCAAGTTCCTATAATTGATCCTAGAAAGTCGTTTATTAAGGGAACTTTAAAACGCAAATTCTAAAACTTGAAAGAGTATAAGAAGATGCAAGATCCTATAGATGACTCGAAAACCCAAAACTTTTATTTAATAGGCTAAGTATCCATTGATTTCACATTTTTGAAATTTTACAATATGGAGAACAAGAGATGATAGAGTTCAATCATAAGTTTCTAAAATTAACTCTTCTTTGTGCAAGTATTTTTGTGTTTGATTTAATCTCCTCGTATTTATTTTCCACGCTTGAATAATAATTGCTTAATAACTGAAGTTTTTAGCGGTCTAGGCTTGATATCTTAACTCGTAACTCTTTCTTTTTCTTCCCTTGTAATTAAAGTGAGAACACATTAAGGGTGTCAGCATGGACTTTTGATCATGGGATTGCGGAAATTTGGCTTACTATAAATATCATATTAATAAGAAGAATAAATAAAAACATGTTCTCTAGGAGCCTTCGGGTGGGAGTCATGTAGTACTAACCATGTCATTAGAGCCTTAGGGTGTATGTCAAGGGGACGTGTTGAATAAAAATTGCTTCATCATCATGAGCCATAAGGTGGGATGGTGATGTCAATTCCCTTATTTTTGTCCAAGGAGCCTTCGGGTGTGGATTTTAAATAAGGAGCACAATTGCATCTTAAAGAGGCACAAGGTGTTATGATGTAGTTGTTGCTAACTCCATTAATAAGGTCATATTTGACTTTGGAGGTTTTTCTTTTTGCTTTTAAGTAGCCATATTAGCCAAATTTCGGGTCCGGGGATTTATCCCTAAATCGTGTTAAGTTATCCTTGATGTGGGATTTCTTTAGTGACAACGGTTTTTGAAGTCGAGGTTAGGTTTTGAGTGTTGAGTTTACACCGTTCTTGCCTTCATTTTTAGACTAATAAATATCAAATAAAAGTCAAATGAGCCTTTGGGTGAATGACAAATAAAATCTAGAGATACCATTAGGAATAATAGGAGATTGAGTTTAACACAATTTACTTGTATGAGTTGATTTAATTTTGGGGCTTATGATTGACAATGATCTTGTTTTTGCACTTGGCATAGAAAAGTGAAAAGTCGGGGACGATGAATCTATTTGAGCTTTATGATCCTTAAAGTTATTTTTCAAATAATGAAAGCAATACATTATGTCTTTGCAAAATAAAATGTCGAAAGTTGAATAATGTTGTAGTTAGAGTTTTATTTTATCATTGCGTGAGGACACGGCAATTGCTTAGCAAGGGGGGGTTTGATATGAGTGATTTTACTCATATCATTTGTATCTATAAACAATGAATGAATGCATAATTATCATGATTATTGCCTTGTATATGCGTATTTTGTTGTTTGATGTGTGTAGGTACCAAGTTCACGAAAACTGGCAAAACCGACACGAAGTTTGAAGAAAAGATCGATGAAGCCAAAAACGAGCTCGGTTTAAGCGGATTTGAATTTATTGAAGATTATTTACCAAGTGGGTCCCACATTAGCTAAATGGGCTTAAGTATTAGGCTGATTAAGGAAGTGTTGTTTGTTTTATTGGGTCAAAAGCCCAATAGGCCCAAAGCAACATTTATTAGACGGATGGAGTTTTTATGGGCCAAAAGCCCAAATAAGTGAAAATGATAGACGAATGGAGTAAATATGGGCTTTTAGCTACTTTTCGTTTGGTCAAAATGATTTACATATCACACGTTTTTACCAACTGTCTCACACACAACATTAAATAAAACACCTCACCCCACACCTCACGTTTAATATATATTTACCCTTCCCCATTCATGGACGTTAATAACAAGAATACTTTTCACCCACCATCTTCCTTCATTCCAAAACAAATAACCAGAGCTCCAACCCTAAAAATTACTGTTCCTAACTCTAATGATTAAATTACCTATCCATTTTTGGGGCTTTTGATTCCCACGTGTTATTCACACAAGGGGGAATAAAACCCCCAAGTTTTCAGAAGGAAGGAGTGGGAAGAGCGTGGTACGTGGCAAAGATTTTATTGGAGACAACACCTCATCCTCCTCAATCCACCAATAAGAGGAGGCCAAGTCAACATCCAAGAATCACAACTAGCACAAACGGATGCCACACTGGCAATCCGTGTGCTAGTTGTGTATTTACAGCCATCCGATCAAAACAACCAAGAAAGAGAGAGAATATTGAAGATCCAAGGGCTAGAAAACATTCTTCATCAACCACCCAAAGCCTCTCATCAGCTATAAATACCCTCATCTTTTTCATGTAATGTATCCTATTTTTACTTAATGTTATTATGTAAAATTAGATTTAGGAGTATTTGTATTTTCTTTTTAATAGTTATGTAATTTTTACTGATATTAATAAAAAAGTTGTTTCGGTTGAATCTTGTCTCAAGTTTACTTACTGTTAATTTCTTCTATTGCAATCTTATACTTCTTTAATCTAAATTGTTATAATATTAAATGGTATTTGATCAAACTGAATTAATAGTTTGATTTAAATAATATAAGTAAAGTTGGGATAAAGGTCAAACCCACTGTTTGATCGATAAAAAATCTGGTTCGAATATTATGGTGGTGATGATTCGATGCTGGTGATGGTGCTTCGTATTGGTGGTGTAGATTCGGGTTCACAAGGTTGTTCAGCACAACCTTCGTCTCAAAGGTTAACTTCAATTGGTATGTTCACTGGTTAAGTTTGTGTTATTTTACATGTTTTATCTCTAATCTGTTTAAAAGTTAAATAATATGTGAAAAAGGATTATATGGATCAGTTCTTGAATTTTCTGCTTGGATTGATACTTGGTTGCTGTTTTGTTTTATAATGTGATAAGGCTGGTGTTACAAGTTTTATTTCTGAATCTGTTAGGTTTAATGATATTCTTGACTGATTGAATAAGATTAAGGATTTGTTAGTTGTTTCTGTCTGATGTAAGTGTTTTGGATCTGAGAATTTATTAGTCTGCTATTAATTGGTCAGCTGTAGGTTTTAGGTTATTGCTTTTTGAATGAATCTGCTTATTCTCGACGGATGGATTTGTAGCAATACTTGTGTCTTTTTGTTTACCGGATTCATTGAATTTCTAGTCATGTTTTAGATTGTAATAAGTAATGGTTATTGAGGGTTGCAGGTTTTGATTAAACAGATTTTTTGAATGTTCTGTAATGCTTTTGAACCTGATAAGTCTACTCTGTTCTTTGTTAATTAGTTAATCTGATTTGAATTGCTATAATCAGACTTGTATCTAATTCTATGTTTCATTGTGGCATTTGATTTATTTGATTCAACTTGTTTAATCTTCTGTGTGGTTAGTTTGTGCTGATCTGTTGCTTAATTTGTTCCCAAACGTCTTATTTGAGTACTAGTATTATTCTGTCAAACAAAGTAATGCTATCACAAAAGTCACTCCTGTGACTGTTTTATTTTACTGTTAAAAGTAGTTAAATACCAAAAAATAATTCATCCTTGTGGAACGAACCCGTGACCTCACGGGTGGCTGCATTGTGTGTTATCCATCTGAGCTAAGAGCTCTTTTGGTTTTAATATCAGTCAATGACATTAATATAGAAGTTACTTTCTAGCTGTCAGCTTTTTAATAATTACTTAATTTTAATTTTAATTACATTTTTAAAGTAAAAAGTTTATTTACTTTTATAGAACTTTAGTTTTAATAATAATTAAATATAAAAAAATAATAAAAAAATGTTTTTATTAATTTTAAAAGTTTAAATAGTTTCCAATTAATTAGATTGATATTATTTTAGATTTAAATATAAATATAGTTTTTAATATAGATTTGGTTTAAGTAAATTTTAGTAAATTTAATTAGTTTAAAAAGTTTAATTAGATTTCTAAAAATAGTTTAAAAGTTATTTTAATAGAATAATTTTTATAGGTTTTTAAATAGTTTAATTTTTAAATAGTTTTAAATTTTAAGTAATTGTTATTAGATTAAATAATTTGGGGGTTTACGATTCATACACTTTAGGATAAATTTAGGATTTAAATTGGTAGATTTAATTTTTAGTTTAAAAACCGAAAACCAATTCGAATCAATTGTCCAAATCGAAACAAAACGTCTCAAATTCACTCGATCTTCGTGTACAACGAACTTGGTTCACCAACGTGTTTAATTGAATTCGTCTTTGGTAATATTAGTCTATTACTTTTTCCTAAAGGTAATTTTCTAATTTACCCTATAACGTATCTTAAATTATCACTATACTATCACGATCACATCATGGACCATTTTCTAAGATTTCTATCAAGAAGGGTTCTAAGCCATCTAAATATATAAGAAATTTTCCAACTTGAGAAATACTCTTCATCGAATGCTGGTACATTGGACACATGTGACCCCCCTCGAACATCAAGTAGTTGGGGAAGGTCATCATCATTATTACCAGTGCTTACAACTGGTGTAGGCATGGTAGTAGATGTGGTGGCCGGTATGGTGGTCGAAGTGGTACCTAAACTAGTTTGACCAAAAGGTGGAGGAGGTATAGTATCAGCCATATTAAGATCTTGATTTTAAAAACTAGAACGGTTTATGAAAAGTTTTATAAATCAAACCGCTCTGATACCAATTGAAAGTCCCTTAATATGACAATTGTTGATAAACTATAACTCTTGTAACCACGAAACACAATGAAATACTTTTCAAACGCGTAATGCTTTATTAAGTATTATAAACAAAGTATTACAAAGTGCTATGAATACACTCGTTGAATGACAACAAGATATGAACCCTATGTTGGGTCAAAAGTTGATGAGTCAAATCACTATGGAAACAAGAAGGACCAAATATGGCATTAGGAGAAACTTCAAGCTGGTGGACAAAATACAAGAGAGTTTCCCCTGCTAGTGAAACATCCACTGCTGTGAAGATTCCCCTGCTGGAGTTTCCACTGCTGGAGTTCCCCTTGCCATATATGATAAGAATGAAAGATTTGGTCAAATATAGGATAGGAATGAATATTTCTGTTTTGATTTAGTCATTATTATCTTATTTAGTTTCCATGTATATCTGGTTTCCTTATGTTATAAAAGGAACCACCAGACCGTAGGTTTAATCATCAATTCATACTACTCAAATGTAACCTACAGAGTCTTTGATCTCTAGGCATGGGATTCGATGTATACATGCCTAGAGTGGTTTGTGTTAATCATCAATAATACAAACCCTTTGGGAATTATTCATCTTGTTAAACATCTTATTCTAGTTAATTGTATTATTCCGCTGTGTTCATCACATATACAATTGACAACCTAGATAAAACGGTTTTTACTGTTTGAGTCTAACGATCTTGGATTCAACATGTGGTATCAGAGCGGGTGGCTCGATATCTAGGAGAATCAAGGTGTTTTTCGTGTTCTTGTTGCTGTGAAATTGTTTTAGGGTTTATTGAGAGGGTTAATTCCTCAAATCCCTAAAAATATTGGTGAATAATTGAAGCTGTCAAGGGAATGCTATATTTGTTATGTCACGAATCAATAATTCATTTGTGTTTTTGGCTTCGTCGGCATTTAATATTATATTAATGTGTTCGTATATTGATGGTATCGGATTGGTGCTTTTGGGGGCTGATCATGTGGGATATCGACAAATAAAGTACCCACTTATTTATTTGTTTGTATACAAAAGAAACAGTAAGATTCGGTGTTCACACGATGCATTTGGGTTGGAAATATGATTGCGTTCACATGAAACCTTTGTGTTCACACGAATGATAGTGTTCACATGAATGACATTTGCTTCACATGGTTATGTGTTCACACGGTGCATATGGTTAGAAGCAATACATCATTCACGTGATTGGTTTATCAAAGGGGTGGTACAAGTATCATGTTAGCACATACACATGGTTTTGTTTTTTAACAAAACTTTGTGTTCACACTGCTAAATAAGACGAGAGATATATCAGAAAAAGAGCGTGATAACAGTTGGTAATTTTTAATCACTTTGTTTTTGTTATTTATCTTACTGTTATAAAATTCATTCCCACTTTGAGTGGGTTTGGCACAGTTAATAACAAAAACAGGGGCATTAAAAGTTCCCCCTGCTTGTGAAAACGTTCCCCCTGCTTTCATTAAAAGAAGCCCCTGCTACGTTCCCCTGCCTTCAATAGTTCCCCCTGCTGCCAGAAAAGTTCCCCCTGCTGTCAAATCTGATTTTTGGGACAACAATGTTTTGGAGTTTGGTATATTCACAGCAACTGATCTTAAAGGTATAACGGCTTGATTTAATTTTATTCATTACGAAGAAAAGTTTTTATCATTTATTCGAAGATGAAGGAGATTTTCGCGGGTATGTGTTTTATACTTAAACGCTTAGTGAAAAAGTGGTACAAGATCTAGGAATGTGTGATTTTTCTTATGGTACTATATACACATATTTTCTATCACTTGAAGGAGTTACATTATCGTGCTCAGTGTCTCATTTTCAACAAATATGAGGATTTTGTATATGCTGACTCTTTGTCACGTGGTTAGTACAAGATATAAAATGCAAGTTCGGGTTATTCTTCTTCATCATCAAGTAAGTTATAATCAGTTTTCTTCATATGTAATCATTACATAAAGCCTACAGAATTGAAGATTCATCAATGACTAGCACAATTTTAGGGGAAGCTCATTTGATAAAGTGTTAGTCATTCACATACAACATTGAGGTGAAGGTTTTTGCTACTACTCATTGGTATTACGACAACTAATGTGAGTATCTACTGTTCAAAATCATTTTTTATTAGGTGGGTGTTCCTATGTGCTTCATGGATGGTATTTTGAAAGGTGGAATACTTGGGTTAGAAGTATGGTATTGGTTGGGAGTTGATGAAAATCAAGGTTGTTTACATAGAAGACCCCTATTTGATCATGTCAAAAAGGGGAAGTTGTCTACAGAGAGTGTTCAACCTTTTGATCTTTGGTGTTGTATGTTTAAGGGGAAGTGTTTTGACATCATCAACTAGGGGAAGATTGTTGGGTCAAATGTTGATGAGTCAAATCACTATGGAAACAAGAAGGACCAAATATGGCATTAGGAGAAACTTCAAGCTGGTGGACAAAATACAAGAGAGTTTCCCCTGCTAGTGAAACATCCACTGCTGTGAAGATTCCCCTGCTGGAGTTTCCACTGCTGGAGTTCCCCTTGCCATATATGATAAGAATGAAAGATTTGGTCAAATATAGGATAGGAATGAATATTTCTGTTTTGATTTAGTCATTATTATCTTATTTAGTTTCCATGTATATCTGGTTTCCTTATGTTATAAAAGGAACCACCAGACCGTAGGTTTAATCATCAATTCATACTACTCAAATGTAACCTACAGAGTCTTTGATCTCTAGGCATGGGATTCGATGTATACATGCCTAGAGTGGTTTGTGTTAATCATCAATAATACAAACCCTTTGGGAATTATTCATCTTGTTAAACATCTTATTCTAGTTAATTGTATTATTCCGCTGTGTTCATCACATATACAATTGACAACCTAGATAAAACGGTTTTTACTGTTTGAGTCTAACGATCTTGGATTCAACACCCTAGAAACAAGTAAACTAGATTCGAGACTCAAGTTTACAAGGGAACCAATGAGACGCTGGTAGGCAGCTGAGGGCTCAGCGGTTCCAAGGAGAGAATTAACTTAGATAAGTTATCCAAGCACAAGGGTTGAGTTAATTCTTCCTTCTCACTCCTATTTATAGTGTACGAGGTTGCTTCCTTAGTGGGAGTAGTTGATACGTGTCACCTTCTAAATGGAAGAGTATAACGTATTAAATGCATGTCTAAATCGAGACATACCTTTAACCAACTTTAGGTGAACAGTTCTGCCAACTGTTCACCTTTTGTCCCACTAGGTCGTACTAGGCTTTATCTTGAATCTTTTGTTTTGTCCCGCTCAAAACACTTGGTAGATTCTCCCGCCTAAACTATAAAGGATTGGATAAGCTTTACTTATCCCAGACTTCTAGGGTTCTTAAGTGATCTCTGAGTGTTGTCAACTCAGAGATCCTTGAACACCAGTACATTTCTTCAACATCCCAGCTATCCATAATCACTGGTGAGTCTGACTTCAGATTGTCTTCGACTTCTCTAACGTTGTCTTTGACTTGAATGTTCCTGGTGTGCCAGCTGAGGCTTTGCCTTCCACTGGTCTAGTCTCTGTCGCTGGTCCTCTCAGCGATCAGCAGACACTTAGTCTAATTAAACAAATCTAGACTGGGCCATAGTTAAAACTTTCATTGGCCCAACAGTAAAAGCATGAAATGGAAGTCGTCTTAAACGTTCCTTAATTTATGAAGATTTGCAAATGTTGGCTCCAGAACATAGTTAATCGAGCCAATCTCCCTGACATTTAAAAAAGGCCAAAACATATATTAGTACCCTGAACTTGGAAATGGATCATTTAGTACCCTAAACTTTTAAAGGTGCAGAGTGATACCCTGAATTTGTCAAAATGGAATTTTTACTACCCTATACTAATTAACTCAACAATTAATTAGTGTTTCTTTTTAGAAAATGTTTTAATAAAATATTTTGTAATAAATAATTTATCGTAACGTATTAGCTAAGTGTACACTTCAAAATATTTGAAACAACAACAAGTTAACTTTTTATTTCTTCATATGCATATTTAAAACTTCTATATATTTAGTTATAACTTGTTCCAATAATTATTTTTAACAAACACTTAATAATACTCCATCCGTCCTAAAATTATAGTCTCACTTTGATTTTTTCGGTTTTTTTCTTCCAAATTTGACCAAATATATTTTTATTTGTGTTGTATAATACATTATGAAATATATACAAATTGATTAGTTTTTACATTTATTTTCATTGTTATAATTTTTATCAAGTATTACGTAACACAAACACAAATATTTAATGTTAAAGTTAAAAAAGAAAGACCGAAAAAGTCAAAGTGGGACTATAATTTTAGGACGGAGGGAGTATAACACAAAAATATATTAAAAGTAATGTGTTAGAAATGTATTATAAATCATTTCTAAAAATATATCTTCTATATTTTAAATAATAAATTAAAATACTATATTAGTTTTTAAAAATAAAAATTAATTAAATTTTGTGAAAAAATATATTCACTTGGCCCAAATTTAACTATAAATTATTTATTATAAAATACTTTAATAAAATGATTTTTAAAAAGAATAAAAAACAATTAATTATTGAGTTAACTAGTATAAAGTAGTAGAAATTTCATTTTTTCAAGTTTAAGGTATCACTTTGCACCCTTAAAAGTTCAGGGTACTAAAAGATCCACTTTGCCAAGTTCAGGGTACTAATATGTGTTTTAGCCTTTAAAAAATTAAGTAGTAGTGCAAGTTTTAGCTCGATATAAATAAGCTTAAATGGGATTTAAAAAATTAAGTAGTAGTCTCCAGAGTGCACAATAGTTCACCCTTGGTAAGCTCACCCTTAGTCTTCTATCCGCCTATGATTCTTGGAATTAAAATTTGGGTGTTTTTACTTGATAATCTCTGGATTTTGGATCTTTTCTTTTGCATCTACTTCATAAAGTTTGTGGCTGGTTTACAATCTGTTACAATACAACCTTTATGGATCTAATTTTTTAGTTCATGTTAGTTTTGTGCTGTTATATAAGAATCTATCAGTTTTAAAATGTTTCCAGTGCTTCTAGGAATAAACTTCTGATTATATAAAAGTAAAATATCTTTTCATTCCTTTATGGTGCCATGTGAAACGCAAGCAAACAAATGAAAACAACGAATAAGATGTGGAAATGTTGGACTCTCGAATAGGTAAATAGGTAGTTGTGACATTTCACTGATATCGTTGGTATAAACTTATTTGAAATTCAATGATATCAACCGTTGATAAACACATGAACTGGAAATCGCTTTGTCGTATGGACCGAAAGATGCTTTGATGGGTACGAGGTGTTATGGAGCCACGTTGTCGAGTCTTACTGGGTTGGACTGACTCAGTTTTGATTTTTGAAAACTCACCTGCAACACGTCCTGATAAATCAGGTTATCGGGTACGAGTGGTATTCGGATCGGTTAATTTGGGTTATCGGTTACACTACATATATTGTCAACCTAAATTAAAAATAAAGTTTTAATGTGATATTACTCTTAACAACTATGGTCATTTTGGATACTTCAACTACACGTAGCTTTGGATAGTTGAGCTTACAAAGTTACAAACCTTTTAAGGATATTATGTGTATCTTAGCAAGATGATCTGTGATAGAATGACAAAACTGAAAACTACTAAATTACATTTAAGTGCGTATATTCTACTAAATTACATATAAATACATTTATTGTATTTTAAAGTAATTCACTATTGATTAGAATCTAATTTTACCTACATTTTCAATTGATTATTAGGTGTCTACAAAATCGATATTTGTTATTGATTTGATTAGCTCACAAACGTCCTTTGATCAAGCTAATGGTTTGTGAAATGGGAAAAACTACAATTTCTAAAGTTAACGAGAACTAAAATAAGTGCACAAATTATTAATGGTTGTTGACTTTATTCGCTATCACATATGTCAAGTTTGAAGACCAAAATGCATGCACTCTATTATTGTGATTCTTACAAAGCTAAACACTTATCAAATAATTCATGTTCTCTTTTATCATTTTTTTCATTTATTATAAGAACCTATCTACTTTTTTAATATTAAAATCTGTTTATTATTCCCTTGGCACTTTCTTTCGCAATGACGATTAACAAAAATCAAGGCCAATCGCTTTCAAAAGTTGGTTTATATCTTTCCCGTCCTGTTTTCACCCATGGACAATTTTACGTTGTTGTTTCATGAGTAAAAAAGCAAAAAAATGTTGAAGTTGTCATTTGTGACGAGGATGGCAATATTTCCAAGACTACTACAAATGTGGTGTACAAGAAAGTTCTTCAAGGTCTATGAGCAATGTTCAACGCGTATGTTGTTTTTAAATTCGTACATTTTATTATATGTTTATCAACGATTCATTTTCAACCACAACATGTTTAACTAAAGTCTAATTTCATTTTATGTCAACAAATAGGTGTTCACGCATTGGAACTTGGCAACCACCTTCACAGATATGACAAACATCATCTCATACTCAAAATCATCAACTTTGGAATTGAAAATTGCATGGAACTCTTTATTTTAATTTCTACAAAATCATAACATTACCGTGTAATGATACATCTTTAATTTCGGTTTTTCTTTATTTCATATATTAATGCTCCATGCTTACTTTATTCATTGTGTATTTCTCTTATTTTACTTTCTCATAACACTTCCTAAAAATTTATTCTTCTAAGATATCCCGTGATTCCACGGGTCTTTAAGCTAGTATTACGATATTATAAATCTTAAAATGTAATAAAATTAAAACTCTTGAAATATAAGTCGAACAAAAGTTTGTTTCATTTTTTTACACGTAAGGATGGCGATAGGTGAGAAGAAACTTATACCTCACGAGTATTTACATGTAAATGGATGAGTAATTTTGTAATATTTTACTTATGGGTGAGTCGTGGGTAAAAATTTAAACTCATCACTGGATGGCGGGTGGATGACGCGTATGGTAATACCCATCATAGGTAAACCCCTATAACCATTACGGGTAAACTCATGATATCCATCACGGGTAAACTCATGACACTCATTTCATATACCCGAGTGTGTACCTATCAATTACTTATAGTATACCTATAAACCCATTTAAAAAAAAATTATACTTTTTTAAATAGTTGAACTTAGATGGTTATGACATCTGAGGTTGTTATAAATTTTAATAGCTACCACTATTAAGAACAAACATATATACATGGATAATCTAGTTCGCTACTTGTTATAAAAAATATTAATTTATTCATATTATACAATTATAACACATATTAATCACTCTATTAGGTACACGACACAAATCTAGTCCATTAACACATCTAAATAGTTATTCAGTTAGTAGTTTTATAAATATTATGTTTAATTGAATTCTTGAAACGCACTTTCATAGTTACTTTTCGTATAAAGTTTTGTGATTTTGTTACATATCCATTAACCCACGGGTATGGGTATGGGTATGGGTACAAAATTATACCTACTAGTGGGTGACGGGTGGGTGGTGGCGTTAAAAAAATCTACATGGGTGGGTGATGGGTTTGATATACCCATACCCATTACCTAATTACACCATTCGTCCTTGTGGTTTGCGTTGACCGAAAAGGTTCGTCCCTTGACCAAAAAAAGTGTACCATCCGTCCTTAAGTGAGAAACGTTATGTAACGTTGGTCCCTTACTTTTAACGGCCCCAATAATTGGTATTATACACCTACCCTCAGAGGGTATTTCGGTCTTTTACCACCACCCTTGTTGATTTAAAATGGCCAATTTACTCTTGTCTCGTCTCTTTTCTAGTTTCTCATTAAATTTATATTTGTTTTATGAAAAAACAAAAAAAAACACTCAGATTTCTCATTAATCAATTACATCAAGATTCAATTCATATACACTTAAACACATCATCAAGAACAAGAATAACAACAATAACAAAATTCAATCCCTTAATTTATCATCTTTTTTAAACTCATCAAGAACAAGAACAAAAAAGTCAACCATGTTTAATCTTTCAAAAGACAACCTTATACTATCATCCTCTTTTTTACACATCATTGACACACAATAACCAGTCACCATTATCATCATCATCTTCAACATCACTCCACAACCTCAGCCGTCATCGCCACCTCACTGCTTACGGCCACCCCAGCTAACATCAAACCCAACCCCTAACCTCAGTCGGCATATAAAAGCTTAGATTTACAAAAAAAAACACCTTAACCTCAGCCGCCATATAAGATCAACCCACAAACTCAATTGATCGAATTTTTTAGGTTATAACACCGCCCACTCCCTTCAAACCCTCTATATCTCTTCCATTTTCATCTTAAAAAAAGAAAACAAAAATGGTAGAGAAGAACAACTATAACACCATCTGTATTCGTATTTGTGTAATGACGGTGTAGCAGACAAGAACAACAACAAGACCAACTGTATTTAGTGTAGCAGACAACCAAGAACAACATGCATAAATCTGGATTGTAGGTAAATGGGTGAACATATGATTCTGGAGTGGTTTTTGTGTTTTGGTTGTGATGTGATGTTTAGATCTAGGTTTTATTGTGATTATTTTGTATGATGATTTGATAGATCGAGATCTGATGGTATTGATGTTTTAGGATAAAGGTTCGATGAATGGATCAGAGCTTTTTTTTGGTAATTTTATTATTTGATGATGTATTAATATAGACATTACAAATTACCGTACAATTTAAATAATTAACAATGAATATTCGGTGACATAACTGGAAAGTACTATTTTGCCCTCATTTTCATGAGTTAACGGTAGTTAATATTGGATGTTAAGCGAAGGGACCGGTACATAACGTTTCTCGCTTAAGGACAGTTGATGCATTGGACGAACCGTGTCAGTCAACGCAAACCACAAGGACGAACAGTGTAATTTACTCTAAGTTTAATAAATTGACCATGAGTGTATTTGGTTAAAAGTAGCAATATATTAGTAAGCATTACTTGTTCCTTTATAAAAATGTTTTGTAAAGTAGTTATAAGTGTAATCCTAATGTTTAAAACAATTCTCAAATTATCAACACTCTTATAAGCGCATTACTTCATAAAGTGTTGGAAGATGACCATTTTGAAAAAAGGGGTTTGTGGGTTTAGACACCCCTAGGTAAGGATTTAGACACCACTGACATCTCTCAATTATTATCTGCCCTTGTGCTAACTTCAATTTAGAATAATTTTTTAAAAATATTAAATTATTTTTCTCAAGCCACTAACTCCGGCCAACCACTTAATCCGGCCAAATCCGTTGAGACCCAAACAAAAAACTCAGATTGGTTAAAGACATATATCTTGGTTATCCTTTTTACGAATCACAGATCTCGGTTGTTCTTTTCTTTTTTGGAATCATAGATCTTGGTTGTTCAAAACGTAGATCTAGGTTGTTACACATGATACGAAGTTGGAAAATGTATAGATCCCGCCGGATCTGTTATTTAAACCAATGATTTTGCCGGAAAATTACGCAGATCACCATAGATCAACCATCACCATCAAATCAGATCACCTGGTCAAACTACTAAAGCCGCTGCACCATCAGCCATCACTGCTTTACCTTCACACCTCTCTTTAAATTTTATAGATGAAGTGGTCAATAGTTTTTACTGGATATAAATGGGTAATGTTAGGTTGAATCTGAATGTTATGAAAGTTTGAGGAAGAAAAACAATAACAGGAAAGAGAGGTTTAGTAAAAAAGTGAAAAGTATTGTTTTAAATATTTAAGCATTGAAAGTACACAAAAATGTCACTGTAGTATGTATTATAAGTATTAAAATAATATTAAAAAAATTCAAAAAATTTGTGCGGTTGTTTAGAGAACATGACTCTAAAGCTACTTGTTGTTGGCTAAATGAGCATTAACAATCAGAATATTCAAAGCTCACAACTTGTGAATGCTCTTAAACGTTCTACGAACTAGATCTATCAACCGCCACTAACTACACATCGCATGCATTTAGTCTTTGGTTGTAATCTTTACTAAGGGGAGTAGAAATCTTATTAAAACCAAAACAACCAAAAATCTAAAACCGGTATAACTGATGGTAAGCAAAAACTAGCGCTTGTTTTTTGGTAAAGTGTTGCCTTGAGGAAATTATATAAATAAGATCGAATACATTGAGTGATCGATCCTACGGACTAACCTGTAATACACTACAACGGTTAGATGCACTCCTTTTGGGGTTGTAGAATTTTGATGTTGGAATCGTCGCATCAGTTTCCTAAGTGTATGGGGATTCTTCTTTGGAAACCAATAAATAGGAAGGCACTCTAAAGGATTCATAATCATTCCTCTAAACCATAAACACCCATTCCCCTCTCACTTGCATTCAATCTCTCGATCAATGCTACCTAAAGGGGTCAACCCTTTTTTACCGATCCTTTAATCGACTACAAGTCGATCTCAAGTCGACTTGGTAGACTTTCGTACTCTCCTAACTTGCACATGTTCATAGCCCTAGTTCTTGTTGGAATTTATAAAAAAACATTTAACCATATTAACACATTAATAATCACGAGTACGCAACGGAATATAGGATCATGTATAGACAAATAATTAACATAAATGATAAAGAATTGCTACCTTTTAGCAATGGATAAATCACCTTTATCGAACCACCAATATAAACGAAAACCTAAAGATCAAACAATGATCTCTCTAAGAGTACGCTCACAATACGTTCTAGCAAACAATTAAATATGCTAGTACCAATAGTGATGAAGCTAATTAGTATTTGTTAAAACAAATAAAAACAAAACCAACAACTTTGTTGATCGTAAACAATGGCTTTTGCTTTCTATCGCATTGTTTTCTATATCATTATTTTCTATATCGCTTTGATCATATTAATGACATCTCATTATTTATAGCATGAAAAAGTCGGTTCCTAAATCTATTAGGAAACAAATACTTACGTCAAAAAAAGATAAAGGTATTAATTTAATTGCCTTTTATTTGTTTTTCATATTAATGTTATAGTTGCCTTTTAACTAACGTTTATAAGATTTCTTTAACTAACTAATTATTTAACGTGTGTAATAGCTTATCACTAATTAATATATTACATATAATATATTAACGTATATTTTTTTTACGTATTAACGCGTGCGTCTCCATAGGCTCGGGACGACTTCCGGACATATATTATTTACGTGTACATATTCCTACAACTCCCACTTAGACATGTACAATAATATAATATAATAACATTGGTTAGATCTAGCAACACGCCAATGCTCCTAGAAACTCTCGAGTGTAGTTTTCAATAAAATACATTTAAATGACTTAAAACATTTACAATCCCTTTGTTTCTCAAATGCCATGTTAATAATGTATATGGATCAAAGTCATTCCATTTTAACTTTTCTGTTTCTCGCATTACATAATTAATATATATTACTAATCTAATCGAGACAACTCTAGATTACCATTGGGTATTGGCATACAAACATCTATTAATTAACGAGGGGCCCAGTAGCATTATTCTTCAATCATAGTTGAATGAATAAATTATATCTTGACTACACGTGCCTTTTACATGCTTCAAGATACAAATGATTATAATCTTTATTAGTACCTTATTCAGGATAGTGTTAGAATTATAGCAAAAAGTACCATCCACATATATAAGACCTGCTTGCATCTCAAGTCAAAGGATTTAGTAATGTAAATCATTTACAAGTTTCACTTAAAGACGTCGATCCATAAGGTGATTGACTTGTTAGTAGGAGATGTCTAATATAGAACTTTTGGATATTGTATGAGTTGGTGAACCATTCTTGCATATTCTACGAATATTACCATCTCTCATATATGTCTTAATTAAATTATATTCCCATATAATCAATCGACATATACAATTTAGAATAACATATTATTCAAGGATTTAAACATGCAAAAATAGGACCAATAAATATTAAAGAAAACGAACATATCCAATACTTAAATTCACAAAATAAATATTGTTTAATAATATCCTTTATCAAAATACTAAAAGATCAATGCATGATAACCTTAGTTGAAAAATCATGCCTCAAGATATGACGATCATACTTGTTGTCAAGGCATATATTTCATAAAACTCTACTAGGTTTGATCTTTGGAATTTTGAGAATACTTATTTCAAATTCACAATCGTGAGAATCTCTGAACATATATAATAAATGTTATTATGTACGTTTCTACATATGAACACACAACAAAATGAGAGTATTGTTGTTGTACATCTTACAAAGTGTATGAGTCCAACAAAACACCTTATTGAAAACAATCTTCTTTAGTAGCTTCTTAAACTATTAAATATTCTTTATTCTTTTAATATATATTACAACATTATGCTCAATTGAACATAACTAGTCCACATGGTCATTATCAAAGATAGAATCGTACCACGACTAGTATTGAGTTTTATCTCAATCGCACTATCATCCATGTCTAGAAAGATCACTATGATATATTATAATCCATAAACTTGAACTTATTACTATGATAATATTTGGTGTCTTTCTAAACTCTAAGTTTATTAAAAATGATAATTACATCTTATTATCATATAGAATATTCATTACTTGGAACAATTCAAGTTTGTAATGATTTTTCTATTCCAAACAAATTTTATCATAACATTTGTACTAATCATCTAAATGATTTTATCTTTAAACAATCATTTTTGTCAAATCTTCTTGTACATATACAAGTCTTACAACTATCCATACACACAATATGATTTACATGACGAATCCCTTAAGTTTTCATCTTATGTAAACTCTCATCAAATGAGATATATTCATTGAGACTTTCTAAATGATATTTCATGTTGTGTTGGATTTCATTAACCACAAATGTTTATTACAATAAACATACATATCAAGGTCATACGTCTAATTTCTAAACCCTTTCATATGAAACCTTATTCCAAGCTAAGGTTTAACATCTAGCTTACATGGAATATTTCTTTCCATATGTTATACATCATATGTGATTTAAGAAATAAACATACCCACTAGCTTTTATATGTACTCACAAGTTATCTTAGATCTAATTATAATCAAAACATGGATTTAATAATTAGACTTGAGATATATTCCTTAGATGCATGCATTAATCCATAGATGGATTCTTGCATTATGTACACAACATAAAGATTATTGTTGTTTATAAACTCTTTGATTACAATCGTCCTCGTTAATGTAATCATACAAAAAGAGTTCAAATATTACATTGTCACATTTATCATTATAAAAACATCATGACAATAAATCTTCTTTATTAAATTAATGCATGTTGAAATTTTCTATCACATATTGCGCATTAATCATGTGTACAATATTATCCATGTGAGTCTTTCATTAAAGAAACTTATATTCACCTCACGGATTGGTTAAAGATTAATTAAGTTTCCAAAAATTGATTATCTTCTATGGACTTTGCATCTACTCATTCATAGTTTTATTCAATAATGACATTCAAGATTCAATAATACATCTATATGGTTAGTAGGGTCACCATGATCCTCTAACATACATTACTTAGTATTAACATATCAGTATATCATTCAAGTACTAAAGACATCCTTGTGGATCTATGAATGTGAGTTCTATCATCACGATGTTCAACACTTAATGTTCACCATCATTATGACATTCACTAGTATATTTAGAAGGTTGCGTATTTTGTTATTTATCTCTTAAAGATCTACGAGTCCTCCCACTTGCTTTAATAATCATAGACTATTCTTCAAATACTTAGCATGTAGGGCAACAACAAATTGTTATCTTTTAGGACACGTCACAAAATACCTTGATAGTTCTTGACAAATTTAGAACTTTAATTTTATAGACTCAATGTGATTTATCACATTCCATAGCTTGATGGTGTCTTAGTTTCCTTCTAGGTCGGAGTAATATTTAAGTATATACTTTGTATACTCAATTTTCAAACCTTGACAACTTTTGAAGGTAAAGTATTTTAAGTTATCTAATCAAATAACTCTAAAGAATTTGATTTATCACTCAAGACATTCTATGAGTATTTGATATTGTAATACTATATGACAATCCTTAAATAACTTAATTCTCTTTAGGTTAAATAATTATCAATTGTGTCAACACAAGATTGAAAATATATTGCTTTTAAGAACCTAGTGCATGCTCTAATGTATACATCGTTAAATAGTTCAATAACTATATATACATTGTTTATTCTTTGAATAATTTAAAGACTTCTTGTTCATTAACAAGAAGACATAACAAGTAAACTATTTACTTCATACTATAAGTCTTTTAACAATTAAAGAATACATGCTTATGCTTTACAGGAGACATAAACATTAATAAAGTAATTATGAACAAGTTCAATAGTTATTGCAAGTTAATTGCTTACTTGATTTATATTATTATGCATTCCAAAAAAACATTCTAATAAATATAAACAAATTAGTTGAAGTAGCTTGTTATTCATATCTTGGCATCTTCTAAACAAGACAACATACATTGACAATTAAATGTATAAGCCAAAATAGAATATTAGATTCTTATCTCGCGGTCAAGAAACCATTCGTCATATTGTTATGTGTTGTAGGTTACACACAATAAATACTTCTCCCATTTGTGCATGGCACAACATCATGTATGCAAATAAACAATTACGAAACACATTTGTTTATGTGAACAATATGATAGTGTCATATATATTTGAATAACTAGTAGAATGTCAACCATATAGATTTATAAGGAATCGTGCATAATTATTATATGAAATATACTTCAAAAGTGACTATCATATAAAATATGATACATTTATCCTTAAACCTATGGTTCTTCATATTCTGAAAGTAAGTTATTATTTCAAGTCAAACTAGAAATAATATGGATTACTACGAAGGTATACAAGCTTGTAGTTCCCACTGAATTAGACAACATTACATTAATGTATTTCGCAACGCTCCCACTGGATTTGATAACATTACAAATGTTACATCACCAGTGAAAAATGAAAAGCGATTTATTTGCTTTCCTACTCGCTTTAAATGCCCATAAGTAAAAATTACTTATGTATTATAAAGAGTGTATGAATTTCTACCATGTAAATGAGAGACTATCTATCATGCTTTCATTAACTTGAAAACTAGAATGTAATTTCCTCCATATTAGGCTTACCATTCAATAAAGGTATATAGTGCCTACATTTGGTTAGAACATAATAACTAGGATAAATAAAGCTAGTTATTATAATCACAATAAGCAAATAAAGCATTTGTTTTGTTCTATCGATTATAGCCTTAAGGGGATCGACATGTAAAGAACAAAATAAGTATTGTTTGCCTAGAGATTGCTAAGAGACTTATTAGTTTGAAAGATGATCAAAACTCAAAACGATTAGTGAGATCTACTTGAAACAATAAGTTGTGCAAATATACTTAAACCATTAAGTTCGCTTAGAGATTGACAATTACAATAATCCAATCACACCTATTAATAGCTTTTCTTTGCACAGAAAAAGGATAGGTATATGTCTCTTTCTTTCTTACAAGAAAACGAGACTTTGTTTGTCAAACAAGCATTAGTTTATGGAACTTTGTTGCAATAATACTTTTAAAAGAATCACTAAATTTAATTTTAGTATTTTTGATAATATAATCTTTATAGAAAATTAAATACCCATGTTTATAAATAAACAATTAATTTTCTAAAAGATAGAATCCACCAAGACATACCGCCACCGCATCAGTTGATCTGCTAGTGATGATAATATTCAATGGGTAATTGACGTTCAATAACTGCATCCAATACAACTTCTAGAATTATGGGACTCAACTTTATATACATCACTTGTGACAATTCAAAAGTGAAAAAGTGAACATGTTTATCCCATCTATTACCACGAGTTAAGGTCTCACCTATCTTAACTTGCTTAAGTCTTCCAACCAAAAACTGTGATTATATAGCAACGACGTCTCATAATCGAGTGTATTATATCACCGTAGGTTACAAAATCACTACAGTCTAACGTATGATGAAAGAGTAAGTGCAAGTGCTTTTATACGTTGGATGGCAAATAAACTTATTTTATAGGGTATAAATTTGACAATTCAAAACATTTACAAAGAAGCATGCAACATCTTTGTTCATGATAATTTATAAAATTTAGTCAATTCGTTAATTATAGACGTCACATATTTAACTCACAATTCAATTGTATAAATAGTGATATCATAAAATTGACGGTTCAACTTGTATTCTATTTAAAGAAGTTTTAATTTTATCACGGGAAAAGATTAAAGAATGATTAAAAATCATTCAAACCCTAGACCATTCACGGCTTCCTAAATAGTATGCAAGATAAGGAGACTAAAATTAGTCAGGTATTATAGGGCAATGGTATCTACAAGACCAAGTCTTGATGAGTCTTCCCGAACCTTAGCCTTGCAACTAAATAGTACTTTTGCAAATTACATCATTGATAAAATTTTATAGCTTTAAAATAGAAAACAAATTATAAACTTGATTCTTTCTAATCATAGCGTGAGTTAGATTTAAAACCATGTAAGGGAGACTCATTTGTTGTCACATAATATCGTGCAAGAACAAGATTATAATAAATCAAATTTCATATAGTTTTAGTGTGATTTATTTTTATTATTCGAAAAACCCTTTGCTTGAACCATGATATATAACTATTATAATCAAAAGCAAAACGAATAAACATTAACCTAAAACATATACACAATTAACAATTAATCACATACTTCATGAATACCACATCAATTAGACTTCAATTAAAACAATTAATCAAGAACACATGATCCATGGAAAACTTGCATGATTCCCATGGATCGAACCATAATTTAACAATTAACAATGTGATAAATAAACTACTAATTAACGATTAACATCATATTTACCAACAAAAATCGCATACAACTTAGGGTTTGTCTAATTAATTTTATTAATCCTAATTAGGGTTTATGAAAAACTAATTATCAAATAAAATAATTCAAACGTCATCGTAGTAAGTTTACACAATTTTATCTCTTTCGTTATTTTTAATGCAATTAAAAGCTATACGAACCTGTCTCTAATACCACTGTTGGAATTTAAAAAAAAAAGTACTTTTAACCATATTAACACATTAATAATCACGAGTACACAACGGAATTTAAGATCATGTATAGACAAGTAATTAACATAAACAATATAGAATTGCGTACCTTTTAGCAATGGATAAATCACCTTTTTCGACCCACCACTATAAAAGAAAACCCAAAGATCAAACAATGATCTCTCTAAGAGTACGCACACAATACGTTCTAGCAAACAATTAAGTATGCTAGTACCAATAGTAATCAATATTTGTTAAA
This sequence comes from Glebionis coronaria, assembly GCA_025667525.1. Classification (NCBI taxonomy): domain Eukaryota; kingdom Viridiplantae; phylum Streptophyta; class Magnoliopsida; order Asterales; family Asteraceae; genus Glebionis; species Glebionis coronaria. Next base: position 251,534,702 of record CM046880.1, on the reverse strand, counting down.
ACAAATAAAAACAAAACCAACAGCTTGGTCGATCGTAAACAATGGCTTTTGCTTTCTATCGCATTGTTTTCTATATCATTGTTTTCTATATCTATTTGATCATAATAATGACATCTCATTATTTATAGCATGCAAAAGTAGATTCCTAAATCTATTAGGAAACAAATACTTACGTAAAAGTAGACAAAGGTATTAATTCAATTGCCTTTTTTTCATATTAAATCTTATAGTTAAGTTTTAACTAACGTTTATAAGATATCGTAACTAATTAATTAAAGTGCGTAATAGCTTATCACTAATTAATATATTACATATAATATATTAAAGCATAATTGTTTTACGTATTAACGTGTGCGTTTCCATAGGCTCGGAACGACTTCCTGACATATATTATTTACGTGTACATATTCCTACAGTGCTACCTACACAGTGTCGGTTTATACTAGATGCAACCCAAATAGCGATTCTCCTCAAGAAACAGTAAAAAGTTGACTAAGGTATCAAAAAGATCAAGAATGTGATTTCATGCTAAATAAGAAGGTCTTGGAGCTTACATAACTACATAAACAAGTAAGTAATCATAAACACCCTTTATGAGTGTTAGATTAGGTTATATATTTGATTAGGAGATCTATCTATCAGGACTTTGGTCCGCACGACCTTTGCTTATTTTGTTTTCGTGTGCATGGTTTATAGGCTATGCAGGTGACCACCAATAACCTACACTTTAGGCGTTAATTTTCATGCAAGCCAACCTATTACGTAGCACTTGAAATATACTGGAAAGTAAAAACAGTACCTTTATTTTGCGAGTTATCTAGAAAGAAAAAGTGTATCATAGTAAAGCTATTTTTATGACATGTTTGGATAAGTATGTTCCTACATTAATAACTGAAAGTATGAGGCTAAACTTAAAACCAATTTCTTGTACGCGTTGTGACCAAGTTGGGGAAGACGTAGGGCTGAGTATGGCAGACTTAAAACTGACTCGGACTGACTCAAATCAGAACGGATAATTTTGGTCCGGTCCTCGGTCCGTGGTTTTGGACAATTTCGGTTCTCGGTCTGGTTCGGTCTTATAAAAAATCTCATCGATTATGCCTAATAGGACCGGACCGAGGAACGAACCGATCCGAGCCGAACCATTTCGATCCGGTCCCGGTCCGGTGTTTCAGACTATTTCGGTTTATTTCGATCCTCCATCTGATCCGGTCTTAGTCAGTCCGATCCGGTCCAAGCCCGATGCTCAACCCTAAAAAGATGTCATACACGTCTTATTTAAGTGCCAGCAAGCAAGAGAAGTTTGGCATTGTTGCAGCTTCTGTGACAAGATTAAGGTTGCTACGTTAGATTATTTTTGCTACGTGATTTTGAAAAGCTTCCTATAAGATAGGAGAACATTTTAACGCTATGTGGTATGTGTGTAGAAAACGGTGTATAATTTTATTAAAATCAGATTATACTTAATAAAACTGACAGAATATAAAGACATAAAATAAATAACAGTAATGAAGAAAGCAGTAAAACTAAGACGAGGCACGTGTTTAACACGCTTCCCTTAAAACAGATTCGTCGGCTGTTTCTCACGTTTCAACGTGCAAAGCTGTTGTATAGCCGGACTAGACAAACTTGCCTGAAAGATCACGGAAGCCTTCTATGTTTCTAATCGACGAACTACCGGAAAAACTGTCTGGTAATGGAGCTTGAAAAAGCTGCGTTTTTCTGATATCATAAAACTGAATGAGGCAGATTTATTATATAGTGAAAATTTGCCTAAGCCAATAAGACAAAATATTATGCTCCATATAAAATATTCTGACAAATCTATCATTTCTATAACACGATCAATCAATTATAAACACAAATTTATTCTAAATATATTCCGACAAATGATTACAAAATTTTCTGAAAAACTTTGAATTCGCAACAAAGAAGTTATCGAAATCAGCCCGCACCCAAGCGAATTTCGGAGCTGCATTCGTGTCCGCAGGTCGCATGCTCATGCACAAGTTCAATAGCTTCAAACTCGTTTTTGGCCTAGAAATCTCCTTTTTGCACCCCCTCCCCTACGCGCGCGTAGGCGTGGGAGTAAAAACCCATAATTGAATATTGAAGGTAGAAAGTAAGATTTCCTTATAAACATGTATTCATTTCATGTTTTTGCGACGTGGGACAAATATTTTCCAAAGTTTGGGTTTCACGTGACTCACTTTGAGACACGATATCTCATTCATATTAACTCCATATTTGACATACTCTAACTCGTTGCGAAGCTCTCTTCGAGGAGAACACAAAGCTACTAAGTACTATGAATATATATAACATATACATATCTAAAATTATGTCCAAAGTATTGCAAAAACTCATTTTACAAAACCTTTTCCTACAATCCCCCACATGAATGGGACTCGGTCGAAAACACACAAAAGTTTCAGCAAAATTTCTGCGGTTAAGACCTGGATAGGATAGGTAGGTGTAACCCTTTGAACCTTCCCTTGTGAGATGCACTTAGGCTCCTAGATCTGAGCAGACGTGATGTCCTTAAACTCAGCCTCTTTTTACATAGACGACAATACACACTCACACAAGACTCTCCCTAACCTTATCAACTCCTCATAGTCGTGTTCATTATGGTCATGAACACTCACCTGGTTCTACAAGAGCTCTTAGAAATTGCGCCCTCACAATTTCCTTCGAAGCGACCCCACTTCTCTCTCACATAGGTGATTTCATCTTGAACCATTAAAAACATATGTTTTATGATTTCATCTTGAATCATTATGCTTTATGATTTCATATTGAATCATTAAACCATATGTTTAACATCTCAACAAGTCACATTGTTTAGGAATGGACTAGGACAATTACTGTATTCAGTAACTCCCCCACATTGACGTGACTTTCCCCACATTTCTATGATTAGGTTGTCCTATTGAACCCATATCTTAGGATCTTCAGTCAACTGGGTTAGGTTTTCCTTCATAGAAACTCATTCCTTCAAGGGCTTTAGTCCCATTCCTTTGGACGACTTACTAACCAACTCTCTGCTTAAGCCTTTCATAAGCGAATCCGTGATGTTATCCATTGACTTCACATAGTCAATTGAGATAACTCTTGTTGAGAGTAGTTGTCGTACCGAATTATGTCGATGACGAATATGTCTAGACTTTCCATTATACATTGTGCTATGAGCTCTGCCAATTGCCGATTGACTATCACAATGTATACTAATGGCCGTTACCGGTTTAGGCCACCTGGGTATGTCCTCTACGAATTGACGTAGCCATTCCGCATCTTCTCCGCAATTATCTAACGCGATAAATTCTGATTCCATGGTGGACTTAGCTATTACTGTTTGCTTGGAAGACTTCTAAGATATAGCGGCCCCTCCTAGTGTAAATACATATCCACTAGTCAATCTAGAATCTTTTATGTCAGATATCTAATTTGCATCACTGTATCCTTCAATAACCGTTGGATATCTAGCATAATTCAGTCCATAATCACGACTATATCTCAAATAATGAAGTACCCTAGTCATAGCTTTCCAATGTGCTTCACTTGGATTACTAGTATACCTACTCAGTCTGCTAACAACATATGCTAAGTCAGGTCAGGTACATGTCATCAAATACATTAACATGCCAACAATTCTTGAATACTCTAATTATGCAACACCCGCGCCTCTATTTTTAGGTAGATGCAAACTTGTGTCAATTGGAGTTCTAGCTAGGCCGGAATCCCCCGCATTATGAGTATTAAGAATTTTGTCCACGTAATGTGCTTGAGTTATTGCAAGTCCACTCTGAGTTCGTATGATCTTTATTCCAAGGATCACATCAGCCAAACCCATATCTTTCATGTGAAACTTTGATTTCAACTTTTCTTTAGTAGACTTGATCATCTTCTCGTTACTTCCAACGATAAGCATATCATCGACATAAAGACACAAGATTACATATCCAATATTTGTGTCTTTGACATAAACACACTTGTCGCATTCATTAATTCTAAATCCACCATCTAGAATGGTGTGATCAAACTTTTGATGCCATTGTTTGGGAGCATGCTTTAAGCCATACAATGACTTAACAAGCCTAAAAACTTTGCTCTCTTGCCCAAGAGCCATGAAACCCTAGGGTTGGTTCCTGTATATTTCTTCTTCTAAATCTCCATTTAGAAAAGGCGTTTTCACATCCATTTGGTGAACTTCTAAATTTCTTAATACGACAATAGCAAGAATCATTCTAATAGAAGTTATTCGTGTAACAAGAGAATAAGTATCTAAGTAATCTACACCTTCGTGTTGTTTAAATCCTTTGATCACCAATCTTGCTTTGTACTTGTTAATGGTGTCATCAACTTTCATCTTCTTCTTGAAGATCCATTTATAGGCTAGTTGTTTACAACCAAGAGGTAAATCCACGAGCTCCCAAGTATGATTTTGTAAAATAGAATCTATTTCATTGTTAATCGCTTCTTTCCATCGAGGCCCTTCCGAGGAATTTACCGCTTCATGATAAGAAGTGGGTTCATTTTCTACCATAAAAGAGACAAAATGGGAATGGGGAAACTCTTTCATTCAGCAGAGTGTATCGGGTCCAAATGATTTCTCGGTTCTAGCCCTTTTGCTTCTTCTTGGTTTAATGTCTTCTTCATCGGGTTGATCTAATCTCTCATCTTGTAGATTACTATCATATCGTTGTCTCTTATCTTGGACAAATTCGTCATCTATTCTAGATGAGCTTCCAATTTTCTTTGTTAAACAAGGAAATATATTTTTAAAGAAGGAAGCATTCCTTGATTCCATTACTGTGTTCTTGTGTATATTTGGATTTTTTAAATCATGTACAATGAAACGATAAGAACTAATATTGTTAGCATATGCAATAAATATACAATCCCCAGATTTAGGTCCAATCGTTTGGCCTTAGGTGTCGGTACAGATACCTTGGATAGACACCCCCACACTCGTAAGTATTGGTATGATGGTTTTATTCCCATCCACAGTTCATATGGGGTTTCCTCTTTATCCTTACGAGGTATCTTGTTTAAATGATAAGTAGCCGTTAGAATGGCTCCCCCCACATGTCCCGGCTCAAACCAGGACATAACAACATGGAATTAACCATTTCTTTCAAGGTACGGTTCTTCCTTTCGGAAATACCGTTTTGCTGAGGTGAATAAGGAGCAGTAAACTCATGTCTGATTCCATGTTCCACACATAGATCAGCAAAAGGAGACACATATTCACCTCCTCTATCAATTCGTACGACCTTGATTTTCCTACCAAGTTGATTCTCAACTTCGGTTTATATTGAATAAACTTGTCTATAGCTTCATCTTTACTTTTCAACAAGTAAACATAGCAGTACTTTGTGAAATCATCAATAAACGTGATGAAGTACTTATTGCCACCTTTTGTGGGTAGTGATTTCAAATCACATATGTCTGTGTGTATCATATCAAGTAGTTCGGTTTTTCGTTCAACCGATTTGAAAGATGATCTTGTAAGTTTGACTTCGACATAAGTTTCACACTTATAATTTTTGATTCAATATGAAAATTTGGTATTCAATTAAATTTAATCAAATGACGTATTGAATTAAAATTAACATGTCCAAGACGACCGTGCCATAAGTTAGAAGACTCAATTAAGTAAGCAGAAGAATTCATTTTATTGATATCATTCTTAATAACTATTACATTGAGCTTAAACATATCATTCAGGGCATACCCCTTACCAACATACATTTGATTCTTAGAAGAACAACTTTATCAGACTAAAAAACAAGACAAAAACCAAACTTATTCAAAAGCCAACCGGACGCAATATTCTTGAGAATTTTTGGAACATACAAGACTTTAGTCAACTTGAGCTCTTTCTCAGATGTCATCTTCAAAATAACATCTCCTTCGCCCTTGAAATCAACAGTTGTAGAGTTGCCCATGTACAACTTCTCTCCATTGTCACCGCTCTGAACGGGTGAAACATACTCTTGTCAGCACACACTTGACGGGTTGCCCCAGTATCAACCCACTAATCACTATTATTAGAACCTACCAGGTTAACTTTAGAGATCATGGCAATGACATCAGACACCATAGCAATCATGTCCACATTATCATTCACCATATTAGCCTTGCGTGGAGTCACCCGCTTCAGCGCTTTGTAATTAGCAGCACGATGACCTGGCTTGTCAAAGTTGAAGCAATTTCCTTGGAACTTTTACTTCGCAATTCCAGCTTTAGGAGCAAGGTACTCAGACTTCCCTTTGCTCTTCTTGTCATTGAATTTTTCTGGTTTTCAGCATGATTAGAAACAGTGTGGGTAACTAGCGCACCAATTACATTCATAGTAGTAGTTGCAGGAGTTTCAGGAGCACTGGTAGACATTCTGAAAGATCACATAATATCAAAACACAAACAGTTAGACAACTGTTATAAATCTGTATATAAGAAATTCAATCGTGATCTCTATATACTTATACCAGATCTGCTTCAAAGAAACTCAATCTTGGTTTCAATGAATCAGATGCAATTATCAAATATATCAGTTTAACATAATCACAATCTTGGTTTCAATATAAACTGATAAGAAAAACTGCTTAATGAAAACCGTTTAGAGATATGTTAATTAAAATCTGTAAAATTAAAACTGATTTCCAGTGAAACTTAATCCTGGTTTCGGCAAAAAGCAGTTTATAAATAAATCTGATAAAATTATTCATCCGATTTAACAAAAGTTTTAATTCTGTTAAACAGAATCTGTTATAAGATTGTAGGAAACAGTGTATAATTTTATTAAAATCAGATTACACTTAAAAAACTAACATAATATAAAGACAAAAAATAAATAACAGTAATGAAGAAAGCATTAAAACTAAGACGAGACACGTGTTTAACACGCTTCCCTTAAAACAGATTCATTGTCTATTTCCCAGGGTACAACGTCCAAAACTGTTGTACAGCCGGACTAGACAAACTTGCTTGAAAGATCACGGAAGCCTTCTGTGTTTCTGATTGACAAACTGCTGGAAAACTGTCTCGTAATGGAGTTAGAAAAAGCTGCATTTTTCTGATATCATAAAATTGAATGAGGCAGATTTATAACATAGTGAAAGTTTGCCTTAGTCAACAAGACAAAATATTATGTTCCATATAAACTACTCTGACAAATCTGTTATTTCTATAACACGATTTGCAAATCAATTATAAACACAAATTTATTCTAAATTTATTCCTAAAATAGATTACAAAATATTTGTAACACCCCATTTTGGTAAATAGAATGTCACGCGTGATTATGGCATGTTATCAAAGCATACAAGGAAAAATGTCTTAAAAACATTACATGACCATGAAAAGGAATACCAGAAACAAACATCGGTATCCTAAGTATAAGCTCATCACACACAAACATAAGTACTGTAAAGGAAAACGACTAAACAATGTCCATAGAAATAAGTAACAAAGTGTATAATGAAATGAATAAAGTAGAGAAGGCTAAATAGCTTCCAATCCATATGCACGTACGCTTAAAGTCTACGAGCGCCCTTGAGTACCTGCCGCTTGGGAACATGAAAGGAAAACGGCTGAGCATAACGCTTAGTGCACGGATATACCAGTAAAGCATGGAATAACATAAGCATAAAGACTAAATAGCAGCGGAATATTCTAAGTTCTAAGTAATATGGATTCATGTTCATAAAACTGGTTTTATAGTTTGAAAAGACTTATGTTTCTATGAAAATCTGTTTAATTAGCCAAATAGCCCATATAGGTCATGAGGTTCTACCGTGCATGAATACTTGAAGGGGAGACCTCGTCATGCAATTAGAGGGGTTGCCTCTAACTAATTAGTCTGGGTAGGAGGGATCAACTCCTAGTGAAGGATGCAAGGCACACATCACATTCACTATGATAATACTGATAAACATGTAACTAGGATGCACCCATACGCCCCACATGATAATATAATAAATTAGCCAAAACTGAAAAGGGACGCCACGAGCAATCACTTCGCCGTGGGTAAGTCATAACACTGGTGCCTCCAGTGTTATGGTTATGGTACCTCCCTAACTAGGTGACGCTGGTCATGCATGTATATGGCTTAGGCTCTTAACTAACATAAGTATCAAACATATAAAACAAATAATGGGAAAATAGTTGGCTGCAAACGGGGAATCCTAATAAAGAAAGAATGTCCATACTGAAAGGACGGGAAATCCGTACCTTATGTCCAGTAAACGAAGAAGACGAATGAAAGGAAGTCCTACTTCGATCTCACTAATGCTACATAAATAGTATACATGTATAGGTATCCTGACTACTGAGTACGTAACTGGTTTTATCATGTCTTAGCTTGTTTTATATGTTCATGTCTTGGTTTACTGATTTTAACGTTATGTTGTGTTTATCATGTATTATGTATATTCTGATTAAGTATTACTTGTATTTCTTGTATTATTATACTTGTTGTGTAATAATAAGTAACTTTCTAAAAATAGCAGTTTTCCTAAAATAGAAAGTTTCCAAAAATAGAAAGTTTCCAAAATAGAAAGTTTCCAAAAATAGATTAACTTCTTAAAATTGATCAGTTTCTAAAAATAGAAAGTTTCCAAAATAGTAAGTTTCCCGAATTAGAAAGTTTCCATATTTAGAATTAAGCTGAATTAAATATCATAAGTCATGTATTATAGTATAGTTTATTAATAATAACATGTTAATAAATAAACTATAGGTTATATGATTTAATTAAATATAAGCATGATTTAATTAAACTAAAGTGTATAAAATACTTAGGTTAAAACATGTATTAATATTTTATTAATTATAACCTAAGTCATGATTATTAATTAATTATATTCCATGTTTTAATAATTAATTAATACTATAGTCTAAATTAAATAATTAAATACTTAGGTTAAAACATGTATTATTTACTAAATAATAATTAACCTAAGTCCATGATTTAATTAAATTAATTACATTTCATGTTTTAATTAATTTAATACCTTATTAAAATAAATACTTGTAAAAATAAAATCCTTGTACATATTTTAGTCATGAACCGGACCAATGTATTTAATTTAGACATGTCATGAACCGGACCTGGAACCCCTTGAACCGGTCCGAACCAAACACCCCTTAACAGTGGCAAACCGGCTTGGCCGGTTGTCACCGCCTTTGTTTAGGCTGCCACCGGCTTAAGCCGGTAGTTCCTTGTCTCTTGGCTAGCTGCTGCCAACAATGGTGTTCCCACCGGTTGTGTGCCGGTGGTTACCCCTGCTGCCCGTTGTGTTCCCCCTGCTTGACCCACGACTGCTACCGGCTGTGTGCCGGTGGTGGTGGCTGCTGGCTGCTGTGACCCAAACCAACAACAAGGACACCCCCAACTCGCGTCGGGGTGCCTTGTCCTATTGTCGACCAAACCAAACACCATCGAGATCATAAATCTCGGTTGGTGGTGTGATCAAAACACGCCAAAAGCCTTGGGGCTCTCGGTTTGTGTGTTGGTCGAACAACCAAACACGAAACAACCCTTATCTTACCCCCTTGATCATGTGACATGTTTTTAATCCATGTTTTATTTAATTCATGTTCATGTGCTAATTAATTAAATAAAAGAAAAAAAACAAAAGGGTTTATGGATTACCGAATGCGTGTAAAGACTAGAGAATGATAACACGAACACGATCTTGAATTCAATTAGCTAAAAATCAAACCAACACCCCCTTGGTGGTGATGATTGTCGCCGGCCACAAGAGAGAAGAAAAAGGAGTAGGGTTTTTGATTTATTGAAAATTCTCTGTGAATGAAAGGGTTTATTCCTTTTTGTTTATTACTTAAAAATCAAATGGGCTTGGCCCGTTTCTCTTTTTGGTGCCGCGGCTACTATGGCCCACAAGGGAAAACCCGGAGTTTTCCCCTGTTTTAAATACGTGATCGTATTCTCGTGTTTTCTTGTTATAATTAAATGTTTGTGTTATATTTAAATACTTATACATAACGATATTAATCGTATAATAATAATTAAGTACATAGTTACGTGTTCGTTATTTTTACGTTCATGATTTCATGTTCGTGATTATAATTATTATTGTTAATAGTTATCGTGTACTAACACGTACTTAATACTTGTCGCAATAATAATACGTACATAACTTATGTAATTACTAATCGTGACACGTGTTCATGCTATAAAAGGAAAGTTTTTAATATGTACGTACGTTACTAAGTGTACTGTTCATGGTAAAACCATGCGGGTTTTACAACTCTTACCCCTAAAAAGAATAATTCTTCCCCGAATTATCGACAAAATAAATTGAAAGAGGAACATACCCGAATTCAAAATATGAAATGAGGGTAAGAAGCCTGGATAGACTCTTCTGTTTCCCAAGTGGCTTCCCGCTCGGTATGGTCCCTCCAAAGGGTTTTGACGAATGGAATCGTCTTCTTCCTCATGACTCGTTCTTGCCTGTCAAGAACTCGTTCGGGTTCCTCTATGAAGGTAAGATCTTCACGAATCTGTTCCAGTGGATACTGAACCATGTGAAGGGGATGATAATTGTACCCTCTGAGTAAGGACACATGGAAAATGTCATGAACGTGAGAAAGCTGCGGAGGTAGCGCTAAACGATAAGATACTTCACCGACTCGCTTTATGACATCAAACGGTCCGATGAATCGAAGACTAAGTTTCCCTTTGATCCCGAAACGTCTAACACCACGTGCCGGTGATACCTTAAGAAAGACGTGATCTCCTACGTTGAAATTTAAGTCCCTACGATGCTTGTCTGCATAACTCTCCTGACGTGTACGAGCTTCCTGTAAATTCTGCTTAGCTACAGCGACCTTCTCGTTGGTCAACTCTATCATCTCCGACCCTTCAAGTGTTCGCTCACCAACCTGATCCCAACAGATTGGGGCGCGACACTTTCTGCCATACAACATCTCGAATGGTGCACACTAATTGTTGGCGTGCCAACTGTTGTTGTATGCAAACTCTACTAAACATATGTAGTCATCCTAGTCTCCTGTCCACTCCAATGCACATGCTCGGAGCATGTCTTCCAATGTCTGAATCGTCCACTCTGATTTTCCGTCTGTTTGAGGGTGAAAAGTTGTGCTAAGCTTAAGTTTGGTACCCCAAGCTTTCTGCAGACTCCTCCAAAATCGCGAAGTGAACCGAGGATCTCTGTCCGCGATGATACTGGATGGAGCACCATGAAGTCTTATGATCTCCTTCTTGTAAGTATCAGCGAGTTTGCTGACCGGATCATCCTTGCGAATCGGTAAGAAATGAGCTGACTTAGTAAGTCGATCAACGATAACCCAAATCGCATCATGCCTCCTCTTTGTCTGCGGAAGACCGGTAACAAAATCCATGGTGATTTTGTCCCACTTCCACTCTGGAATGTCTAACGGTTGTAGTAAACTACTAGACCGCTGATGCTCGATCTTAACCTGTTGGCAGGTAAGACATTTGGAGACGTAAGTAGCAACATCTTGTTTCATACCACTCCACCAAAAGTACTGCTTGATGTCGTGGTACATCTTGGTCGAACCAGGATGAATGGAGAATGGGGAACTATGAGCTTCCGCTAATAACGCTTCCCTAAGAGTAAGATCATCAAGAACACAAAGTCTGGTGCCCTGCCATAAGATACCATCGTAATCTAACCGAAACTCCGTCTGCTGTTCTAAGTTCTAAATGATCGCCCAAATTTCACCATCATCCTTCTGAGCTTCCTTGGTCCTAGAGAGTAACTCAGGTTCCACACTAAGATTAGCCTAGTAACCATGTTGTCCACGTACCATGATCTTGACGTCTAGTCGCTCCAAGTCTCTTATAATTTCCTCCTCAATTTTAATGCTGTTTATCATACTGGACTTTCTACTAAGTGTATTTGCCACTATATTTGCCTTAAGGGATGATACTGCAGATTAATGTCATAATCCTTCAACAACTCTAACCATCTTCTCTGTCTCATATTCAGCTCACGTTGAGTGAAGATGTATTTCAGGCTCTTGTGATCTGTGAAGATATCACATGATTCTCCATACAAGTAATTCCTCCATATCTTTAATGCAAACACGACTGCTGCAAGTTCTAAGTCATGCGTAGGGTAATTTTCCTCATAAGGCTTAAGCTGCCGTAAAGCGTACGTAATCACTTTCCCATGTTGCATGAGAACACAACCAAGTCCTTTTCCTGAAGCATCACTGTAGATTTGAAATCCACATGTACCAGATGGGAGAGTAAGAATCAGTGCATATACTAATTTATGCTTTAGGTCTTCAAAGCTCTTCTCTATTTCTTCAGTCCAGATGAATTTCTCCCCTTTCCGCATCAGTTTGGTCAATGGCAGTGCTAAACGGGAAAAACTCTCTGCGAACCTACGGTAGTAACCAGCTAAGCCTAGGAAACTGCCAACTTCAGTCGCTAATGTCAGTCTTGGCCACTTGGTAATAGCCTCAACCTTTGTTGGATCCCTGGTGATTACTTTTGCTGATACAATGTGGCCTAGGAATGCCACCTTGTCTAACCAGATCTCACACTTGGAGAATTTGGCATACAACTACTTCTGGCGAAGTATCTGTAGTACAGTACGAAGATGGTCTTCGTGTTCCTCCTTGGACTTAGAGAAAATCAGAATGTCATCAAAGAAGACAATGACGAACTTGTCCAGGAACTCATGGAAGATACGGTTCATCAGATCCATGAAGACAGCTGGAGCATTGGTAAGGCCAAATGGCATGACTACGGATTCGTAGTGCCCATAGCGTGTACGGAAAGCAGTCTTGGCGAGTCCTTCTCTTTAACCCGTAACTGATGATAGACCGACCTCAGATCAATCTTGGAGAAATGTTTGTCCCCTTGGAGTTGGTCAAACAAGTCATCAATGTGTGGCAGCGGATATCTATTCCAGAGGGTGATCTTGTTAAGCTCATGATAATCTATGCACAGACGCATGCTGCCGTCCTTCTTATTTACGAACAGAACATGTGCGCCCCATGGAGAAGCACTAGGTCGAATGAAACCACGTTCTAACAGTTCTTGTAGTTGTTCCTTTAACTCCTTCAGTTCTATGGGAGCCATGCAATAAGGAGCCTTCGATATTGGCTCAGCTCCTAGGACGAGCTCAATATTAAACTCCACTTCACGAGCAGGTGGTATGCCCAGAAGTTATTCTAGAAACACGTCTGGGAATTTTGACACGATCGGCTGATTTTGGATAGATGGAGATTCAGCCTCCAAATCATGAACAGTAGCAAGATAGCCCTCACAACCATGTGACAATAGTGCACGTGCTTGCAAGGTCGATATTATTTGTACAGACCTTCCGGGTACGAACCCGTTGTGAATGTACTCTGGTGCATTTACATCACCAAAGATGACCCGATATGTATGGCAGTCAATGGTGGCGTGATGTTTGGATAGCCAGTCCATGCCTAATATCATGTCAAAATGGCACATATCTAGTGGAAGTGCGTCAACATGACGAATCTTGTCGTCAAACTCTAGGGGAAGGCTCTTGTACCTATGGGTTATGCGTACAGAGTCTCTTAAAGGCGTGGAAATGTTTAATACATTTTCTAAGGGCATAGGGGATATCCTAATATTCTTGGCATAAGCAGTAGAAATGACCGAGTGAGTAGCACCCGTGTCAAATAAATCACATGCAGCTTGACCATACATATACAAGATTCCAGTGATGGTACATGTAGACTTGTTGGCCTGATCGCGAGAAGTCTTGTACACCCATCTACTAGTAGGAGGTAGCTTGGAATCAGCATGTCCAGATGTGCCCTCCATCTCGCCCTTGTGGCAGTCCTTCATGCGATGACCAGTAAGGCCACACTTGAAGCAAGCGTCGCTGTCGCAGCGACATGGTCCTGGGTGTCTACGGTTGCAGGTAGTGCAGAGAGGGTGAGTATACCCTCTAGCAGGTGCCCGTGCTGGCTGGGAGCCTGTCTAGAAACGTATACATTAGACATGGTTTATAGGTACAAAAGGACAATGCAGAAAACGTAAGATGTAATACCAGTGATAACTGGACGGTTAGGCTGTGAACCTCTTCGGTCCTGCTCCCTCCCGTTACCATGATTCCTGGTAGAAGATTGCTCATGTGTCAGAATTATAAATTACAACATGTAACATAAGAAATGAGTAAGTGTAGGGACTTGCTGCTATTGGAGTTTCCAACGTTGTTACGGTAATTATCATTACCGCCATGCCTATCCGTAGTAGAACGGTCTTGAGTCTGACCGTTACCCTTGGGCTGAGTAGGCTGTTGCTGAGTAGCCGGTTGAGACCGGTCCCCAGTCTTCTGCCTGAAATATGCAGTTTCAAGAGTAGGATAAATATTGAATAGTACTGAATGAATTAGAAATGGTCACCGCTGAATGACGAATAAATACCTCTTCTCGGGTCTCTCTGCTTTCCCGAATTCCTCTCTTTCGTGCAGCATCTCCAGCTTACGTGATGCATCGACAACTTGTGCCACCATATTAAAGGTAGCACACACTAAGTTGTTGGCGACCGATGTACGAAGAGCCCACCGGAAGTGGTATGCTTGCTCTTCGGCAGTACCTGCTGCTGCGGCAAGAAAACCATCCAAACGAAGAAAGCGCTGCATGAACTCATTTCTGTTCTCCCCAGCCCTCTGCCTAATTCCGTGGTACTCCCTCTTCAACTTGTCTGGATCAGCCTTGGGGAAGAACTATCCCATCACTAACTCCCTGAACTGAGCCCAAGTCAAACCAGCCACCCAATTTTCACCTCCCTCCGACTGCTTGACTGCCTTCCACCATCCCAGTACATCACCTTCGAACTTGTAACAGGCCAACCTCGACTTGAAGACGGGGTCGCAGCCCATTGCATCAAATATCTTCTCGATATGAGCCAAACAACTTTCAGATTCATTGGGGCTGTCAGTTCTCTCGAAGGATCAAGGACGTTGCTTGTTGAATCTCTCCAGCCATGTGACCAATGTTGCTAGAGGAGGAGGAGGAGGAACTGGGTGCTGTTGCTGATTGTTGGTAGCTTAAATCTTCTGATAAAACCTTGTGATGAAATTCCATGATAAATCATCTGATGAAGGCTTTTATCATCCTATAAAATACAACTCTACTAACTCTTGAAATCTCCTCGTGTATGTCGAGATTATTTCCTTTCATCGCTAGATAGCAGAATTCTCCTTTCAACTTCTCGATCATCTTTATAAGTGATAATTTAACCAAGAGATCTCACGAACCACTTTTATCTCAATAGTTGAGTATAAATAATCCATCAGGATAACTAATGAAGTGCTATCTCACTTATAGCAAGCTTTGTTTATGAATTCCAAATACAATTGCTACGAGAGAAAACTGATTAATTTGGATTCTTCAATCCAACGGGTGATACTAATAGCATCTTTTCTTCCTTGGATTAAAAACTAACCAGCCATAGAATCGTCTTTAGAATATTACTTCTCGTTGACAATTTGTAATTACAGGATTGTAGCCACATTATCGTTACTCATTCTTCTAACATCTTCAGGTTTAATGTATACTTATATCAGAAAATATTTGTCTCATATGTACCTGGATACATATAAATTCTTATCGAATACAAGGTATATCTTTTGGGTTTATTTGGTATATAGGAAACTTATCATGTTGATTATCATTCATATCTGAGGATAATCAATCCAACTATGAAACATAGTTCTAAAGTTTACAACGGATTTATAAAGATATGACTCATACATAATCGTAACATAAATAACCATGATATGCAACAACTTGTATTATATAATAGGCAATCATACCATATATCCTCTTAAGTATTTCTTCAAAATTGCGGGTTGTATTTAACTGATAATTCGTATTATCATCAAAGATAACGGAAATTCCAAAAGTATACACTTTGTCAAGTATATGCTTTCTTCTTGAATCAACGCAATTTGATTCATAATAATTTGTGAGAAAACCAAGAAATATGGATCTCTTACTTCTCAGAAATAAGAATGAAATGACAATATTTGATGAAAAACACAATTTTTATTTATTAACAACTTGTATGTTTAAACTTACAAGACAAGCTTCACTGTTAACATAAAAGTAAAGACATAAATTTGAAAGTATTTACAACTTAATAGTCTAACATCTTCATCTCTCCCTCTTAAGTTCTTTGATGGCATCAAAAATACTTCGTATGTCGGCTCGATGTCTAATTTGAATGTCCTCAATGACTAACTCTAGAGTAGAAATCTTCAGTTGAGCTTGAACAATCTCTTCATCGTGTATTATTTGTCTTCTCCACAACTTAGCCTTAATTTCTTCAAAATCTTCTTCTAACTTCTCAAAATCTCGTTGTATAATTCTTCGGCCTTTCCTAAGCCCTTCAACTTTATCTTCAAGATCTTCAATACGCTCGGGAGGAAGTTCTTTCATATAGGGTAGGACATCTTTAATTTGTTTATCACATGTATTTTTGGGTAAGTTTTCAGATATAGGTGATGGTACATTAATAGGGTAAGGTGAGGGATAAATTTGATGTCGAGATGTAAAATCTATTTCTTCATTATATGTTCGTATAACTTACATATAGGGGTCATCATCAAAAGGTAAAACAGCTTTTGGGATTTTCTGATCTTTGGGTGTATTTTATGAAGTATCATAAGGATTATTCATCCAGAGATTGGAAATATACTTTGGGAAATTATCAGGAACACTTACAGAACGCTCTTCTTGAGAATACGATAAGATGATAATAGGAGGGAGACAGGGATACCTATTTCTAGAGACGTCAATAAATTCGAATGTATATTTTCATATTACTTACTCATAAGTATAATATTTATACTTACACATAAACATGGTATCATTTACACATTGTTCTAAAGGGTAGAAGTACTAGTATTGGTATATTATTACCTCATTCTTGTAGCAGCACTTCACGGGCACGGAGAACTTTCCAAAAAATATTTTAAAAGTAGTTATAGTCAAGATTTTAATTCTTGTTCTTTATAACTATGGCTCTGATACCAATCTGTAACACCCCCATTTTACCTTTACACAACGGAACATTGATATGGGGTATTACTTCATAGAACATAAGTCATAATAATAGAAAACAACTCAAAAGAGTGAATAAATCAACTTTCTTTATATATCATTAAAAATCAAAGTTTTTCAATATGAGGTTCCCAAAATCTAGAATAATAATTTTAATCTTGTGCCTCTTCATGCCATCCTTGTGCTGCTCCATGCTATCAGTCACAATTATCTAAAATATATGCTTAAAGTCAACAAAAAGGTTGAGTGAATTCATAGGATTAAACATGTTTTGAATACAAGTATATCATCCGGGCTACAGTGTTATACGCCCACATAAAATAATATTCATACTGCACTATGCTCATGACCCCGCTGCTAGACAATATCATAATCAACAAACTTCCCTTATAATAAGGAAGCCTGCCTACTAACCTTAGTTTAGGAAAATAAAGTGTATCTGTTAGCCAAGGTAGGAACCTTCAGCTGCTGGCAAGCGCGACTTGCCCATATAGGGGATGTCAACCCCCAAATAGTACTATGCACAATATTAGCGCTCATTTTCAAGAAATTGTTAATCCCAATCAATCCATAACACAATATTAAGAGTAGATTTAGAGAGAGAAAGGGAAGAAAGTAGAAAGAGAAACTAGAGAGAAGTGGTGGAAGGTTATTTACTATATAGAGAGAAAGTAAATGAGAACCAACATCCTTTTCCACACATGGAAGAGGGTTTATATACCCACGAGCTTGGTGGGCTCGTGGGCTTGTTTCTTGGGCCGGGCTTAGCTTGCATTTGAGCTTAGAGCCCCTAACTTATACAATATTAGCTTAAAGTCCAAGCCCAGTTAACCTGACTAACCTCTTACTAAAAAAGACCTTTAACGACTAAGATGACCTATTACATTCTTATTTGACTATATAAAATATAGGGCTAACAATATCCCCCAATGTATCGGTCATATTTAAAATGCTTAAGATGATTGAGTGAATACATTCTAGTGGAGGTGATCTTCCTTCTTAGGTCTTGTATCTTGGTCTTGATCTTGTTTGTAACGGTTTTGTCCCTTAATGCTTTTATGATCTTTATCTTGAGCCTTTGTCATTTGACTTTGAGTGCTTGAGATCTTCAATCTATTCCTGATAGTCTTCATCTTGTTCTCCTTGTGAATAAGATGACCTATTACATTCTTAAGTATCTTGATTATTGCCATCTTGTGCTCTTGTGACTTCTAAATCGACATATTCATACTTTGTTGATTTTGAAAGGTTAACAATCTCCCATACAAATATAGTTGTAGTTAGTCCTTCAAATATCCATCAGAGTTACGGAAGACTTAAACTTTTAGTATGAACATGTAAAGACTACTTTGGTTAGTACACTTCTACGCCAACATATATAGACACGGAAAAAATGGCTTTGAACATTTCATCCTAACTCGGTAGCATTTTACCTCTGGTCGGTGAAGACCATTAGACGATATTAGATACCGTACATGTGATCGGGTAGATTCGATTAAGAACCTCATTGATAGGGGTTCCCGGCTGTACTAGCCAGTTCTCTTTACTCGTGCATTTCAAAGCATACTGCGAACGTAAAGAGAGAATCATAAGGATAAATTATCCGTCTGGTTAGAGTTGTCAATTCAGAATTCCTAGAACAAGTTTGATTCTATAAAAGTTGCACCATTGTTGCTTTCCAATTTGTCACAAGCTTGATTCATAGAGAATCTTACGAGTCACCTACCGTAGTGTTGTTTGATGTTGACACTGGATGGATTTACATTTGTCACTGTGAGCACTAAAGAGTCTCACTCTGAATGTTCTGGCAAGATCACACAGATTTTGCAAAGAAACCTGGAATCAACTTTGAATCAATTAATAATCCAAACTTAGTTGCTTTCTAGTACTCACAAGTTTCTTTCGTGTAGAATCGCACAAGTTACCTACCATGAGCTTGTTCGATGTTGAATCAAGCAGGATTTACATCTTCATTGTGACAGGAATCACTCAGATGTTCGAGAAGTATCACAAGGATAATGCGTAGGACTCGATTGTGTCTTAATGAGATGATAGATTGATATCTTTTTAGCTCTAGACTCCATAAGTGCATTTTGGTTATCGGAGGTTGGAGCAGACTGCCACCTTTTCAATATTAACTAACTCGGAGTGAGAAAGTCAATGGATAAGTGTTGATCTCCATGACAATGAGACAAGTTTATTTTGAGAGAAACTCGAATGGCTTGGGAAGGGTTGTGCATTGCATCAGTGGGTCCATGATGTTTGTCTTCAATAGATGTATTGACCCGGTTTCTGCCTAGGTTGCATAGAATATTCAACACCTTCAATTCTTACCAATACGTCATTTTGACACCCCCAAATTGAGTCAAATGCAGCGGATATAATATTTGGGTGTCACGTAGGTGGATCAACAGCAGATAGTATCTAGAGCAGCAGATAAAAGATTATCGTTACATTTCTTACATGAATAAAAGTGCAAATGTTATAAATATTGTCTTAAACATTATTCAGCGTTTGGAATCATTCCCCAGTTTATAAAACCCCAGATGAGATATATAAATGCAGCCCATCATGATGCTTGATTCCATGCACGTCAATACCTGCTTCAGTTTCCTGAGAAAACATGCTTAGAGGGTCAACATAAAGTTGGTGAATTCACAAGTTTAATAAAATGAGTTTGGACAATAAACATTCACTGAAGTAGTAATGCACAAAGCATCAACACTTAAAAGTAATTACATTCCCATATTGCCCGAAACTGAGACTTGACAGTAAAGTCCTCAACAAATGAGGACCCTTCGCTTTTAATGCACCCAATAATAATAAGTTCTGACATGTGAAACATATGTTGTCCTGGCCTAAGCACAGTGAGCGCTACTCACCCAGATGGGGATGGTCAATCCCAAATAAATCTATTTATAACATTCAGGCAATTCAATAATTCTAACAGTTTCAGATGCACGGGTCATGCGGGTTCATCTACAATAGGCAAGTGTAATCAAGGTTTCGTAGTTCAGTTTATGTCCATCAAATAAAATATGTTGCATGTTTTTTTCCCCATAAAAGGATTTAAAAGTTTGTCAATATACAAAAGTGGGGCCATGAACTCACCTCAGTAGTACAACAAATAGTCACAAGATAATCTATTGTGATGCTCGTGATACAGTCAATGACCTAAATAATTATAAGGTCTCGATAAATGCATAACATAACGCATAAAAGTTTCAAAACAATTATGTGCATGCTTATACTGGTTTTATGCATTTTATTACGATATCTTGTAATTTAGTTCATCATTGTATCAATTATCGAAGTATTTATTTTAAGTGTAAAATAAATAATATTATTTCATTAATTAATCTGTTTAATTAATATCCTCGTACTTGTATTGTTTATAAAGTAATTTAAATATTTATAAAAGGAAGTTTTATATATATTTAAAGTAAAAGGAAATAAATATAATTAATATATTTATTTTTATAAGTTAATCATTTTTAATTTGTATAATGTATATAAATAACGTTCGTAAAAATGTATAACATTTTAATTTAATTCAACGTTCTCGTAGTGTGTATAATTATTAAATTACAAGTTTGGCAGTCGGTGCGTCCGAATAATCATCGATTAAAATAACGAACGTTATGTTTATTTAAGTTTTACGTTTTTAATATCGGGTATAAATATATAGTAAATTAGGGTTTGTTATAGTTTGTATAAATTACATTTTAGTCCCTTGATTTATATAATTACCCGCGATTATTTACCTTTATACCCCTAAGCTTTGTAAATGTTTCAAGTAATTACAATATTAGTCCCCCCCTAGTTACACGTGTAACTAGGGTTCGTTAAAGTTTCATATAATGTCACTTTTGGTCCTTCTAGTATTCGGCTCATTTTTAGGTTGACAGAAGTTTCATAAATGCCCCCTAGGGCTTCAATTAAGTTTCGGCTTATGCCAAAACAACCCCTAGGGTTTGTTTAGGGTTTGTTAAACTTTCCTAGCTTGGCAAAAAGGGTCCCTAGGGTTCCTATGACTTTCGGTAAGTGGCAAAAGGGGACCCTAGGTTTCTAACTAAGTTACGTAATTAATCCTAACTTATTAATAATTACTATTGAGTCCTCCAACTATTTTCAAGTCTTGAATGGTATTAAAATACCACCCTAGACTCTCGGAAAATTACAATATACGTCCTTTAGTTCTATCTTTTGTCAAAATGAGTTTCTAAATGTGTCCATTTAAGTCCCTAAACTTATAATAATTACAAAATCAATCCGAAAACTTTATGTTTAACCTTTTTAATCCAAAACTTCATAGATTTATCATTTTAATCCAAAACTTCATAAAATCATAATTTTAACACTAAGTTTTATAATCACATTATTTAATAAAAATAAAGTTTATTTTAGGTAAACTTATTCTAATGGGCTTAATAGCTTAATTTCTATAAGGCAAATAGTAAGCTTAATAATCTAAGGCAGCTAGTTATATTTTTAGTTAGTGACCTTAGATCTAGTGGTTCTAGGCTTGTCTAAACATTACAAAGTTAACCATAACACTAAGCCATGAGGATAAACCCCACGTCTAGTATTAATGCATGCTTAGGTTTTCATGGTTTTTCTAGTTAAGCATGTTCATGAGGTTATATTCATTATGGTTAACAAGATTTTACATCACACTAAATAATAAACCCATTTTAGCCGTGACCCTATATAGTATAGGGTTTCTTAGTTTTGTTCTTAGTTTAAGCTTTACTAGTGATAAGTATATATAAGTTCATGTGTATGAAAATGAATATATAGAAAAGATTAGTTTTATGTTACTTACTTGTTTAGATAGATCTAGGGATGAACAAGTGAATGAGTAGTGACTAGAGCTTGGTTTCAACAATGGTGAACACTTGGAATCAAAACTAGCCGTGGCCTTCACTAGGGTTTTTAGGGTGTTCTTGTTGCCTTGAAGATTAAACTTGTTGTAGGAGTGATGATGATTAGTATTCAAGTTGCATGAGACATAGATTTAGGTTAATAAATGGAGTAGTAAATGAACTTGAAGGATCTTGGTGATGGAGTAATAGTCTAGCCATGAGTTTGACAGGGTGTTGTGAGATTGATTTCAAATGTTCTATGTTGTGTGTGTGGATTTCGGATATAAGGAAGGAAAGAGAGAATCTTGTGTATCTTAGTACCTTGTACTATGAATCTTATGGAGATACATATTGGATATGGTAAATATTAGGTAAGATTTGGCACATGCTCAAAAATAGAAACAAGTCTTCCCTCCCATTTTGGTGGTTTACCCGTAGGTTTTGAGAAGTCAAAGGGGGACAAGACTTGACAAGCATAGTGTATGTGTATGGTAGCATAGTATGTTGTAAGTATAGAAATAGTATGGGATGTGTAAGAAAGCATGGTGAAGTATAAGGAAAGTAAGGTGTGTAAGAAAAGTGTAAGGTATAGTATGGTATAGTGTATTAGTGGATGGTAACTTGTAGGTTTTAAAATGATTAAGTTTAGTGCATGCATGCATATACACGACATATACATACATTTTTTGGGAAATGTGTTAGTTTGTGTCAAGTATTGGGAGATAATAATAGTCCAAGTATTATAGTGTATGCATTTGTTAAGTTTTTAGGTATTTTAGTTAAACCTTTAGGTAACTTGGTGAAAGTATATAATGAGTATATCATTATAAGTATTTTACTTGAATAAAGTAAATAGATGACAATGTGAAATAATGTACATTGTTTTAAAGTGGTAGGTGTTTATTCATAGTATGAAATATATATAAATATATACATATAAATATAAATCCCAGTACTTAATAAATTAAGTAAATAATGATACAGTGTATCAAAAGTGTGTACTGAGGTAATCAGTCCTTGTTTCAATCATGTGGCCAGTCAATTGCTAAAGTAGTCCATAAGGACTAAAGGTGTGGCCAGTCAATTGCCAACGTAGTCAATAAAGACTAAAGGTTCATATAAATGTACAAATAAATATGAAATGATAGTATGACAACAGTATATGATTATTAGTAAGTCATATATAAGTAGAATTGTATAGATTCCAAAAATAATAAGTACAACAGTTGACAAAGTCAATGAGATAAAATCAGTGGTTTTACAGCACCATCCCGTTATTTTAGCTTTGTCCTCAAAGCCTAAGATGAAGTCACCGGTCGGGTGAACAAGTGTGGGTACTTGGTCTTGAACGAGTCTTCTCGTTCCCAAGTGAACTCAAGATCTCTCCTCGAGTTCCAACGTAGTCTGATCAACGGGATGCGACTGCGTTTCAGTTTCTTAACCATCCTCTCCATAATTTTTACTGGTTCTTCTATGAACTGGAGTTTGTCGTCAAACTGAACTCCTTCTAATGGCATAGCCAATGGTTCTTCAGCATAGCACTTCTTCAGATTAGACACGTGAAAAGTAGAGTGTACCCGACTCAGTTGCTGGGGAAACTCTAAACGATAAGCTACTTCCCCGATCCTGGCTATTACTTTGAAAGGGCCGACATAACGTGGATTCAGTTTTCCACGTTTGCCAAAGCGTACAAAACCCTGTGTGACAACCGCGGTTTTGAGGTTCGTCACTTAGTTCATTTTGTGCTAGTTACGTGTCTTTACGTGTTTATGTGCTAATTGGTAAGTATAGATTGTGGTTTGGATATCGTTTTCGGTACGGGGTACCTTGTGAGTGAAACGATGTGTGATGATTTCATGTTCATGAGCTCACATGGTAGTGACTATGAAATGAGATGGTCTTATTTAGTGGTTTACGTATACGTATATGTATTATAGAAAATCGTATTTTTACGATTTACGGTTTAGCATTTTGAGGTCTCGGATGAGGTATTTAGTCACGAGAATAATTTAAGGGATAGTTTTAAGTCCTTTATGACTTAGTTATAAAGTTTATTTCCAAATTTAAGATTTTTTTAAAACTGTATATTTTACGTCTTTTCCGGTAAACGCGTAAATTTAACTAGTTTTACGGTTTTGAGGTTTTGGAGGTTTTAGGAGTTGTAATAAATTAAGGAAATTTAAGGAATCACTAGTAGTGTAATATTAAACAATAAAAAGAAAAAATAAAATAAAAAAGGGTATAAAGTCGGTTTAGGGCCGATTAAAGAGAAAAAAAAGAAAAAAATGAAGTTGGGCTTTGGGTTGGACTAGGATTCACCCACACCCTATATATTATGTTACTCACAACCAAAAAATCATATTTTTTGTTCCTGGAGCCTTGGTCGACGGTTTATAGAGTATTTTTAGGGTTCCATTGTTTTTTTTTATCTTTCATAAATCAAAGGTAAAATCTTTAATACCTTTTCAATTTAATTGTTTGTAATGTTTTTATAATCATCTTATGATGGATTTAGGTTAGGGTTTAAATTAAAATCTGTATAATAATGATATTATAATGATTAGGTGAATTAGGGCTGGTAATTAGTGGAATTATGGGTAATTAGTTAGGTTAATTTAATTGAACCCGTTTTTAAAAACTGGGCAGAATTTAGGGTCAATTGTTTTGATCATATAGGGAGTTCTACAAACTCTTATTTTGCGATCCAAGTATACCTGGAAAGGTAATTGAAGTGGCTTTCAAATGCAAGAAACGAGAACTAAATTGGAGGTTGGGAAGTGGGTCAAAAACAGGTTACAACAGTCGGAGGTCAAAACAGTTTTGAAATCAGCCTGTTTTCTTTTTATGTTTTGGGTTGTTTGGGGTACTTAGGGTTGTATTGGGACTTTCAAACGAAAATGGGAGTTGTTTTATATATTATAGGAAGTATCTGCATTGGGGCTAAGAATGTGGGTTAGGGTAATACCCCCTAATCATAAAAAACGTTTTGTATGTTCAAAATCAGTAAAATCCGGATAGACGAAAGTATATATATATATATATATATATATATATATATATATATATATATATATATATATATATATATATATATATATATATATATATATATATATATATATATATATATATATATATATATATATATATATATATATCGGGGCCTTAACAGTAGCTTTAAGGTTGGGGCAAAAAGGAGGATTTAGATAACATATGTAAGGGCATAGGGTTTCCTTTACAGAGCTCATGGGTATAGTTAGGTGGGCGTTTGTCTTATAGTTTGGAGACCTAAAAACCGGGGACTGTTTGGGGTAAAATGTTAACGGGACGGGTTATGCAGTAAACTAAGTTAACGGCTTTATAGAGGGGTGTAATGAGATGATTAGAGCATATAAATGAGGTATATATATGGGAGAAGGTTAGATGTCCATCATAGGTTGATGAGCCATCTTAGTGTTTGATTCATGTTTTGATTTTGTGTTTTTGTTTGTTAGCTTTTTGCTAGCGCACGGATTATTGGGAGAAGCTCAATCAGGTGAGTTTCATAGTCCCATGTCTACTAATGATTTTGACTTCCAGATGAGATGGAAGAGACACTGTCTTGTTTTTATAAATTATGCTATGAATGTTTTGTGTTTGGTGATGGACTTGTGCATACTTATGTGATTAACTGCTAGTTGATTCATGATTGTTTTATGTTTTGACTTAGTACCAAGGGGATGTTGACAAGGCGGGGCCTTGGGGAGGTGCATAGATGTGTGAGCATCTATGGGACCAATGGATAATGACAAGGAGGGGCCTTGGGATTGGTACATAGGTGTATGGGCGCCTATGGGACCATAGTGTTTGGTAAGGCTGGGAGCCTTGGATTTAGATTTGGATTTGGTTTGGTTTGTTAAATCTTGAATATTAGTTGTTAATGCATGTTTGTATCACATTGTCCATATGTTCTTTTGTTAGTGGTTGTTGTTCATAGCTTATGGTTTGATTTTGGCGTTAGAGTCTAAACCTATGACTCTCACCAACTTTATGTTGACGTGTTTTAGTGTCTCTTTCAGGTGAGAATGTGGTTAAGCTTGAGAATAGAAGTGGCTAGTTTTGGAGGCATTAGGATTGCATATAGAAGGAGATCCCCGTTCCTTCTTAGTTTCTTTTGTTTGTTTAATAAGTGATACTGTTGACACCTATATGTTTGCTTTGTTTATGTATTGTTTGTCTTGGGTAAGTGGTAGGATTGTTACCTACTTACCTAGACCCCTGCATTGTTGAGATATTGTCATGACTTTTGTGTCACCATTTTATGACATTTCTTATTTCATTTAGTTATCTCTATAGACACGCCATGTTGTGATGATATCCATACGTCGCGCTCCATATTCCGCCATGGTGGGGTGTGACACCCTTCCAAGGTGATACCTTGAGCATAACATGGTCACCTACTTCAAATTGCATAAGTTTACGTTTTAGGTCCGCGTAGCTCTTTTGTCGATCGCGAGCAGCTTGGATTATTTGCTTAATGAGGACGATCTTGTCTGTAGTCTCCTGGATTAATTCTGTTCCAATGAGTTGAAATTCACCTACTTCCGCTCAGCACACAGGTGAACGGCACTTTCGACCGTATAGTGCTTCAAAAGGGGCAGCCTTAATACTGGCATGATAACTGTTGTTGTAGGACAATTCAACTAAAGGAATGTGGTCACCCCATCCATTTCCAAAGTCAATCACACATGCTCGTAGCATGTCTTCTAGAGTCTGAATGGTTCGTTCACTTTGACCGTCAGTCTGTGGATGATAAGCGGTGCTCATGTCGAAATTGGTACCTAAGGCTCGTCGGAAAGCCTTCCAAAAGTTTGATGTGAACCTACCGTATCGATCACAGATTATCGAAACTGGTATTCCATGTTTGGTCACTATTTCCTTCAGGTACGTCTTTGCGAGTTTTGCCAGGGGATCATTCTCACGAATTGGCAGGAAATGAGCGGACTTGGTGAGTCGGTCGACGATTACCCAGATAGTATCGTAACCGTGAGATGACTTGGGAGTTTGGTGACAAAGTCCATGGTGATGTTGTCCCACTTCCATTTCGGTATCTCGGGCTGTACAAGTAAACCCGATGGTCTCTGGTGTTCAGTTTTGACATGTGAACATGTAAAACACTTCTGCACGTAGGTGTCGATGTCGACTTTCATATTCGGCCACCAGTATAATTTCTTCATATCCTGATACATCTTTTCAGATCCGGGATGTATAGAATATTTAGACTTATGAGATTCGTGCATGATCACGTTCCTCAAACCTCCATAGCAAGGTAACCAACTTCTTCCGTGAAGGCATAGGGTTCCATCTGCCCTTGGTTCTAGCTTCTTCTTAGTAAGGTCGGTCCTGAGCATTCCACCGACGTCTTCCTTCACGAGGTTTTCAGGTAATTGAGCTTGAGTCTGAGCTTCCAAAATCTGTTTGGGTAGATCCAAACTGATCGTCATAACTAATGCCCAAACTCTCATAGGAGGGTCCGTTTCCTTACGACTTAGAGATTCAACAACCACGTTTGCTTTACCGGGGTGGTATTTGATCTCGCAGTCGTAGTCACTCAACAGCTCAATCCAACGACGTTGCCTCATGTTCAGCTCCTTCTGATCTAATATGTGTTGCAAACTTTTGTGGTCAGTATGCACTGTGCACTTTGTTCCGTATAGGTAATGTCTCCAGATCTTGAGAGAAAATACAACGGATCCAAGTTCTAGATCATGAGTGGTGTAGTTCTTTTCATGCTTCTTCAGTTGTCTTGAAGCGTAGGCGATCAATTTCATTCTCTGCATCAGTACTGCACCTAGACCTTTATGTGAAGCATCACAGTATACAACAAAATCATCGTTTCCTTTAGGCAAGGTTAATATAGGTGCACTACACAACTTCTGCTTGATCAGCTGAAAAGCTGATTCTTCCTTCTCTCCCCAATCGAACTTTATTCCTTTCTGTGTGAGTTTGGTCATTGGTTTGTGTTAGCCCTATATTTTATATATTCGAACAAGAATGTAATAGGTCATCTTAGTCGTTATTGGTCTTGTATTGTAATAGGTTAGTCGGGAAAACCGGGCTTGGAGTTTAAGCTAATATTGTCTAAGTTAGGGGCGTAAGCCCAAGCAAAGCAAAGCCCGACCCATGAACAAGCCCACTAAGGCCTTAAGGCCGTGGCATATAAATACCCTCTTCCATGTGTGGAAGAGGGTGTTGGTTACATTAGTTTCTCTTTCTAATCAATGTTTAACCTTCTATAATCTTTCTACTTTCTCTCTCTACCTTCATCTATTTCTCTCTCTAAAATATCATCTTATATTGTGTTATGGATTAAAGTGGATTAACATTTGGTATCAAGAGCCTATAGTGGATAGGTGATTGAAGATCCATGGTTTGTGTTCTTATTGATTTTGTGAGGTATTTGATCCATAATCCTTGATCCAAAGTTTTTTTTTTGTGTTTTTTATGGTTTATTTTTGATACAAATCATCTACATAGTTGTGGTAGAGATTTGTTATTGTTATTTTGGCTAAAAACACAAATTTTTTTGGTATTTGGATCAATTTTTGGCAAAAAGTTACGGTTTTTACAAGATTGCTCCGAGAAAAGTGGTTTCTCGATCAACAGTTGGATATTCGGAAAAGGGTTTTGATTATCCGAAAAAGTGGGTTTATTCAGAAATAATATTTTCGGAAAAGGGTTTATTTTTTCCGAAGATTTGTTGTTTATCCGAAAATTTAATCCGAAATAGGGGTGTTTATCCGAAAAACAACATTATTCCGAAATAGTGGTGTTTTATCCGAAGTTTTTTTCTTTCTGAAAAAGTGGTGTTTATCCGAAGATATATTCCGAAAAAGGGGTGTTTTTCCGAAGATATTATCCGAAAAGAGGTGGTTTTCCAAATATTTCACTTATTCCGAAGAAATCCAGTTTTTCCGAAAATACCATTTATCCGAAAATCTTCCCTTTATCCGAAAATCATCATTTATCCGAAAAATCAACTTTTTCTGAAAAACCCATTTTATCCGAAAACTCACTTATTCCGAAAAACTCATTTATTCCGAAAACCCATTTTTCCAAAAAAACTCAAGTATTCCGAAAAACCTCATTTATCCGAAGACTGCTCATTATTCCGAAGATTGTCAATATTCCGAAGATCTACCTATTTTCCGAAGATTTCAATTATTCCGAAGAAGTTCAAATTTTCCGAAAATACTCAATTATCCGAAAATAGCAATTTTTCCAAAAAAGGAGTGTTTTTGGCCTTGGAATTTTTGGTTTCTGGAGAGACAATTCTTAGGGGATTTTAACATATTTCATCAACAACATCAACCACACCTCATCACAACACATCCACTAAGATCCTAATCCATTCACAATCATCGACAATGTCTGACAACAATATCAGCAATGCGACTGCAAATCAAATTCGTTTGGAACAAGGTGGCAATGGTAATCCACCTGTGCTCACAGCCGGTTGTTATGTTCAATGGAGATCTCGCTTTCTCAGATTTCTCGATGGGAAAGAGAAACGAACTGCTCTTCGTCACTGTCTTGAGAATCCACCTCCTGTTTTTGAATTCAGACCCATTACCACACAAGTAGAGGATGGTACTTCATAAACTACACGAGCCATGGAGAATTTTGATACTTGTCCTGCTGAGAAAAAGAAACTCCTCCAAGCTGAAGCTGATGCTGTGAACTACATACTCACTGGGATTGATAACGATATCTATTCCATTGTTGATGCATGTCCTAATGCTATGGAAATGTGGAATGAATTTCATCGATTGAAGCAAGGTGAGTCAATCAACGTTCAAGATCTCGAGACTAATTTACTTTGGGAGTTTGGAAAATTCACATCCGAAGATGGTGAATCCATTGACTCATATTACTCGAGATACTACAAAATGATGAATGAGCTTGTTAGAAATCAGTACACCATCTCCAATCATCATGCCAATGTTCAGTTTCTACTTCAACTCAAACCGGAATGGCAAAGGTTTGTGACTTTGGTTAAAAAAGGGAAGATATCAAGACCATCTCATATCACAAACTTTATGATATCCTGAAACAACATCAGAATGAAGTGAATGAACTAAGGGCAGAAAAGGCAGAACGGTCTGCTAACTCTATTGCTTTTGTGGCTGCTACTTCAACAAAACCCGTACACCGTCAACAACCACCTACTCATTCCTCAGAGTCATCAAGTTCATCCACCAAACCTCCAGCTACTGCTAAAATGGCAAAAGCAATTGTCCCCACTCCACCTCCAAAGTATGACACCGAGTCAGATGGAGACAGTGATGATGAACAAATTTCAAGGGACAAGAAGATTGAAGAACTCATGTCTTTACTCACCACAACTTATAACAAGATCTACAAACCTACCAACAACAACCTCAAATCATCATCCAATGCTCGATATAAGGAAGTTGATCATGCACCTAGGTATGATCGTGATGCTAGGTATGATAATCAGAGGATGCCGAATCAAGTTGGGGCTAGAGATACTGTAGGCACTCCGGTTGTGCAGAAGACTGGGATTCAATGCTTCAATTGCAAGGGATTTGGGCATATGGCTAGGGAATGCAAGAATCCAAAACGGGTTAAGGATTCAGGATATCACAAGGAAAAGATGTTGCTGTGTAAGAAAGAAGCAGGAATTCCACTCACAGCAGATGAAGTTGACTGGCGTGATGACACTAATGATGAAGTCGATGATCAAGAGTTAGAGGCACATTATGTGTACATGGAAAAGATTCAAGAAGTGCTTCCAGAGACTGCTGATACTTCTGGACCTATCTTTGATACTGAGCCAATTGAAAAGGTACCAACATACGATAACTATAATGTGTTTGCTAATGAACGACAGCATCCTGAGCAACCCGAAAGCGTCAATGACACATATGTAATGGACACGGAGGATAGCAATATCTCTACGGATTCACAGCATATGTGTAATGATGACGGTAATGCTGCGCAGGATACTGACTCGGATGAGGACCGTGATTTGCTTACGTCTATAATTGATTCTTTAAAACATGAAATTGAGGAAAACAAAGAGGCTAATAAACATTTGAAGCAAACAAACACATCCTTAGCCGAGGAGATAGACAGGCTTAAAGAGTGTGATTATGTAAAAGAAGTTGATCGACGAGTTGCAAAAGCTAATGGTTTGGTATATGAACGTAAGGTGTTCAACGAACAATATTGTTCTGAAGTAACACACGAAATTCATATGTCGAAACAAAAGATATCGGAACTTGAAGAACAACTTCTACTACATAAACTCCATATTACTAAATTAGAGTCGGTTAACAAAGAACAATCTGAGCTTTATAAAACTCGTGAAGAAAAGGATATTGAAAAAATTCTTGCTTTGGAAAAGAGAGTCGACACGTTAAACAACATTGTTTACAAAACGGGTCAGTCTATTCATACTATGAATATGCTCAATAGAAACATGAAAACGAGCTTTGTTAAGCCTGACTATCTCAAGAACGTTCAAACAATCAAGCCTGGTCTTTATGATATCAGTTTCTATAATGATAATCTTGCCCTTATGCTTTCCCCTGACTCCGAAGAAATCCTTCGCCGTGACGTTGAACGTCAATCCAACCTACATGATTTTATCACACCCTATGCTTATACCGCATGGAATGAGAAACATGTCATTAACTTTGTCCCTCAAAGAGAGCTTTCAATTGAAAAAGAGTATTTTCCAAATATTCCACCAACGTATAATCACACGGAAACGAAAAGTTCTTCAAAAAGGGGTCTTAAAAAGCAGTCAATTTGTTAGAAAAGCGAATTTTGGATGAAAAACATAAATGGGATGAAAAATGTAAAAGTGTTCACCAATTTGAGTTTATAAAAAAAAGGGTTTCGAAATTTATTCAAAGGTATTGTCGATTATGAAAACGTTTCTAGAGATACTGTTTGGAATATTAAACCTCACCCACAAGTAGAAGTCATCATTCAACAATGTATTGTCCCAACCATCGATGATCTTTCAAACACTGTGGAAATGTTTTATAATGCTCTCACTGAGGAAATGACAACTGATTTAAGATATGTCAAATCTCTTGAAGATGAAGTTGATTTTCTTCAAACTAAATTAAAGACACAAGAAACCCATCTTTCTAACGAAATTGATCGACTTTCGCGAGAATATTATCGTATAGACCATCTGAACGTTATAGTTGTTGATAAATGTCAAAATCTTGAGGTTGAGCTTTCAAAAAAGGTTGAGTCATTCAATGAACTTGAGAAAAGATTTTTTAATCTTGAGAAAAGTTTTCACACCCTTGAACTTGCTTCACAAAGTGATGATCAATCTCATAATCATCAAAAATGTCACGAAATGGCAGCATCTTCGTTTCGTACTTTAAATGAAAAAGATTTTGCAATAAATGATTTGAAAGCTCAACTACAAGAAAGAGACATAGCAATCAGTGAGTTACAAAAGCTCATTGCGAAACTGAAAGGAAAGTCTGATTTGGGTAAACCATCCGCTGTTCGTCAATCGAATGCGGTTAAATGCCCTAAATCATCTATTTTGGGCAAACCCCCACAGACTTTGCCTAAGTTAGGAACTGATAACAGCACAAATGTGATAGCACCTGGAAGGTATAAGATGAACACTAGGTCCACTCAAACTGGAACATCGCAGTTACCTCAGAATACTAGGAAAACTAATCAACGTGTGTCTTCTTCTACAGGAGTAACTCCCACTACTAGCGTTAGCGGACCACAGCTTAAGAGCACTAGAATTGAAGATAGAGTCATGCCTAACAATAGTCAAAGGAAGAAGAAGGAAGTAGAAGATCACAGTAGGAATTTTAAGTTTTCCAAGAATAAAAAGTATGTAACTGCATGTAATGACAGTTTGAATGTTAAGACTTCGAATGTTGAATTTGTTTGTGTTAAATGTGGAAAATGTGTTCGTACTTTCAATCATGATGCTTGTGCTTTTAATCATAATGGCGTGAATGCTAGAACTAGGAAGCCTATTCTTGTGCCCACTAGTACTAGAAAACCCACAAGAACTTTGAACCAATCCATTGCTCAACCACTTAAGAAACTAAGTGCGTTAGAATCCACTACTCTGCGTAAACAAAACATGTTAAAGAAGCTTTATGAGAACATGAGTAGGACATGTAACAGGGGTACTCAAGATTTACACCACCTGGATACAAATGGGTACCAAAGACAACCACTATTCTAATTGGGTATATGAATGTTAGCTTGCCTTTAGAATCTAGGCCTACTAATATATTGGAACCCACTTCTTTCAAGGGCCCCCATTTGTCAAACTCTACATTGCCTTCTAATGCTTATGCAGCTCGTCGAGATCATTCTCTTCATAATGGACTCTGGGTGCACAAAGCACATGACAGGCAATCTCAAGCTTCTAATTAACTTCGTGGAGAATTTTCTTGGTACGGTATGGTTTGGAAATGATCAATTTGCACCGATACTCGGATATGGAGATTTGGTTCAAGGGAATATTACTATAAAAAGGGTTTATTATGTCGAGGGACTGAATCACAATTTATTCTCGGTTGGTCAATTTTGTGATGCGGATTTGGAAGTGGCTTTTCGGAAATCTACTTGCTATGTTAGAGACTACGATGGGAATGACCTTCTTACAGGTTCTCGTGGTTCTGATCTCTACACAGTTACTCTTCAAGATACATCTTCAACAAATCCAATTTGCTTAATGGCTAAAGCTTCATCCTCTCAAGCATGGTTATGGCATCAACGATTGTCACATCTCAACTTTGACACCATCAACTTGCTTTCGAAGAATGATATTGTGACCGGTCTTCCTAAGTTAAAATTCGTCAAAGACCATCTTTGTTCTTCTTGTGAGTTGGGGAAAGCAAAACGGAAGTCTTTCAAAACAAAGACTACCCCAAGCTCAAAAGGACGATTAGAACTTCTACACATGGATTTATGTGGTCCCATGCGTGTAGAGAGTATTAACGGGAAAAAGTATATTCTCGTGATTGTTGATGATTACTCTAGATACACATGGACTTTCTTCTTAAGGTCCAAAGATGAAACACCAGAGGTTCTCAAAAACTTTCTCAAGCTGATACAACGCAATCTTCAAGCTCAAGTCTTAACCGTAAGAACGGATAGGGGTACTGAATTTTTAAACAAGAACTTGCAATCTTACTTTCGAGAAGAAGGCATCGAACATCAAACGTCTTTTGCTCGAACTCCTGAACAATACGGTGTTGTCGAAAGACGGAACCGTACTTTGGTTGAGGCTGCTCGAACAATGCTTTCTCCTTCAAAATTACCGCTATTCTTCTGGGCTGAAGCAATTGCAACTGCCTGTTATACTCAGAATCGTTCTCTCGTTATCCCTAGACATGAAAAGACACCTTACCACATCATCAATGGCAGGAAACGTACTGTCAAATTCTTTCACGTATTTGGATCTTTATGCTACATTCTTAAAGACGATGAGAATCTCGACAAGATGAAAGAAAAAGGTGATGCATGTATTTTTGTGGGGTATGCTACATTGTCGAAAGGATATTGGGTCTATAACAAGAGAACAAAGATTATTGTCGAAACAATTCATGTGAACTTTGACGAATTGCCACAAATGGTACTTGAACACAACAGCTCAAGTCCCGTACCTCATTTTCTAGCAATGGCACCTACACAAAACAGTGTACGTCCCGTGCAAGAATGTCAAGAAAGTACTTCTACAGCAGACTCGACGGATACAACACAAATGAATGAGTTGGTTGATTTATATGATCCAATGTTTGAAGAATATTACTATGGAAACAATCAAGTTATGTCAAAGCCTTCCGCTGGCAATACTGCTGATGCACCCGAACAAAGTCAACAAGACACAACTGCATCTACTTCAGCAACCGTGGCTCAAGAGACAATTCCAGTGGATACTCAACTAATTCAAGAAACTGTCATACAACCAACATCACCAATCGTCAATGCTGAAGGAGGAAACAACAATCAAGCAGTCGATGCACAACCTGACAAAGAATAATTTATCAATCCATTCGGTACACTGGTACACGAAGTCGGAGAGTCTTCTACTCAACATGTTGATCCGTCCAACATGCATACATTCTACCAAATATATCCATCTACTCACCATTGGACTCGTCATCATCCATTAGAGCAAGTAATTGGAAATCCTTCACAACCGGTTCAAACACGCAAACAACTCAACACCGATGGCGATGTGTGTATGTATGCACTCACTGTGAGTTCAACTGTACCTACAAACATCAAACAAGCCATGACTGATCATGCGTGGATTGAATCAATGCAAGACGAAATTCATTAGTTTGAACGCCTAAATATTTGGGAACTTGTCGACAGACCTTATGGAATTTTGCTTTTTGATTTCAAATGGATCTGGAAAAACAAACTGGATGAAGAACAATCCATCATCAAAAACAAATCTCGTCTTGTGGTTAAGGTATATCGTCAATAAGAAGGGATAGATT
Source organism: Glebionis coronaria (assembly GCA_025667525.1). NCBI lineage: Eukaryota > Viridiplantae > Streptophyta > Magnoliopsida > Asterales > Asteraceae > Glebionis > Glebionis coronaria. Next base: position 251,499,247 of record CM046880.1, on the reverse strand, counting down.
TTAATGAATCATTCGCTCCAGTTGCTCGTTTGGAAGCTGTCAGGATATTCCTTGCTTATGCTGCACATAAGGGCTTCACGGTTTTTCAGATGGACGTTAAAACTGCTTTTCTCAACGGTCATTCGAAGGAAGAAGTGTATGTGAACCAGTCGGAAGGATTCATCGATCCTCATCATCCTGACAGAGTCTATCGTCTCAAGAAGGATGTATATGGACTTAAACAAGCTCCAAGGGCATGGTACGAAGAACTATCCAACTTCTTGGTTTCCAAAGGATTCTCTAAAGGTTCTATTGATCCTACTCTCTTTATTAATAAATATGGGGATGACATACTGCTGGTGCAAGTTTATGTTGATGACATTATTTTTGGTTCTACGAACCCAAAACTTTCAAAACGTTTTGAAAAATTAATGCACAGCAGATTTGGAATGTCAATGATGGGGGAGCTAAAATTCTTTTTAGGCCTCCAGATTCATCAATCCCCACGTGGTATCTTCATAAACCAAGCTAAGTATGCTCATGAGATACTTAAAAAGCATGGTATGAGCTCATGTGCTCGCGTTGGTACACCATTGTCGACCAAATCCCTAGACGCTGACTTGTACTCATATCCCATAGATCAAACATGATATCGCAGTATGATCGGATCACGTATGTAACTTACAGCTAGCAGGCCTGATATTCATCATGCCACATGCTACTGTGCACGATATTAAGCCAGACCTACTCAAAAGCACCTCAAAGATGTTAAACGGATCTTTCGGTACCTTAAGAATACCATTCACATGGGACTCTGGTATCCGAAGGGAACCGGTTTTCATCTAACAGCTTTTTTAGATTCTGATCACGCAGGGTGCCTTGATAGTCGAAAAAGCACTTCTGGTAGCGTACAATTTCTAGGGGAAGACAAACTTGTGAGTTGGTCGTCAAAGAAACAGGAGTGCACTTCGCTCTCATCAACTAAAGCAGAATATGTGGCTCTATCCGCGTGTTGTGCTCAAGTCCTCTGGATGAGAACTCAACTCACGGATTATGGCTTCCACTTTGATAAAATACCTATGTATTGTGACTCAAAGTTGGCCATAGCCATCTCTTTCAATCCGGTTCAACACTCCCGTACCAAGCACATCGCAGTCAGATATCACTTCATCAAGGAACAAGTGGAACGTGGTATCGTGGAATTATACTTTGTCAGAACTGAGTACCAGATAGCAGACTTGTTTACTAAAGACCTATCCCAAAATAGGTTTCAGTATCTCGTTGGCCGTCTTGGTATGAAGTATATGAATCCAGAAGATTTGGAGGTTTTGGCATATGAAGATGCTTGATATTCTCTCATAATGACTTCTAAGCGCATCACAACTTAGAACTCGAACTACAAATAAGGAAAGTTTATCACGGATGATAACTTATCCTTCTCAACGAGAAATTCATACTTCTCGGTCATGAGATTCTCATAAAAACATTCAAAGTTTTTAAGCTCATGAAAAACGACTTCTAAGTAGATGTCAGCTTAGAACTCGAACTTCAACCTAAGGAAAGTTTATCACGGTTGATAACTTCTCCTCCACAACGGGAATTTATTTTTCTCGGTCATGAGCTAGTCACAATGTTGGAAATACATTTTTCCAAGGAAAGTCTCGGTCACATCATTATTAGCATAGATCACGAGCTATAGACTATTTAGGACATTGTAACTTGGAGTGACCTCCCTTTGGGGGAGATTGTTGGAAATACGTTTTTACGTATTTAGAAAGGATCGATCACTCCAATGATATTGGACTCGTGATCAAATATAGCCCATATAGCCCACATGTAGGGTGGGCTATATAAACCCCCCTCCTAGCATGTTAGGAGGGGTTGAACACTTTCATTTTATCATAACTCATCTTTCTTCTAATTCTCTCCTTTCTCTCTCTAAGTTCTTCCACTTCTCCATCCATCTCAATAGATTAATCCATACATGCCCAATCCTTAGAAAACACGATCCTACACACAAAACAATCAACATTTTGAGCTCATGAAAATCGGACCCGAAAGGGAAGTGTACGTTTCAGTGTGCTTTCCCTAAGCAATAGAAGAGAAGTCTTTTATCATGTTTATTTTAAAACTGTTGAACACAATTTTTCAAGAATTTCTCAAAAGGGTTTTCTAAATCTTTCAAAATTGTGTGTTCAACACTCCCTTCCTCATAATATGGTTTTTATATCTCAAAATTGTCATATGTTATTTAGATCATTTTTGAAGGGGAGCGTTTTAAAATCAAGCCTTTAATGCTGTTGGGTACATCCAAGAAATTGTTATATTTTATGTATCCAACACATTCCGAAAATAGTTTAAAACTATCATAAGTAATAAATTATATCGAACAAGGCATCTCAACTCCGTACCTCAACATATTTTGTGGTGTCGGTTTTCCAAAATTTTATCAAATTTTTGTTTCAAGACACACATATATTGTTGAGGGGGAGCATCCCGACTGAAAAAGTTCTATGATTCATGCGTGCACACATGTTTCTCTCCAACGATTTCAAAATTTGTCATATTTTAATCAATTGGTATCTCTACTATTATATTTTTATATTAGAGATAGGGGAAGAAAATGTGATTAAAATGTAATATATCGCAACAAGTGATCTTATAGACTCAAGTGCAACTCTTTCCTTCACATGCCAAACTATTTCGTATATCGATGCATGTGTGTAGGGGGAGCTATTCGGAAATGTAAAACTTTCAAGTGTTAAAAGTTTTGATTTTTATCAAACACTTTGAATGGTTTTCAATGGTTTATGGTTACGATCTATACCCAAAACAACCTACTATCCACGACGGAACGTTGGAGTCAAAAGGTGGTTTAGGATAGGAAACAAAGTCTTATGATCCAACCAGAACCGGAGGGATCTACCTAAGGACATTCCATAGCTAGAAATAGTTGTCCTTAGGAAAGATGGAGTAGAATGAAGCTGAATGCGGACCAATTACTTAAGTTAGCACTGGAACAATCACAAAAAGGTGCTAGTGATGACGTATTGGTAAGCATTGAAGGAGTTGAATATTCTATGCAACTTAGGCAGAAACTGGGTTAACACATCTTTTGAAGACAAGTGTCATGGACCCTGTGATGCGATGCACAACCCTTCCCCAGCCATTCGAGTTTCTCTCAAAAGAAACTTGTCTCATTGTCACGGAGATCAACACGTATCTATTGACTTTCTCATTCTGAGTTAGTTAATATTGAAAAGGTGGCAGTCTGCTCCAGCCTTCGATTACCAAAATGCACTTATTGAGTCTAGAGCCAAAAGAGATCTCATTAGGACACAATTGAGTCCTACGCATTATCATTGTGATATTGCCAGAACATCTGAGTGATACGATTCACAGTGAAGATGGAAATCCTGCTTGAGCCAGCATTAAACAAGCTCATGGTAGGTAACTTGTGCGATTCTACACGGATCAAACTTGTGAGAACTAGAAAGCAACTAAGTTTCGATTCTTAACTGATTCAAACTTGATTCCTGGTTTCTTCACAAAATCCGTGTGATCTTGCCAGAACATTCAGAGTGACACTCATTAGTGTTCACAGTGACGAATGGAAATCCTTCCAGTGTCAACATCAAACATCACTGTGGTAGGTAACTCGCAAGATTCTCTATGAATCAAGCTTATGACAAACTGGAAAGCAAAAATGGTGCGATTCATATAGAATCAAACTTGTTCCAGGAATTCTGAATTGACGACTCTAATCAGACGGATAATTTATCCTTATGATTCACTCTTTACGTTCGTAGTCTGCTTTGAGACGGTCGAGTAAAGAGAACTGGCTGATACCGCCGGGAAACCCTGTCAAGGAGGTTCTTAATCGAATCTACCTGATCACAGGTACGGTATCTGATACCATCTAACGGTCTTCACCGACCGGAGGTAAAACGCTACCTAGTTAGGATGAAATGTTCACTGCCATTTTATCCGTGTCTATATATGTTGCTGCATATCAAGAAGGCGGCGTAGCTATGTACTAACCGATGCCGACTCAGAAGTCACAAGAGCACAATATGGCGATAATAAAGATACCTAAGAATGTAAGAATGTAATAGGTCATCTTAGTCACAAGGAGCACAAGATGAAGATCTCAAGCACTCAAAGTCAAATGACAAAAGCTTAAGATAAAGATCACAAAAGCATGAAGGAACAAAGCCATTGCAAACAAGATCAAGACCAAGATACAAGACCAAAGAATGAAGATCACCTCCACAAAGATGTATTCACTCAATCATCTTATGCATTTAAAGATGACCGATACATTGGAGGAGATTGTTAGCCCTATATTTTATATAGTCGAACAAGAATGTAATAGGTCATCTTAGTCGTTATTGGTCTTGTATTGTAATAGGTTAGTCGGGAAAACCGGGCTTGGACTTTAAGCTAATATTGTCTAAGTTAGGGGCGTAAGACCAAGAAAAGCCAAGCCCGGCCCATGAACAGGCCCACTAAGGCCTTAAGGCCGTGGCATATAAATACCCTCTTCCATGTGTGGAAGAGGGTGTTGGTTACATTAGTTTCTCTCTCTAAGCAATGTTTAACCTTCCATAATCTTTCTACTTTCTCTCTCTACCTTTGTAAAACCCATGATTTTACCATGATTGAATATAATAAATTTCCACCTAATAATCCTAGAACACTCATTCATGTGTTATATCTCCTTAAGATGTGTGTGAACTTGTCTATCATGTAATTATACTTTTACTTTTATCTTTGTTGAAAATAACTTCATAACCTAAAACCATGAACTTACAACTACGAAAACAAGTAATGAAGTTATAACTAGAAATGTGTGTACCACACTTAACACAATTTGAAAATATACTACATTACACATATGTAGCTATGTGTATGTGTATACACACTATGGGCTTGCTTAACCTTTCTTGGACTAGCCCAAGATCTTGTCTACTATATTAAGCCCAACATAAACCCAACACAAGCCCACCCTACCCTCTTGGATAGCCTTACATGGCACCCCACCTTAGGTGGAAGGAGAAGAGATGCATGGGAAACATAAAGGCATACACTTGGCAAGAATTCTCTTACCAAGACAAGTCATGCCTTTTGCCCTCCTCTCTCTCTCTCTCCCCTTTTAGCCGAAAACACACACGCATACTCACTCATTCTTTCATGCAATCCAATCTTGTTTCTCTCATCCTCTTCTCTCTCAATCATACGGCTTAAAGCCATATACATCCAAAACCAAGTATTAAATCCACCAAGATCTTTGTCTCATATTTATTACTAATCATTTAGTAGCATCATTCTTTTGGAATTACTATAAACAATCCCTATCCAAATCTTTAAAGCCACGGCTTGGTTTATATTGGGGTTTTCTTCATCAACTAGATTAGATCTCTAATCTCCTTATTCATCTAGATCTTCTTTGGTACTTTTAAAAAAGAAAGGTATACACCTCATGCTATTTCATTTCTTCATGCATGCATCATCATACATCTATAAACACAAGTAAATAACATGTTAAAAATCAAGATTTGATAAATCAATGACCATTATAGGTCACGGCATATTTATGAAAATCATATTCATGATTAAAATCTTTTAATAAGAAATATATGTCTTGTATTCTATGTTTTAAACTTGATTTAAAAACCATATGAGACGTTTTGTGAATCTAAATGTTGCATGGGTTACAAATCTTGTTTTATGGGACTATGGTTAACTAATAATCATAGATCTCATAAAATGAACTTGTGTAACTTAAAAATCATGAAGACCATGACCTTAAAGGTCACGGCTAAAATGAATGACTACCATATGATTTGTCTACTAAGTTTTAATAATGGAATATGAAATGATACATGTTAAATGGAATATTAAAAATCACAAAATATAACAAATGTATATATATGTAGCCGTGGGTTACATATGACCTAAAATGGATTAGATGTACATGCATGCTTATATAAACCAGAGATCTAATGATAGAGTTAACTTGAGTATGATAAACATAAAACAAGCTTATAAAATCTTATGGGTACCTTGGGAAAAGAAAATATAGTTGTGGGCTATATGTAGTCTCCTTGGTATAATGGTAACCTTGGAAACATGCATGACACCTAGATAATCATGATTGTTTTTTTTGTAATTATTTACAAGACTTAAAATTTGCTAAAGTGTTAATCTTGGAAATACCAAGATTTAGAAATATAGCCGTGGGCTATATATGAGTATACATGGATCTATGATTGATTTTAGGTCTATACATAGTTTAGATCTCATTTTGGACTTGTGACTTGTTTTCTTGATTTGTATATAGCTAGATCTATTTTCGAAACACTATAAGTACATGCAACCTTAAAACATGTTTAACTCATCTTAATAAGCTATAACAAATTATAACCGTGAGATATAAGCCCCTATTAGGGCTTATGACTTGCATGCAACCTTGTAACACACCTAGATCTATTTTGGAACATCACATAAAACCAATAATATTAGGTTTTATCTAAGTATGAAAAGTTTATCGTCCGATCTCCTCGAATTGATTTCCAGTCTAAAGTGCGACTCAATTGTCTTTTGGTGAACAAGAGTATGTTTTGGTTTGGTTTTCTAATTAAAACTAAAAGCAAGAATGAAAATGTCGTTGAGTAAAATTAAAGCGTTTAAGAATTAAACTAAAAGCTATTAGAAAAACTTTATGTAAAACTTTAAAACTTAAAACATGTTCTATCAGAATATTGCAAATCCTTTCTATCGGAATGCACCAAAGTTAAAACCATCGGAATATAATTAAAACAAGTCATCGGAATAACTCAGGTGAATGTCCATCGGAATGCTAATCTGAATACCCATCAGAATGCAACAATATCAGTTGTATCGCAATGATGCCTATCGGAATGTCCTAGATCGCAATGTCAGATCGGAATAATCCAAATACCTTTGTCGCAATGTCCAGATCGGAAGGTTGCAATTCTGTCGGAATGTTGTAAAGTAAATTTTGGCAGAGTTTCGTCTTAACAAGGACCTTAGTCCCGTCGAAATATGCGATCGCAATGAGCGATCGCAATCCCATCGGAATAAGGGGGAAATGACCAACTATCGCAAAGTAAAACCACAATGGGTTATTGCGATAAACACAAGCAGCCGTCGGAATGTCTGAATCCCTTGTATTGCGATGGAATGCAATATTAATCCGAAATTGGTGGTAAGCTTAAAACTCAATAAGCACGTATAATAAGCTATCTTATCTGAATGTTAAACAACTCAAAAAGCTTAAATTTGACAACTTGTAAAACATAAAAGATTATAAACTTTATGAAATGAACTTTAAAATGACTAAAACCTTTGAGAAATCCGAAAATCAATAAGCTAAAACTTTGAAATAAGCCAATAAGCATAGAGAGCTTATAGCTTATACGTGTAAGAGCTTATGTGTAAACAAAGAAGATTAACCTTTAATCATGAAAACATCAAATCATACGAATGAAGTATGCAATTCAGATCAAAAGATAGAGTACTAAGAAATGTAGAAGGAGATTAAAGAACACAAAGCTTAAACTTAAACTTTTGATTAAAGAAACTCAAATACAAAGATTAATGAAAGCTTAAAAGAAAGGAAAGATGAAAAACTTAGTGAGAGAAAGTTTAGAACTTTCTCTCTCTAAAAACTAGAAAAGAAAAATTAAAAGTGCAACTAGCTAACCACCCTCCTAATGTGATTAGGAGGGTATTTATAGGGAAATGGGAAGTGCATGTGTGGTGCTTCCTTCTTTCTTTTCTTCTCGACTCGATTTAATCCTTTGTCTTTTCTCGACGTCGTCTCGAGATTCAAACTTGTCTTAATAATTTTCTTCTTTAATTTAGACTTAATTTCTTCGGCTTCATTAAACTTCCGTCTTTAGACTTTTTCTTCGATAAATCTTCAGAATAGGTCTTGGACATTCGTTCTTTAAGCACTCTTGATCTCTTGACTTCGTCTTTTCTCGTTTTCTTCGATAAAAGCCCGTGAAAGCCCGTGTTTTCTTCCTTTTTCATCTTTAGGTCCTAAAACACAATAAAAACACAAACCACGCATAATTCCGACTTTTACGACATAAGATACACGTTTTGGTCTTGTTATTATTGGAAATAAGTGGTAAAAGGATAAGTGTTTTCACACTTATTAAATCCCCTACACTTGACCATTGCAATGCCCTCATGCAATGCATTAATTTTATAGCACGGTTTACATTTTCCATCATAAATAACCCACCTTGGCCTTTATTAAAAAGATAGAAAATTACAAAATATTCAAAAGAAGAAAACAAGTAAAAAGAACAAAAACTTACCTTGGGTTTTGGAATGTCATGAATGATTATCATCCTCAAGTTTCACGTTCCCCAAACCATGCTTAAAAACGAGATCATTGTTATTATAAGTTAGCAAACTAACACGAACTCATGTGGGCCAATTATTTACTTAGACTCCCTTATTCCTAGGTGTATCTCTTATATTTTATTTTTGTCTTGAATGATCACGAGGATTCATTGTTTGACTTATTTCGATAGTTATTTAGGACGAAAATAAAGTGGGACGATTTAATCAATAGTTAGCTAACGGACAAAATCTTTTAAAACTGCTTCTCGGGACCTCATAAAGTTCATATCTTGGCATAACTCGCTTCACGATTTGAGACCTTTCTCGGACCGATATTTGGCAGCGACTTCATACTTCGAATCTTTGAGAGACGTTCTTGAAATTAGGGTCTTCTCTTCATAATAGGAATTTCTTCACTTGAAGTTTTGAGAGATTCTTCATCTTTGGACCACGACTTCTTCATTTTTCTCCAATCTTTATTTTGGACTTTGATATACAACGATCCGCCTCCTTTTAGGACTTGGATCTATTTATCCTCATACCTTGTTAGGGCCTTTTCGGATAGACTTCTCCATGATATTTTGGGGAGTTTTGCTTTTCGTCGTGTGTCTCGATCCTTCATATTGATTTTCGATAAATGATTCTTCACATCACTTTTGGATCTTTAGCAACAAAATGTAGCCCTCATGCCTTGTTAGGGCCTTTTCGGACTCGCCAATCTTCGTATCCCGCTTCAATAAGTTATGCCTTGGCTATGAACTCTAATTAATACCGAGCAACTTTTAAACGATCTTGGGCTAGAAGCTAAGTAACTTTTCAAATCGTACAACCTTATTTATTGCAGATAAATTTATTAACAAGCGATGCGAGAATAGGCTCATAATTAACTCACATAGATTCACGAAAGAATACTAAACTTATAACTGACTCTATCATCTCTCGTTATCCACAATTTAAAATCTCAAGGAATGAGACTCGTGGATGCTTAGCCTATTAAATCTAAGTTTTGGGTTTTCGATTCGCCTATAGGATCTTGCATCTTCTTAGACTCTTTCAAGTTTAGAATTTGCGTTTTAAAGTTCCCTTGATAAACGACTCTCTAGGATTAATTATAGGAACTTGCGAAAAGTTCTTGTTCTTAACCCGTGAGAGTTAAGACTTTCGCGTTTTAAAGTTCCCTATATAAAAGCCTAGCAAAACTTGACTTAAACACGTTAAGGATACTAGCTAGAGTAAACTTAGACAAGTAAACTCGGGTTGAGTCAAAGTATTCACGACTTTGAAAAATTTAAAACCACTTTATTGAAAATTTATTCTAGGAAGGAAAGAAAATAACCATAACAAAGGAAAATACAACTATACAACTAGGCCAAAATAGATTAAAAATTTTGAAAAATGTCGAAAAATCAAATTTTCCGGTTAAAATGAGGACAAATTCATGGAAAAGACCACTTACTTCGATAGAAGTCCCCCCTACACTTGAGATAAACATTGTCCTTAATGTTTAAGCATGTGGGAGTTAACTCCCTACACTTATGACATTGTGCACTTTGTTTAAATCTTGCTAAGGAAAGGACAACTATAGTGATTTCAATGTGAACATATAAGATATGAAATATTGAATCACGAGAGTTTAGGATAGAACCGGGAAGATGGGAACACGGGATCACGGTTCGTCAAAAGTCATCGAGGTGCTCTTTGAAGCTTGAATCCCTGCACAAAATAAGAACAAAGACAACCAACACATACGGGGCTCCCCCTACACTTATTATGAAAGCAGTAAATGATAGATCACGGGTTGCCTCCCGAGAAGCGCTTGTTTTTGATAACCGAGTCACGAGCCTGACTCGACCCAAATTTAGTTCATGGGAAACATGGTGAGGGATGGGATCATCTCATGAGAGATGTCCTCACCAAAGTACAGCTTCAAACGCTGGCCATTCACCTTGAAATTGGGCCCCTTTGGCCGAGAAAGCTCAATGGTGCCATATGGAAATACTTTGGCGACGGTGAATGGACCAGACCAGCGGCTCTTCAACTTGCCCGAGAAGATCTTCAACCGAGAGTTAAAAAGTAAGACTTGATCACCAACGTGGAACTCTCGGTTCTTAATCCTTGCGTCATGAATGATCTTGTTCTTTTCCTTGTAGATCAGTGAGTTCTCGTAAGCTTCATTCCTCAGTTCGTTGAGCTCGTTGAGTTGAATCTTGCGAAGATCACCGGCTTTGTTGATGTCGAAGTTAGCCCACTTCAAGGCCAAGTATGCCTTGTGTTCCAGCTCGATAGGGAGGTGGCATGCTTTCCCGTACACAAGAGGATAAGGAGTACAACCGATCGACGTCTTATAGGCGGTACGGGAAGCCCACAAAGCATCATCTAACTTATCGGCCCACGCGGCACGATGCTCTCCCACATTACGTTCTAGAATTCGCTTCAATCTACGGTTGGAGATCTCGGCTTGCCCATTGGTTTGGGGATGATAGGCGGTGGAAAGACGGTGATTGACACCATACTTAGCCATGACTCTTGCAAATTGATCATTGCAAAAATGAGTCCCGCGGTCACTGATTATAGCACGAGGAACACCGAATCGAGCAAACAGTTGCTTCAAAAAGTTCACAACCATCCTCGCATCGTTCGTATGAAGAGCCTTAGCTTCAACCCATTTGGATACGTAGTCAACGGCTACGAGGATGTACTTGTTCCCTTTGGATGATGGAAATGGCCCCATAAAGTCGATGCCCCATACATCAAAGATTTCACATTCTTGTATGAAATTTTGAGGCATCTCATCTTTATGTGTGATTTTGCCTTGGCGTTGGCAAGCATCACAATGCTTAACCATTTCGTGATCGTCACGATAAATGGTGGGCCAATAGAATCCAGAGTCAAACACTTTTTTAGCGGTGTAGTTGGGACCAAACTGACCACTGGTGGGTCCTTTATGGCAAGCATCAAGGATTTGCAAAGCTGTCGGTCCATCAACACATCGACGAATGATCAGATCAGCACATTGTTTGAATAGATAAGGGTCATCCCATAAGTAAGTCTTAACATCTTTAAAGAACTTCTTCTTTTCTTGGGATGTTAACCTGATGACTGCTTTTATACATAGTCTCATCGTCCAAATAGGGCTTAAAATGCATTAAATAATATAAAATTACCCAAATATATGCTTGTGTTTGTTGCTTGTGTATTTTAGGTACGGGTATTGAGAAAATGACAAAAGATCACAAGAATCAGTAAAAAACGAACACGGGAAACGAAGCCGCACGATGAACCAAGCCCTAATGAAGAATTTTCCAAAGAAAACCCTTGAAGATTTGAAGAATTATGAAGATTGGTCCTCCAATATGGAAGAATTGACACTTTATACCCTTGTATCTTCATAATTACAAGTTTGGTCCCTAAAGTTTGTCAAAATTACAAAAAGGACCCTTAACTTTGAAGAATTGGCAATTTAGTCCCTCAACAAAACTAAATTGCCAATATTGGTCCTCCAAGAAGTCAACAAACAAGTCAAAACCTTGAAGTATGAAGACATGTCACTAAAAGCCCTTGAAGATTGCCAAAATTGCACTTTTAGTCCTTATTCAAAGTTTGTAAAACCCTTGTGCCAAAAATGACAAACTGCCCAAAGATGTTTACAAAGGGGAATAGATTTTTGGCTGTTTAAATGGAAATGAAAGAGTGAAGAAACTTTGGGGGTCAAAACTGCCAGACAGTACAATTCACCCCAGCCTATCATCTAGCCACATCATCACCACCAGCCAATCAACACCCACCACATCACTCTCCCTACCACGTCAGACTTCCACCCAACTTAAATAATCAAATAATCTGATTATTTAATCTTTCCCTCCTTAACACTTATTTAAATACCATTAACCCCCATTTCGGATTAAACCCACCTTAATCCACCCATAAACCCTAGCTAATCCCCAGGATGAACAAAGACTAAAACAAAGGGGTTTTGGTTAATTGCTACCAGATCACTAATTACCCTCACCCTCAACACAACCCCACTCTCAGATTCCCTCCCAACACACCCATGTGTTGGGTAGGCCCCTTCCCTGCCCCGTCTCTTTCCCACAAAACCCCAAACCAGACAAAATGAACGGCTAGATGGTAGTCCTTGGTCCCCAAGCACATTTTAACATCCAGGATCACTTCAAAACAGCTAGCATCTTCACATGACTCCAAAGAGATCACATGGGCACAATTTGACCAAGTTCAAATTTGAAGACCCAAGGGCTTTTCTGGAAATCCACTTAACTAGGGTTTTCACATTCTAGATAGTTCTGTAGTCCATTATATAAGGACGTATAGGCTTTCATTTGTTTTTGTTCCTGATTTTTTTCCTTGGTCACAACTTGTAATACCCGTTTTGTTATTGAATGAAACTTGGTTTAATACTTTTGACGAAAAAGATTAAGGCTCCACTCTTTATTACTGCTGTTTGATTATTTATTGTTTGTTTAATTTTTAAGTTTTCAAAAATTCAGTTTTGTTTGCAAGTTTCTAAAAATTTGATTTTTGGTATTATCTTGTTTCCAAAGTTTGTTTTTCAGATGGTGAGTGATTTCTTTAAGTGTTTTTGAAAGGAGAATTAGTTGGAAAGTTTTTGAAAAGGTTTGAAAAAGAGGAAGTAAATAAGAGATATTGGTATATTGTGCTTGTTTCATTTGATCTTAGCAGGAAAGTTTGTTGAGCTTTTTTCTTGTTGTCCAAGGTTCAGCACAAGCCACCAGCTTGTGGGAGATGGCTATGCAGCCATTGTGGGACCTGGATGTGGGTCCCACAAGGTAACCATCTTGTTTCCCCAATTTCAGTTTTAAGATTTTGATTTATGTGATTATGCATGAATCTGTTTACTTGTTTGATTGATTGATGTGATTATGCTGTTTAGAGGATAGTATGCATGTTAGGCTAAGTGTGATTCACTTTGGTTGAGTTTTGAAAGCTATTAGTTTGTTAAATCATTTTCAGATAATATAAAGGGGTGTTTGGATTAGGTATTTAACTAGGATTGGTGATAAGTTTTTAGGGTAAAATCTGTTTAGACATACTCATAGGGTTGTTATAGGTTGTATGCTAGTATTGGTTTTCAGTTTTGTGGTATTTTAAACAAGTTTGCATGCTTAAATATTGGAAAACATAGCCTAAATCAGTCACTGCCCTTTTGTGCATGTTCTTGTGTGAATTTTGCCATCAATCTTGATAAGCTGCTAGATATTAGGGCATTTAAGGGTTGTGAATTGCTTACATGTCATTTGGTTGGCTTATGTGCAAGATTTGAGCCATTGAATTTCATTTTTGTGCATGTAAAAAGGGTCTGCTGTTCATCAGAAACATTGCCAATTTATCAGAAACTTTCTTGGTTATTTGTGCTTGATTTTTGCTTGCAACCTGCTTTTTTTTGTGTTGTAATTGACTCCCTATACTCAACTGAGTATAGGGGTGCCTTGTTTGCCAAAAATCAGCAAGCCAAGAGCTTTCCTAAGCTCAAAAGGTCTCCTGACCACTTTTTTACACTAGCAGTGGGAACTCCTTTCCCACTGGTAGCACAATTTTTACCACTGCTAAGCAAACAGACAAAAGTCTGCCACATGTCACTATCAGATTTTGGATTTTTTGTCTTTTGTGGGTGAAAATTAGAATTAGGGTTTCAAACAAGTTCCATTATTTTTCTAATTTAATTTCTGATTTTTCTGAAGTAAAATTTTTATTACTGTTCATTAGCTATTTTTTAGGTTTAATTGCTATTTTTAATACTTTTAATTAATTTGTTTTTGGCATTTAGTGCCAAAAATACTTGTTTTTCAGTTTAAACATTTTTCCTAGATTTAGAATAATATTTTAAGATTTGTAGTCAAAAAGGTTTTACTGTTCATCTTTTATTTATTTTTTATAATTAATTTAGTATAATTAGGGTTTTATTTTAAACTGTTTTTGTCTTTTAGTGGTAAATTTATTATTTTTCAAACTTTTTCATTTTTCTACTGTTAATTACAGTAAATTAGGATTTTTAAAATTGGTAAATTATTTTTAGCATTATTTTATTATTTTTTATAATTATTTTAGTTTTAAAATAGTTTTTAGTAATTTAAAAATAGAAAAATAGTTTTTAAAAAATAGGAAAAATACTTTTTAGTCTTTAGATAATATAAGTAAGTTATTTGTTCAATAAAATAATATTTTGGACATTTTGATTAATTATATTTAATTTTAGGGCTTTAATTAGCATTTAAAATTGAATATTTAATTAATAAAAGGTTTTAAAATATTTTTTATTGGATTTTTATTCTTATTTATATTATTCTAGACTACTTTTAGCTTTTAATTAATTTTTAGGTTTAAAATTTTTAATTTTGAAGTTTTTTACGGTTTTACGTGATCGCCTTTTTCGTCGTAGTTTGATCCGTCTTCGTAATCGTTTTTTCTCTTCTAATCTCATTTCTTTCTTTCTTTCTCAATCATATAATCACAAATCAAAATCATCTCTTAACACAACGCACTTGCCTCCTCGAGAACGAACTTGGACTTATTTGGTCATTAGTGCTCGGTTTTCCTAAACCGACACTTAATACTTGCCACTTTTGCCTTCCTTTTCCTAAAGGGGTAAAAACTCTACAATCATTTTGGCGCCGCTGCCGGGGAGGCGTGTTGTGTTTTGTTTGAACAATTGTTGTTTTTATATATAGCCATAATTAGTAGCACTCTACTAATACGTATTATCGGTTTTTCGTTTTTTTTTTAATACTATTAATATATTGTATACGTAGAACAATAAATTTACAAGTACTCCAAATACGTGAGAAATCACAACCTTGACTTGGGAGGTCATTACCCAATCATTGTATTCAAATCTCAAACCAAAGAAAAAAGGCAAAAATAGATAAATACTTTCGTGAAGCTCGATTTTGAAAAATACAAACTATAAGGTGGGTATAAGGCGGTTGTATTTCACGACCTAAAGGAAAAAGGCTCTTAAGTGCTTTGCGCCGCCTCGTTTCCTCTGCTTGCTTGTGCGTATTTTGATTTTGAGAGCTAATCGAGGGTTTTGCCGCCCAAAGTATTACTTAAGTATCATATATATTTTCTTGGTTTCATTTGATTAAACCCTCTTGAACGATTTGGTGTTCCACCATCGTTCTAAAGTCATCGAAGGCATTCACTTCACGTGATCATTTTCATTCCTTGAGGCTTCTTTAATCGAGAGATTTGATTAAGGAGGAGATTTGTAGATTTGTGTCTACCTAATACATTCCAAAAATCCAAAAAAAGTAAAAACAATCAAAAACCACAAAAAAATTGAAAAAGTAAAAACACCAAAAAGAATCTTCTTTGCTCACACTCTCGTTGTACGTGACGTTTATGCAAACTTGCTCCAAAGCAAGACGTTCTCGTAAACGAAGAAACAAATCAACCACTCCTTCTAGTGAGGAGTCTCCTATTGACGAACCCATCGTAGTGAAAGAAGCACCCATGGCTAATCGAACTATGATGGAGTTGCTTCAAGCACCCACCGAGGGTTATGGAGAAGCGATTGTGATTCCCGCTATCCTTGCGGAGAATTTTGAGGTTAAGACAGGTTTGTTGTCCATGATTCAAAACAACAATTTTCGAGGTGACGAAAAGGACAACCCTCATAACCACATTCGCCAATTTAATCGTCTCACCGCCACTTGCAAGTTTAAGGACGTCTCTAACGACTCGATTAAGATGATGCTTTTTCCGTATTCCTTAGCGGGGCCCGCAAAAATTTGGTTAGAGAAAGAGCCACCCAATTTTATATTGACGTGGAAGGATCTCGTTTCAAAATTCGTGAACCAATTTTTTCTGCCCTCTAAGACTACGCATTTGAAAAACGAGATTTCAAAGTTTTCGCAAGAGTATAATGAGAGTTTTTCAACGGCTTGGAATAGGTTTAAGGAAATGTTGCACGAATGTCCTCATCATGGTTTTTCCGACTTGCATCAAATTGACACGTTTTACAATGGCTTGAACGATCATGAGCGTGATTATCTTAATGCCGCCGCGGGTGGTAATTTTTTGTGTATGACGGTCGAGGAAGCATTGCTAAACATTGAGAATAGGTCTAAAGTCTATAGTCCTCGTAGCACGTCGAGTGTTCGTAAGACTTCGTCTTCGCCTTCGCCTTCATTGTCACACACCGTTGATGCTTGCCAAATTGAGGCTAATTTGGAGAACAAGATTTTTGATAAGCTTAAAGGATTGTTAATTGAGTTTAAAGTTGGTGAACAACCCACTCCCGCTACGGCTAAAGCGGTTGAGGTTTCTTGTATGTATTGTGGTGGAGCTCACGATTATTCCGAGTGCATTACCAACGGTGGTAACACTTCGAGTGCCTTCGCGGCCGCGGGAACTTATAACCAAAACAGTCAAGTTCCCCGCACTAATCAATTGACTCCACCGGGTTTTCCACCAAATCAAAATGCTAACAATTATCGAAACAATCAAGTTGGTTACCAAAACAATCAAAGGAACAATTACAAGGGTAATAACAACTATGGGAATCAAGGAAGTAGTAGCCAATTGCAAAATCAAAACCAAAACCGTAATTTTCAAAACACAAGTCAAGGTCTTCAAAATGTTTACACTAAAGAACTTCCAATGGACTTTTTGAATTACGCTACGGCAAATGATAAGATTTTGGAAAATATTCAAGAGCAATTGGCTAGTCAAGCTAGGGACACGGCTAAAAACACCAAGGAGTTAGCTAATTTTGTGAAGGAAAATCTTAACATGAGAAATGAGTTGAAAAATGATTTTGCTAATCAAATTAGAGGTTAAAACAATAAAATTGAACAAAGTCATGCTAGGCTTGAACAAAGAATTGACCAAAGAGCCGCCAGTCAAGAAGTTAAGTTTAATAGTCAAGATGCTAAGCTTAATGCCATTTTAGAAGCCGTCATGGGGAACAAAGCCTCTACTTCGGGAAGTTTGCCTTTAACACCGTTTCTAACCCGGAGGGAGAGATGAAAGTGATTACCACACGAAGTGGTAAGGCACTTAAAGAACCGACTCCTCAACCAATTACTCCAACGGTGGAGGAAATTGAGGAAGAACCCGAGGTGGTGGTTGAAAAGGAGCATATCTCAAGCCCACAAAGTACCGCTCATGCCACACCTACGGTCAACCCTTTACCAACATTGGAACCCGAGATTCCAAAGGCTATGCCTATGCCCCAACCCACACCACCCTTGCCTTACCCATCGAGACTTAGGAAGGAGAAACGACAAGAGCGCGACAACTACCAATTTGAGCTTTTTATGAAAATGTTTCATGAGTTGCACCTTAATGTGAGTTTCGCTGATGCTTTGGTCATGATGCCTCGATTTGCCGCTAACTTTAAGAGTATGTTGAACAACAAGGAGAAATTGCATCAATTGTCTAGTTGTTCGTCGGTTTATCTTAATCGCATACCTCAAAAAGTCGGTGATCCCGGTAAATTTTTGATCCCTTGTGCAATTCAAGATATGGAAGAATGCTATGCCTTGGCTAATCTTGGTGCTAGCATTAATTTGATGCCACTTGCAATC
This sequence comes from Glebionis coronaria, assembly GCA_025667525.1. Lineage (NCBI taxonomy): Eukaryota > Viridiplantae > Streptophyta > Magnoliopsida > Asterales > Asteraceae > Glebionis > Glebionis coronaria. The sequence goes on along the minus strand of CM046880.1, from coordinate 251,481,320 downwards.
TTCAAGTCGCTCAATCTTCCTAATCTTACTCCTTCACTAATGTCTATCGAGATGGCCGACCATTCCACGATTCGTGCATGTGGTTTGGCGGAAGACGTTTTTGTGAAAGTGGGAAAGTTCTACTATCCCGTAGACTTTATCGTCGTTGATATCCCCACGGATCCTCAAGTTCCTCTTATTTTAGGTCGTTCGTTTTTAGATACGTCTATGGCTTGATCACCTTACGTTTCAACGACGAGGAACTTGTTATAAACGCAACTCAAAATTCTCAACTTTCTCATGTTTATTCCGTTGCTACCATAAACCTCGTTGATATGATCGACGTGGTTTGCGAGGAATTTTCACAAGAAGTTTTAGGGTTTGGTGATGAAGAAACTAGTGGCAATCCCACTATGTTAGATCCAATTCTTGATAATTCGACACCAACCTTCACTCCATTTGAAGGTGGTGGTTTTACGTTGGAAGAATGCAATGTTCCACGTACTTGGGACGAAGACCTCGACAACGATGAGGACTTCTCGATTATCAAGGATTTTCTCAACGATTTCCCATTTCCTCCACCCGAGGAGGTTATGAGTATCGAGCCCAAATCTTCACTTGAGGAACCACCTATCCTCGAGTTGAAAGATTTACCTCCTCACCTCGAATATGTCTATTTGGAGGAGGACGACAAGTTGCCGGTTATTATTGCGAAGGAACTTTCGAATGATGAAAAAACCGCACTTGTCGATGTTCTAAAGGATCACAAAGGGGCGATTGCGTGGAAGTTATCCGACATTAAGGGGATCGATCCCAAATTTTGTACCCACAAAATCTTAACGGAGGAGGATTTCAAGCCCACAATCCAAAGTCAAAGGAGGGTGAACCCCAAAATTTACGACGTCATCAAAAAGGAGGTCCTTAAACTCCTTGACGCGGGAATGATTTACCCTATTTCCGATAGCCCTTGGGTGAGTCCTATTCATTGTGTCCCTAAAAAGGGAGGAATGACCGTTGTGCCAAACGATGCCAACGAGTTGATTCCCACTAGACTCGTAACCGGATGGAGAGTGTGCATTGACTATCGAAAGTTGAATGAAGCCACTCGAAAAGACCATTTTCCCTTGCCCTTCATGGACCAAATGTTGGAGCGTTTGGCGGGAAACGATTTCTATTGCTTTTTAGATGGTTTTTCCGGTTACTTCCAAATTCCCATCGATCCTCGTGATCAAGAAAAAACTACGTTTACGTGTCCATATGGAACGTTTGCCTATCGTAGAATGCCATTCGGACTTTGTAATGCACCGGGAACCTTTCAAAGGTGCATGATGGCTATTTTTCATGATATGATAGAGAAGACGATGGAAGTCTTCATGGATGACTTTTCCGTGTTTGGTAATTCGTTCACTTCGTGTTTGTCGAATCTAGAGAAAATGTTAAAACGTTGTGAGGAAACCAACCTTGTGCTCAATCGGGAAAAGTGTCATTTTATGGTTAAGAGTGGAATCGTCTTAGGGCACAAGGTCTCGAAAGCGGGGATTGAGGTAGATCAAACTAAGGTAGACGTCATCGCCAAATTACCTCATCCCAAAACCGTCAAGGGAGTTAGGAGTTTCCTAGGCCACGCGGGCTTTTATCGTCGATTCATCAAGGATTTTTCAAAGATTTCTCGACCCATTACACATCTTCTTGAAAAAGAGGCACGTTTTGTCTTTGACGAAGATTGTGTACGAGCCTTTGAAATCCTTAAGAGGAAACTTACCGAAGCTCCCATTCTTGTTGCTCCCAGTTGGAACCTCCCCTCTGAGCTTATGTGTGATGCTAGTGATTACGCTATTGGGGCCGTTTTGGGGCAACGTCATGATAAGCACTTCTTGCCTATTCACTATGCTAGCAAGACGATGACCGAGGCTCAACTAAAATACACTACAACGGAAAAGGAGTTCCTTGCCGTGGTGTATGCATTTGAGAAATTTTGACCTTATCTCGTCTTGACGAAATGCATAGTGTATACGGACCATTCGGCTATTAAGTATCTTATAGAAAAGCAAGATGCTAAGCCTAGATTACTTCGTTGGATTCTCCTCCTTCAAGAATTTGATCACACCATCGTTGACAAAAAAGGAGCCGAGAATCTAGCGGCCGATCATCTTTCTCGTTTGGAAGATCCTCACCAAAGTGTTTACGAGCCCAAGGAAATCACCGAAACATTTCCGCTCGAGACACTTGGTGTAGTGAATTCTAAGCTTGATTCTTCTACCCCATGGTTTGCGGATTTTGCAAATTACCATGCGGGTAACTTCATCATTAAGGGTATGACTACTCAAGAAAAACGAAAATTCTTTCGTGACGTCAAGTTCTACTTTTGGAACGACCCTTACTTGTTTCGAACTTGTGCGGATCAAATCATCCGACGTTGTGTATTTGGCAACAAAGCTTCTAACATCCTTAGAGCTTGACATGAGGGACCCACGGGTGGTCACCACGGTGCTAATCTCATGGCTAAAAAGGTGTTTGATGCCGGCTTCTTTTGGCCTACTATTTACCGAGATGCACAAGATCTTGTGAAGTCGTGTGATGCATGCCAACGACAAGGAAAAGCCTCACAAAAAGATGAAATGCCACAAAATATCATCCAAGTGTGTGAGATCTTTGACGTTTGGGGTATAGACTTTATGGGGCCGTTCCCATCATCTCGTGGTAATAAGTACATCCTCGTTGCGGTTGACTACCTTTCTAAGTGGGTGGAGGCCAAGGCCTTGCCCACCAATGATGCTCGTGTGGTAGTCAAGTTTTTGAAAAGCTTGTTTTCTCGGTTTGGAACCCCTCGTGCTATCATAAGCGATCGTGGAACCCATTTTTGTAACGACCAATTCGAAAGGGTTCTAAGGAAATATGGGGTTACACATCGGCTTTCTACGGCTTATCACCCACAAACGAGTGGGCAAGTCGAGGTTTCAAACCGAGCTTTGAAGAGGATCTTGGAGAGATCCGTTGGGGAAAACCGACAATCATGGTTGGATAAGTTGGACGATGCTTTATGGGCCTTTAGGACCGCTCATAAGACACCCATTGGGTGCACTCCCTATAAGCTTGTGTATGGAAAGAATTGTCATTTGCCTATCGAGTTAGAACACAAGGCTTATTGGGCCCTAAATCATTGTAATGATGATATGGAGACCGCGAGAAAACACTGGAAAATGCAATTGAATGAATTGGATGAATTGAGGGATATTGCTTATGAAAATTCATTGATTTATAAAGAGAAAACTAAAAAGTTGCATGATTCTAAAATTAAAAACCGGGTTTTTAACATTGGGGATCAAGTTTTGCTTTTTAATTCAAGATTAAAAATCTTTTCCGGTAAGTTGAAATCCCGTTGGTCCGGTCCATTCACCGTGACTCGAGTGTTTTCGTATGGGACCATCGAGCTAGCTCAAGATGATGGTCCTAACTTCAAGGTGAATGGACATAGGTTGAAGCACTACTTTGGCGGGGAAGTTCCATCCTTGAACTACCTTGACCAAGTCACCTTCCCCAATGATAATTAGTATTGAGGGGATCGAGTCGAGCTCATGACTCGGTAATCAAAAACGAGGTGCCTCGTGGGGGAGTCCCATGCTTATCCTATGTACATATTATCGCCTTCTAATGTAACTTACGTGTGGGGATTTGTGCCCTTCCAACCTTTGTTCCGTGGTTGTTTGTGAATTGTGGTTTTTTAGATCATGATCTTCACGATTGGAGCCTCTCGTGTTCGTTTTATGGGAGCACTCGATCGTTTGCTTTGAAGACTTTCTCAATATCCATGATATATCCTTTGATGTTCTAACCTTAGGTTTTTAGCACACTTCATAAACGGCTATTAATTTATTGGTTACACCCTTTCCATGCTAGATTAGGCATTCGACTACGTCTCTAGTATGGGGGTGTTTGCACCCCTAGACTCGAAACATTGAGGACAATGTTTAACTTTAGTATGGGGGTGAATAGATACTTGCCTTGCCAAACCTTCACGCTTTCCAAAATTTTTCTTTTTGTTTATCGTTTTGTTGCAAAATAAGGCTAAAAATGGCCAAATTTTAAAAATTTTCTCATGTTTTATAAGTGTTTGAAGACACGAATGTAGGTTTTCCGATGGCGAGAATAAGAGTAATTTTTGATTCGACCGTGCGTGTTGAGCACTTAGCTTTGATTCCTTAACTACACATTAGGCTAAGTCTCTTAAATGAGGACGAGAAATGATAGAGTTAATTATAAGTTACTATGCTAAACGTAGAGTACTCTATTCTTTCAAAAACTCATGTGTTCTCGTTGTTGATTTTCCTATTACTATATATTTCATTGTTGCCAGTATTGACATGTAGAAAGGGACTCACCCGAAGAGGAATGAAAGCTTCAAATCGAGATAATCAAGTGATGTTTGAGAAATACAAACAGTCTAATTTCAGTTACCCCAGATTCTCCCTTCGCATGTAAATATTTTTTGCTTAATAAATATTGACTTAGCGGTTTAGTTAGGATTGTTGGGTTTCTAGTCTTTTCTAGTAGCTTCCGTGTAATTAAATTGGGAAGACATTAAGGAATCGCCAGCATCACGGTTTTGAAGTATTGGCACCCGAATAATCGAAAGCTTCACCCAATAATAAGATTTCAAGTGCTCACCTAAATCTAGCAAACAATTTGAAGCCCCACAAGGCCAAAAAATCTATGCAAAATTGAAAGTGAATCAAGCCTTAATCTTCGAAGCTTTAAAGATCCAAAATTCGCTTTAGCGTGAGGATATACGTCTTTGGCTAATAAAACCACCGATGAGGCGGATAATAAAAGGCAAGGCAAGACCGAAGTCATAATAAAAGCTTCATGGCGAAGTTGAATAAAAGATGGAGGTAAACCAAAGATAATAAGGCCCTTCCGTTAGGGGGCGTATAAAAGTCTTGGTAATAAGTCTCATGTTCAAAACCGTTATAAAACCGTGTTTATCGATTCTTCTTGTCAACTTAATTTTTTAACATCGTTGTCTATTAGGAGGGGTTATTGATTTGATGGTCTTAGTTACACCGTTAGGACTCTATTTTTAGACCTAAATCTCTAATCGCATAAGTCAAACAATGTATCCTCGTGAAACATTCAAGACAAAATAAAATATAAGAGATACAACTTAGGAATAATGGGAGGATAAGTACGTGATTAGGGCATATGAGTAGTGTTAGCATTACTAACTTATAATGAAAATGATCTCGTTGCACGCTTAGCATGGAATTAGGGTAAAAATCGAGGACGATGAAATTATTTCTAACGAAGCATTCACGTGTTCTTATTCTATGAACCTAAACATCCCATTTTGCGATGAAAATCATACATTATGTCTAAAACGCAAGTAGTAGTAATAGTAGTAATGTAGCTAGTTTACCATTTCAATAAAGTGAACAAAAATGAATTTTGGAGGTGCTATGATACTTTATTCTAGCATTGCGTGAGGGCACGACAATGGTTTAGTATGTGGGAGTGATGAGACTACTTTTATACATAGTCTCATCGTCCAAATAGGGCTTAAAATGCATTAAATATCATAAAAATACCTAAATATATGCTTGTGTTTGTTGCTTGTGTATTTTAGGTACGGGTATTGAGAAAATGACAAAAGATCACAAGAATCAGTCAAAAACGAACACGGGAAACGAAGCCGCACGATGAACCAAGCCCTAAAGAAGAATTTTCCAAAGAAAACCCTTGAAGATTTGAAGAATTATGAAGATTGGTCCTCCAATATGGAAGAATTGACACTTTATACCCTTGTATCTTCATAATTACAAGTTTGGTCCCTAAAGTTTGTCAAAATTACAAAAAGGACCCTTAACTTTGAAGAATTGGCAAATTTAGTCCCTCAACAAAACTAAATTGCCAATATTGGTCCTCCAAGAAGTCAACAAACAAGTCAAAACCTTGAAGTATGAAGACATGTCACTAAAAGCCCTTGAAGATTGCCAAAATTGCACTTTTAGTCCTTATTCAAAGTTTGTAAAACCCTTGTGCCAAAAATGACAAACTGCCCAAAGATGTTTACAAAGGGGAATAGATTTTTGGCTGTTTAAATGGAAATGAAAGAGTGAAGAAACTTTGGGGGTCAAAACTGCCAGACAGTACAATTCACCCCAGCCTATCATCTAGCCACATCATCACCACCAGCCAATCAACACCCACCACATCACTCTCCCTACCACGTCAGACTTCCACCCAACTTAAATAATCAAATAATCTGATTATTTAATCTTTCCCTCCTTAACACTTATCTAAATACTATTAACCCCTATTTCGGATTAAACCCACCTTAATCTACCCATAAACCCTAGCTAATCCCCAGGATGAACAAAGACTAAAACAAAGGGGTTTTGGTTAATTGCTACCAGATCACTAATTACCCTCACCCTCAACACAACCCCACTCTCAGATTCCCTCCCAACACACCCATGTGTTGGGTAGGCCCCTCCCCTGCCCCGTCTCTTTCCCACAAAACCCCAAACCAGACAAAATGAACGGCTAGATGGTAGTCCTTGGTCCCCAAGCACATTTTAACATCTAGGATCACTTCAAAACAACTAGCATCTTCACATGACTCCAAAGAGATCACATGGGCATAATTTGACCAAGTTCAAATTTGAAGACCCAAGGGCTTTTCTGGAAATCCACTTAACTAGGGTTTTCACATTCTAGATAGTTATGTAGTCCATTATATAAGGACGTATAGGCTTTCATTTGTTTCTGTTCCTGATTTTTTTCCTTGGTCACAACTTGTAATACCCGTTTTGTTATTGAATGAAACTTGGTTTAGTACTGTTGACGAAAAAGATTCAGGCTCCACTCTTTATTACTGTTGTTTGATTATTTATTGTTTGTTTAATTTTTAAGTTTTCAAAAATTCGGTTTTGTTTGCAAGTTTCTGAAAATTTGATTTTTGGTATTATCTTGTTTCCAAAGTTTGTTTTTCAGATGGTGAGTGATTTCTTTAAGTGTTTTTGAAAGGAGAATTAGTTGGAAAGTTTTTGAAAAGGTTTGAAAAAGAGGAAGTAAATCAGAGATATTGGTATATTGTGCTTGTTTCATTTGATCTTAGCAGGAAAGTTTGTTGAGCTTTTTTCTTGTTGTCCAAGGTTCAACACAAGCCACCAGCTTGTGGGAGATGGCTATGCAGCCATTGTGGGACCTGGATGTGGGTCCCACAACATAACCATCTTATTTCCCCAATTTCAGTTTTAAGATTTTGATTTATGTGATTATGCATGAATCTGTTTACTTGTTTGATTGATTGATGTGATTATGCTGTTTAGAGGATAGTATGCATGTTAGGCTAAGTGTGATTCACTTTGGTTGAGTTTTGAAAGCTATTAGTTTGTTAAATCATTTTTAGATAATATAAAGGGGTGTTTGGATTAGGTATTTAACTAGGATTGGTGATAAGTTTTTAGGGTAAAATCTGTTTAGACATACTCATAGGGTTGTTATAGGTTGTATGCTAGTATTGGTTTTCAGTTTTGTGGTATTTTAAACAAGTTTGCATGCTTAAATATTGGAAAACATAGCCTAAATCAGTCACTGCCCTTTTGTGCATGTTCTTGTGTGAATTTTTCCATCAATCTTGATAAGCTGCTAGATATTAGGGCATTTAAGGGTTGTGAATTGCTTACATGTCATTTGGTTGGCTTATGTGCAAGATTTGAGCCATTGAATTTCATTTTTGTGCATGTAAAAAGGGTCTACTGTTCATCAGAAACATTGCCAGCTTATCAGAAACTTTCTTGGTTATTCGTGCTTGATTTTTGCTTGCAACCTGCTTGTTTTTGTGTTGTAATTGACTCCCTATACTCAACTGAGTATAGGGGTGCCTTGTTTGCCAAAAATCAGCAAGCCAAGAGCTTTCCTAAGCTCAAAAGGTCTCCTGACCACTTTTTTACACTAGCAGTGGGAACTCCTTTCCCACTGGTAGCACAATTTTTACCACTGCTAAGCAAACAGACAAAAGTCTGTCACATGTCACTATCAGATTTTGGATTTTTTGTCTTTTGTGGGTGAAAATTAGAATTAGGGTTTCAAACAAGTTCCATTATTTTTCTAATTTAATTTCTGATTTTTCTGTTTAAGTAAAATTTTTATTACTGTTCATTAGCTATTTTTTAGGTTTAATTGCTATTTTTAATACTTTTAATTAATCTGTTTTTTGCATTTAGTGCCAAAAATACTTGTTTTTCAGTTTAAACATTTTTCCTAGATTTAGAATAATATTTTAAGATTTGTAGTCAAAAAGGTTTTTACTGTTCATCTTTTATTTATTTTTTATAATTAATTTAGTATAATTAGGGTTTTATTTTAAACTGCTTTTGTCTTTTAGTGGTAAATTTATTATTTTTCAAACTTTTTCAATTTTCTACTGTTCATTAGAGTAAATTAGGATTTTTAAAATTGGTAAATTATTTTTAGCATTATTTTATTATTTTTTATAATTATTTTAGTTTTAAAATAGTTTTTAGTAATTTAAAAATATAAAAATAGTTTTTAAAAATTAGGAAAAATACTTTTTAGTCTTTAGATAATATAAGTAAGTTATTTGTTCAATAAAATAATATTTTGGACATTTTTATTAATTATATTTAATTTTAGGGCTTTAATTAGCATTTAAAATTGAATATCTAATTAATAAAAGGTTTTAAAATATTTTTATTGGATTTTTATTCTTATTTATATTACTTTAGACTACTTTTAGCTTTTAATTAATTTTTAGGTTTAAAATTTTTAATTTTGAAGTTTTTTACGGTTTTACGTTATCGCCTTTTTCGTCGTAGTTTGATCCGTCTTCGTAATCGTTTTTTCTCTTCTAATCTCATTTCTTTCTTTCTTTCTCAATCATATAATCACAAATCAAAATCATCTCTTAACACAACGCACTTGCCTCCTCGAGAACGAACTTGGACTTATTTGGTCATTAGTGCTCGGTTTTCCTAAACCGACACTTAATACTTGCCACATTTGCCTTCCTTTTCCTAAAGGGGTAAAAACTCTACAATCATAACCCTTTGATGAGAATACCACCCTCTAAGTAGTTTGCAATGTCCGCAAACCACGGGGTGTCATCAAGATTGGCACTAATAGACATTAAGGTCTCAAGGGGAAAAGAGTCATTGATCTCTTTGTTCGGATGATCCCCTTGATATGGATCCTCAAGTCTACTTAGATGATCCGCTGCTAGGTTTTCGGCTCCCTTTTTATCACGAATTTCAATGTTGAATTCTTGAAGGAGCAAAACCCAACGAAGAAGTCTTGGCTTAGAATCTTGCTTAGTCAACAAGTACTTCAACGCGGAATGGTCGGTATACACGATGGTGGTGGAAAGGACAAGATAGGGGCGAAATTTTTCAAAAGCATACACTACAACTAAAAGCTCTTTTTCGCTAGTGGTATAATGAAATTGAGCCCCCGTCATTGTCTTGCTAGCATAATGGATTGGTTGGAAGTGTTTGTTCACTCTTTGGCCCAAAACCGCTCCAATAGCAAAGTCGCTAGCATCGCACATCAATTCAAAAGGTAGCTCCCAAATAGGGGTGACCAAGACCGGTGCCTTAGTTAGCTTATCCTTGAGAAGATTGAAGGCTTCAATACACTCTTTGGAAAAGATAAAAGGAGTATCTTTTTCCAAGAGGTGGGTCATCGGGCGAGCGATTTTAGAGAATTCCTGAATGAAACGACGATAGAAGCCCGCGTGACCCAGAAAACTTCTCACACCCTTCACGGTTGAAGGTGGAGGTAATTTGGCTATGACATCCACTTTAGCACGGTCCACTTCAAGACCGACTTTAGAGATTTTGTGTCCTAGCACAATGCCTTCGTTTACCATAAAATGGCATTTTTCCCAATTTAGAACAAGGCGAGTGTCTTCGCACCGCTTAAGCATACGTTCTAAATTGGCAAGGCAGGAAGAGAATGAATCACCATAGACCGAGAAATCATCCATGAAGACTTCCATGGTTTCTTCAACCATGTCATGGAAGATAGCCATCATGCACCTTTGGAATGTCCCAGGAGCATTGCACAAGCCGAAAGGCATTCTTTTGTAAGCAAATGTTCCATAAGGGCAAGTGAATGTGGTTTTCTCTTGGTCTTGGGGATCGATGGGTATTTGAAAATAACCCCAGAAACCGTCTAAGAAGCAGTAATAGTCATTACCCGCTAGACGTTCAAGCATTTGGTCCATGAAAGGAAGGGGAAAGTGATCCTTTCTCGTAGCATCATTGAGTTTGCGATAGTCTATACAAACTCTCCACCCTGTAACGAGACGAGTAGGAATCAACTCGTTGTTTACGTTGGGAACAACGGTGATTCCGCCTTTCTTAGGCACACAATGGACTGGACTAACCCACGGTGAATCCGAAATAGGATAGATTATGCCCGCATCAAGAAGTTTGATAACCTCTTTTTTGATAACGTCATGGATCTTAGGATTCACCCTTTGTTGGCTTTGAATAGTGGGTTTAAAATCGTCCTCCATGAGAATTTTATGTGTGCAAAAGTGAGGATCAATTCCACGAATATAGGAGATCTTCCACGCAATCGCTTTCTTATGATTCTTCAACACGGCGATAAGTCGGGATTTTTCTTCTTCTTTCAGGTCCTTTGCGATGATGACCGGTAACTTCTTGTTGTCTTCAAGGAAAACGTACTCGAGATGAGGAGGTAGGTTCTTAAGCTCAAGAGAAGGAGGATCCTCAATAGATGGTGTAACTAACGATGGATCATCATTAGTCACCTCTTTAGGAGAAGGAGGAGAAAAAGGGTCTTCATTGAGAAGTTTCTCAATTTTACGAATGTCTTCATCCCAATCGGTGGGAGAATCATCATACTTAAGTTCGAGAGGACCCAAGCTAGCTTCAAAATCATCCAAGTCACTTTCTCCAAATGGAGTTAATGACGGAGAAATTGAGGCAACGGTCTCAACATTGGGTAGAGAAGAGAGATTACTTTTACAAGCATCATAAAAGTGTTCTTCACAAGCCTCATCGAGAACATCAATAGCATTTACACTCTCATATGAATAAGGTTTCTTAGAAATCTTACCCATGTTGAAGACAATTTTGTCGTCACCAACTCTCATGATTATTTTGCCTGCAGCTACATCAATGAGAGTGCGTCCGGTCCTCAAGAAGGGACGTCCAACGATTAATGGAACACGAGGATCCATCTCGTAGTCAATGACAACAAAATCCGCCGGAAAGGTGAATTTGTCGACGCCGACGAAGACATCTTCGGCTATCCCCACTGGATAAGCAACCGTACGGTTAGCTAATTCCAAAGTCATTTTGGTGAGGACTAGCTCGGGGAGAGATAATTTCTTCCAAACACTTAAAGGCATTAAGTTTATACTAGCACCTAGATCGGCTAGGACCATGCAATTCTCTACTCCCGGGAAGTTGCAAGGAATCAAGAAGCGACCCGGATCACCAAGTTTGGTTCGCAATTTCCTTAAGAGAACCGCGGAGCAATTCTCATTAAGTTGGGTCTGAGCAATATCAAGAAGCTTCTCCTTGTCACTAAGAAGATCTTTAAACATCTTCGCGTATTTAGGCATGTGAGCGAGAGTCTCGGCAAAGGAGATGTTAAAATTCAATTGTTTAAACATTTTGAGAAAGTTTGAAACTTGAATATCATCCTTGCTCTTTTGCTTCTCTTTCCTCAACCTTGAAGGATAAGGTATATCGGATGAAGAGGAAGGATTTAGGGGAGTAAGATCACTCACAACCGCGGGTGGTGGGGGAATGGGGGTAGAAGGAAAAGGAGGTGAGGCAAGTTGCTCTTTTTTCTTGTTCACAATCACGGGTGGAGGTGTAGGAAGCTCGGGTTCCGTATAACCTTTTCCACTACGAGTGGTGATTGCTTTCATCTCCCCTCTTGGATTCGCAACGGTGTTACTCGGAAGAGTACCAGAAGAAGAGGGTTGAGTACCTTGGAAGAGCGATCCTAAAATATCACGTAAATTATCTGCTTGGGTGCTGAAAGAGTCTCTCATGTCGGCACGAATATCATTGCTCTGTTTCACTATGTCATTCCTTAGCTCGGCTCGAATATCGCTCCCTTGTTTCGCCATTTCTCCCTTAAAGTTGATGAATTGACTCTGAAGATTCGTCACCATCTCTCTATTAGTCCTCATGAACGTCTCGACGTCTTGATTCAATGTCTGTTGATTGAGAGGTGGAGCTTGGTAAGCTTGAGAATTTCCTTGAGGTGGGTATGGGTTTCTTTGGGATTGATATTGATTGTTAGCACGAGGTTGGGATTGGTTATTTCGGTTATAGCTTTGTTGTTGGTTTTGGTTTGGAGGAGTAAAACCGGGTGGAGCAAGATAGTTGTTTGAACGATAACTTAGCAAGTTACGGTCTCCTTGAGGACGAGCTTGATAGCCTCCCGTGGGATAAGTACCGTATGCCGCGTTAACGTTTTCAGAAAAATTGCCTTGAGTAGAAGGACAATCATTGTAATAATGGGGACCACCGCATGTGTCACAAGAAATAGCAACGGCTTTAGCTTGTTGAGTTTGGTTAGAGGCCAAAATTTGCATACTTTTGCTAATTTCAAGAATAGCACGTTCCATGGCGGACATGTTGGTTGTGGAAGAAGTAGATGAAACATTGACTCTCGGATTAGATCTTGAGGATGCGGATGAATCCCAATTCTTGTGGTGACTAGTCATGTTTTCAATCAACTCTCTACACTCCTCCGGTCTCCGTTTCATAAAGGTACAACCGGCGGCGGCGTTGATCGTGTCACGATCACGAAAAGCGAGACCATTGTAGAAAGTATCAATGAGAGTGACGGGGAGCATGTTGTGATTTGGAAAACGGTCGATCAAATCATTGTATCGTTCCCAAGCATCAAAGAGCGATTCATCATTGTGTTGCATGAATCCACTAATTTGGTTACGAAGGCTTGTGACCATGGATGGTGGGAAGTAGCGCGACAAAAACGTTGAGTCATATCATTCCAAGTATGAATAGAATTCTTTGGGAGACGGTCAAACCATTTTTCGGCATGGTGAGAAAGCGAGTGGGGAAATAGTTGAAGGTGAAGTTCATCCATACAACACCGGGTGACTTCATGCTTTGGGTGATGGTAATGAATTTGTCGAGGTGTTTGTTGGCATCATCATCCGGAATTCCGCGAAATGGATTAGTTTGTACTTGTTGGATCATGTGATGCTTCAACAAAAACTCTTGAGCCGTGATGTGCATCGGCGCAATCGGGCCTCCGCGTCCGTTCATGGTGGGTTGACACAATTCCTCCATTGTTCGTAAATCAGGTAGGGGAACATTGTTGCTGTTGTTATTGGGTAGAGGTGGGTTATTATTGTTGTTATGAACACCAGCCATATCTAAATCTTCACGAGTCTCGGGCTCAGAATAGTTTGAAGATCTAGTACGCATACACCTGCAGAAGAAAAATATACAGAGAGAATATCTATATAATCTTTTTGGTGCAAACCTTTGGAAAATAATTGCTTTTTAAGATTTTTCAATGTTTTTGTATTTTTGAAAAGTTTTTAAATTTTTAAGGGTTTTTGAAAATTTTTGTACTTGAAAATAACGTTCCCGGAAGAACGGGTCCCAAAATTCAATGCGTCTCTCACTAGAAACCGTTAATCTTAACGAAAAGAGCCGGCAGCGGCGCCATTTAATATTAGGTTTTATCCAAGTATGAAAAGTTTATCGTCCGATCTCCTCGAATTGATTTCCAGTCTAAAGTGCGACTCAATTGTCTTTTGGTGAACAAGAGTATGTTTTGGTTTGGTTTTCTAATTAAAACTAAAAGCAAGAATGAAAATGTCGTTCAGTAAAATTAAAGCGTTTAAGAATTAAACTAAAAGCTATTTAGAAAAACTTTATGTAAAACTTTAAAACTTAAAACATGTTCTATCGGAATATTGCAAATCCTTTTTATCGAAATGCACCAAAGTTAAAACCATCAGAATATAATTAAAACAAGTCATCGGAATAACTCAGGTGAATGTCCATCGGAATGCTAATCTGAATACCCATCGGAATGCAACAATATCAATTCTATCGCAATTATGCCTATCGGAATGTCCTAGATCGCAATGTCAGATCGGGATAATCCAAATACCTTTGTCGCAATGTCCAGATCGGAAGGTTGCAATTCTGTCGGAATGTTGTAAAGTAAATTTTGGTAGAGTTTCGTCTTAACAAGGACCTTAGTCCCGTCGAAATATGCGATCGCAATGAGCGATCGCAATCCCAGATCAGAATAAGGGGGAAATGACCAACTATCGCAAAGTAAAACCACAATGGGTTATTGCGATAAACACAAGCAGCCGTCGGAATGTCTGAATCCCTTGTATTACGATGGAATGCAATATTAATCCGAAATTGGTGGTATGCTTAAAACTCAATAAGCACGTATAATAAGCTATCTTATCCGAATGTTAAACAACTCAAAAAGCTTAAATTTGACAACTTGTAAAACATAAAAGATTATAAACTTTATGAAATGAACTTTAAAATGACTAAAACCTTTGAGAAATCCGAAAATAAATAAGCTAAAACTTTGAAATAAGCCAATAAGCATAGAGAGCTTATAGCTTATACGTGTAAGAGATTATGTGTAAACAAAGAAGATTAACCTTTAAAAACTTAGTGAGAGAAAGTTTAGAACTTTCTCTCTCTAAAAACTAGAAAAGAAAAATTAAAAGTGCAACTAGCTAACCACCCTCCTAATGTGATTAGGAGGGTATTTATAGGGAAATGGGACGTGCATGTGTGGTGCTTCCTTCTCTCTTTTCTTCTCGACTCGATTTAATCCTTTGTCTTTTCTCGACGTCGTCTCGGGATTCGAACTTGTCTTAATAACTTTCTTCTTTAATTTAGACTTAAGTTCGTCGACTTCATTAAACTTCCGTCTTTAGACTTTTTCTTCGATAAATCTTCAGAATAGGTCTTGGACATTCGTTCTTTAAGCACTCTTGATCTCTTGACTTCGTCTTTTCTCGTTTTCTTCGATAAGAGCCCGTGAAAGCCCGTGTTTTATTACTTTTTCATCTTTAGGTCCTAAAACACAATAAAAACACAAACCACGCATAATTCCAATTTTTACGACATAAAATACACGTTTTGGTCTTGTTATTATTTGAAATAAGTGGTAAAAGGATAAGTGTTTTCACACTTATTAACCAACTATTACTTTTATTCTTTAATTAAGATCTAAAACTAAATATGAATAAGCTAATAATAAGCTAAGAATATTCTAAGTTAAAACTTACATAAAATGTAAAGTAGTGTTAATGGACTATTTAAGCCCATGAAATATTAATCCAAGACTTAATGGACCCAATAAGCCCATTTGATAAATCTTAGTAACTTAATGGACTTAAGATTACACTTAGGCCCATTTAACTAATTAAAGGACTTAAAAATGTATTTAAGCCCAATAAATGATTAAAGGCCCATTTAAATAAATTAGTAGACTTGAGATATACTTAGGCCCACTAGATGCCCATTAGATGTTTAGCCTATTTAATGAGCCCATATACTATTTTTAATGTTAAATAAAAGTTTTTATAATAAAATATAACTTATAAAAGCTTTTTGGATTAAAATGACAATTTATGAAACTTAAGGACTAAAACTGTAACTTCACGTCAAATACTTATGATACTAATCAGAGATCTCACTTACTATATATAGAAAGACCTTTTAAAAGCCCATCAAAAGATTTTACTTTTAAAGTTCCCTGCCTGATGCATCTTTGAACTACAAAAACCGGACAGTTTTACGTCACCGACTCATACATCCCTATTGACCATTCTAAACAATTCCGTTTACAAATCTGACACTTGGTTTTGGAAATAGACTCACAACCCTTAGTTTAGAACCAAACATCAGAACTTGACCATTTTTACAACTCATTCTATAGTCCCCGAGATTCGATCCAAACATCGACAACAACTTTGGATTGTGTCGATACTCGTCTGCCGGTACACGAATAATCAAAACATCATAACTTCGCGCTCGTTTGGAGCTAGAAGCTCTATCTTATATCAAATCGAAGCTAAAAGAATTCTCTACAACATCATCTTAGTAGTTTATTCATTTTCAAACAGTAAGGTAGCCAAAATTGGCCTTGAACCTACTGATCTAAATTGCCTTTTAAAAATTCATGCTAAATCAATTTTTAACCAATTTTAATCATTCTCATATGTCTAAAATCATCCTAATATCATCACAAACATATCATCTAACCCATAACACCCTTGAATAATTATTCAAGAATTTAATCACTCAAAAATCCATACATGCAATAATTAAAATATACATATAAATGCACTAACAACAATTATATAATAAGAAAATAGATCAAACCTCCATGGATCATCATCAAAAATTTAAAGTTCTTGCATGTTGTTAAAAATTACACCAAAATGATCTCCTTGAAATTTCCTAGATGGGATATGTTTTAGTTTTACTTGATTCAAAGTAAAAATTAAAAAATCAAAGGATTTAGGGTGGTGGTGGTGGACGGTTTTAGCAAGAAAAAGAGAAGAGAGAGAGATTTTGTAAGAACACACATTTTCTATGTGTTTTTAGTAGTGGAAAATCCTTTTATAGTGGGTGGAGGGGCTTGTTTTGCCAATTTGTGATAGTTTTGGTCCAAAATGCAATTAAATAGTTGTATGGGTAGAAAATGTACATTGTCAATTTTGAAAATATTTACGAGGCTCGGGTTTCGTAAAAATACTTTTCAAAAGTTAAAATGCACTCAAAATATGATGATAATATGATCGCGGTTCGACTTAATACGAACTTAAAATAAAAACGTCAAAAATTAAAAACATCGAGACAACAAATAATAAAACATAAAATCTCGGGCATCCGTCGATATCGTGATCACTAATAATCCTCGCTATTAGTAAAAAGATAAAATAAGACCTCCAACGTCGGTTTTAAATAAAACCATCAACCTTCATATAATTCAAACTCATCAAAAATTTCAAAATTATTCGTAAAATAATATTATATAATATTAAATAAATGACCTCGAGTTTGGGTTGTCACACAGAGAAATGCTTAAATAGGTTGAAATCATGCATAGAGAGCTGGATGACAGGGTACCTCATGTTCAAGAATTTCTAGATGTGACACTCCGGGTAGGGTCAAAATATGCGGAAATATCCACGGAGATGTCACTAGGGTGGATCGATAGCATATAGTCCATAGAGCATAAGATAAAGAGTTATTCAAATCAGATTACATGTTTATTAAACAAATAAATAAAAATTGTTTTTAACATGCCATGAGGAGATTGTTTATGTTTCCCAAATATAACCCCTGACGAGTCCTACGATGCAGATTACTAAGATGCTGGAGACCATGCACACACCACGTACTAACTTCATATTCCTGTGAAAGACATGCTAGAGGGTCAACATAAAGTTGGTGAATTTACAGTTTTAACATTTATTAGTTTGGACATACAATAATTATAGAAGTAACAATGCACAAAGCATTCTTACTAAAATATAGATTACATTTGTTTATTATTAGAAACTGAAGCTTAACCTTCCATAGTCCTCAACAGATGAGGACGTAGTGTCTTACAAAAAGACACCCAACCCAGTTCCAACATGGTATACATCTGTTGTCCCGGCCAAGGCACAATGAGCATGACTCACCCAGATTGGGATGGTCAATCCCTTATAGATCTATTTATAACATTCGGGCGATTTACAACAATTTAACAGTTCCAATAATAATCAATCATAGTCAAGTTTATACAATTCTGTTATGTCCATTAAGTGTTTACATATTTTCTTTCCCATGGAGGAAAGGTTTTATCAAAAGTTTATATGGGGCTGTAAACTCACCTGGGAGTAGGCAATAGTTGTTTAATACGAATATCCAAATAAAGCTCACGCCAAAAGTTATGCCTAATCAAATAGTACAGTCTTAATAGATAGTACAAAGAACATATATGTATGCTTGTACAGATTTTAGTCAGTTCATTTATGCTACGGTATTTATCTAAATAACCGTAGTTCAAGTATCAACAATATTCATTTAAACTTATCTATATAAGTTTCATTTCTAAGTAAACATAAAATGTTTAACTATTAATAATAGTTAGCACACATGTATTTTAAATAATCATTCAACTCATAATTAAGTTTCTTATTTAAGTAGACATGACATGTCCTACTTAAAATATTAATTTACGTTCTCCGTTCATGTATTATAATCACTCATTTAATATTAAGTTTCATTATTAAGTAAACATAAACATTCTACTTAAAATATTAGTTTACGTTCGTACTTCATGTATTATAATCATCCATTTAAACTTATTATTAAGTTTCACATTTTAAGTAAACGTAAGGTGTTTTACTTACATATTAGCATTTAATTTATCCAACGTTCATATAATTTTATTTCCTAAAAATATATGTGTTTATGTATTAGTAATACATGTCCATATTGTTTATACAATTTATTCCCTAAAGCAAATATAAATATTTTTATTTTGAAAAATAAAATATAATATTATTTAACTTTAAAGTTTCCTATAAATTATTTTAACACTTATAAAATAATTTATTAATTACAAACTTAAGAAGTTATACAATAATTCTTATGGTCTAGGTGTTTAATTATGTTTTATTATAATTAAAATAGATTTTAGGGTTAGGGCTTGTTAATGTTTCAGAACATGGCAAAACTAGTCCCTCCATATATTAAACAAGTATAACTTTCGGATTTTACACATTTGGTACCTAGGGCTTGTTAAAGTTTCAGCTTGTGGCAAGTTTAGTCCCCCTAGTTATATCTAGGTTTTGTAATTTTACCAAAATGACAAAAACAGCCCCTAGGGCTTTTTTAAGTTTCGGCAAATTACAAGAATGGTCCTTAGGGTTATAAAATGACAAAATAACTTTTAGAAACTTCCCAAAATGGTCCCTAGGGTTTAATTTTCCATGGATAGTATTTATTAAACCCTAGACTTTTAGATAATTACATTTTCAGTCCTTGTGTTTACTAGTTTATCAAAACAAGCTTCATAAGTTACAGTTTTAGTCCTTAAGTTTCATAAATTGTCATTTTAATCCAAAAAGTTTTTATAAGTTAAATTTTATTATAAAAATTTTATTTAACATTAAAAATAGTATATGGGCTCATTAAATGGGCTAAACATCTAATGGGCATTTAGTGGGCCTAAATATATCTCAAGTCCACTAATTTATTGAAATGGGCCTTTAATACTTCTATTGGGCTTAAATACATTTTTAAGTCCCCTTAATTAGTTAAATGGGCCTAAGTGTAATCTTAAGTCCATTAAGTTACTAAGATTTTTCAAATGGGCTTATTGGGTCCATTAAGTCTTGGATTAACATTTCATGGGCCTAAATAGTCCATTAACACTACTTTATATTTTATGTAAGTCTTAACTTAGGATATTATTATAAGCTTTTTATTAGCTTATTCATATTTAGTTTTAGATCTTAATTAAAGAATAAAACTAATAGTTGGTTTTATGTGATGTTCCAAAATAGATCTAGGTATGTTACAAGGTTGCATGCAAGTTATAAGCCCTAATAGAAGCTTATATCTCACGGCTATAATTAGTTATAGATTATTTAAGATGAGTTAAAACTTATTTTAAGGTTGCATGTACTTATAAGTGTTCCAAAAATAGATCTAACTATGTACAAGTCAAGAAAACAAGTCACAAGTCCAAAATGAGATCTAAACTATGTCTAGACCTAAAAATCAATCATAGATCCATGTACACTCATATATAGCCCACGACTATATTTCTAAATCTTGGTATTTCCAAGATAAACACTTTAGATAATTTTAAGTTTTGTAAATAATTACAAAAATACAATCATGATTATCTATGTGTCATGCATGTTTCCAAGGTTACCATTATACCAAGGAGACTACATATTGCCTACAGCTATAGTGTCTTTTCCCAAGGTTCCCATAAGATTTTATAAGCTTGTTTTATGTTTAATATACTCAAGTTAACTTTATCATTAGATCTATGGTTTATATAAGCATGCATGTACATCTAACCCATTTTAGGTCATATGTAACCCACGGCTACATATATGCACGTAACTTATCTTTGTGATTTTTAATATTCCGTTTAACATGTATCATTTCATATTCCATTATTAAAACTTAGTAGAAAAATCATATAGTCATCATTCATTTTAGCCGTGACCTTTAAGGTCATGGTTTTCATGATTTTTAAGTTACACAAGTTCATTTTGTGAGATCTATGATTATTAGTTAACCAAAGTCCCATAAAAGAAAATTTGTAATCCATGCAACATTTAGATTCACAAAACGTCTCATATGGTTTTTAAATCAAGTTTAAAACATATAATACAATCCATAGGTTTCTTATTAAAAGATTTTTAATCATGTATATGATTTTCATAAATATGCCGTGACCTATAATGGTCATGGCTTACCAAATCTTGGTTTTAACATGTTATTTACTTGTGTTTATAGATGTATGATGATGCATGCATGAAGAAATGAAAGAGCATGAGGTGTATACCTTTCTTGCTTAAAAGTACCAAAGATGATAAGGAGATTAGAGATCTAATCAAGATGGTGAAGAAAACCCTAATATAAACCAAGCCGTGGCCTTAAAGATTCGGCTAGGGCTTGTTTATTGATTCCAAGAGGAATCATGCTACCGAATGATTTGTAATCAAGATGGGACAAAGATTTAGTTGATTTAATGAATCAACTTTGGATTTTTATGGCTTGTAACCGAAATGTAGAGAGAGAAAGATGAAGAGAGAAGTGAGATTGCATGTATGAGAATGTGTGTGTGTGTTTCGGCTAAAAGGGGAGAGAGGGAAAGAGAATGCAAAAGGCATGATTGCCTTGGTAAGAATACTTGTGCCAAGTGTAGGCTTTTCCATTACCAATTCACCCTTTCTTCTTCCACCTATGTGTTTTGCCATGTAAACTTAGCCAAAGGGTAATGGGCTTTGGCTTGGGCTTGTTGTGGGCTTATCACAAAGGAGGGTGATGGTCTTGGGATAGTCCAAGAGTAGTGTAATATGTAAGGGATGTATACACATGCCTAAACGGCTAAGTATGCATGATGTAACATTTTTCTCCAATTTGTTAAGTGTGACACACACACATTGCTAGTTATAATTTCATTACTTGTTTTTCCTAGTTTTAAGTTCATGGTTTTAGGTTATGAAGTTATTTTCAACAAAGATGAAAGTAAAAGTATAATTACATGATGGACAAGTTCATACACATCTTAAGGAGATATAACACATGAATGAGTGTCCTAGGATTATTAGGTGGAAATTTATTATATTCAATCATGGTAAAATCATAGATTTTACAGCACCAAACTGTTATTTTAGCTTTGTCCTCAAAGCTACTAAAAACATAGTTATCTTTTAAGTGAAAGATGTTATATGTATATGATTTGTTTCAGAATCTCTCTCAGGTACGGATGACGGCATGAACGCGAGGTGGTCTATACCTAGGTTACTCTTATACGTCCGATTGGGCATTAATGAAGGCTTCTGGTATTACGGGTGAACAGAAGAGAATGCAAAGAGATCTTTATCCGTGTTGCACTATTCATCTGATCGAGCAGTAAAAGAGACCGCTGCTATGGATGGATAGGAAGCAATGTAACGAGATTTTTATTCAGATCGCACTATACATCCGATTGAGCAGTAAAGGAGACTGCTACTGTGGATGGATAGGAAGGGAATGCAAAGAGATATTTATTCGGGTCGCACTATTCATCCGATTGAGCAGTAAAGGAGACTGCTGCTATGGATGGATAGCAGGAAATGCAAAGAGATTTTTATTCGGATCGTACTATACATCCGATTGAGCAATAAAGGAGACTTCTACTGTGGATGGATAGGAAGGGAATGCAAAGAGATCTTTATTCGGGTCGCACTATTCATCCAATTGAGCAGTAAAGGAGACTGTTGCTATGGATGGATAGCAGGAAATGCAAAGAGATCTTTATCTGGTTTACATTATTCATCCGATTGAGCATTAAAGGAGACTGCTGCTATGGATGGATAGCAGGAAATGCAAAGAGATTTTTATTCGAATCGCACTATACATCCGATTGAGCAGTAAAGGAGACTGCTGCTATGGATGGATAGGAAGCAATGCAAAGAGATTATTATTCCGATCGCACTATACATCCGATTGAGTGGTAAAGGAGACTGCTACTGTAGATGGATAGGAAGGGAATGCAAAGAGATCTTTATCCGGTTTGCACTATTCATCCGATTGAGCAGTAAAGGAGAATGCTGCTATGGATGGATAGCAGGAAATAAAAAAAGATCTTTATCCGGTTTGCACTATTCATCCGATCGAGCAGTAAAGGAGACTGCTGTTGTGGATGGTTAGACGCGGGCTTCCCAACGGGGGTCGCAGCTATACCCTTCCAGGATCTGGGAGAGGACTAATGGCGTTGTGGATTTGGTTAGGAGGACAAATCCATTGCAAATGGTTACTGATATGAGGAGGACACGCCAGCATGTTTTATATGCTGGGGAAGCTGGGGATGTACTATATCTGTATCCTTTTCACGGGTGAGATACAGGTTATATCTCCACACCCGATGATGAAAATTGGGGGTTGAAGGTAAAACAAAATATTTTAACTATAACCCCTCCTATATCAACAGTTTTAAGAAAAGACTTACAATTATACCTCAAGCTTGTGGGATACAAACATCAGTTACTAGTACTAAAGTTTTTACCCAACAGAGAGGTTAATATTATTGTTGATGGCGATTGGGTAAGAAGTTGCAAAGAATCTGCTTCATTCACCGCGGGGCTGAGCGAGAGGGGCGCAGAAAAGAAGTACCTCAAATGGTGGAAATAAAAGAAGATACAGAGAATAAAGAAGTGTGCGCCTTGCAGGGTGTCGTAACAAGGGTCATGCATTCACTATTACTGGTTCAAAATTTGTACAACTTCTGACTTTTAAAGAGAGGAAATTACACCTCCCAGAGTCTGGTGAATGATGGTATTATCGAACTAATTGGACCCGAAGAGGAAAGAGGAATGTCCAAAAACATGGGACATTCAACATTTCTTTACGAGGGATGTCGAACTTAGCCCTACAAAATACACCCATTGTGAGTTGGATGTGACTTTCGGGTTTGGGGTTGCCTAAGTGGCGGATATAACCCTACAAAATACACCCATTGTGAGTTGGATGTGTCTTTCAGGTTTAGGGTTGGAGAAACAGGTTAGGGAAATGGGGCATCCCCGGACCAAGTACTCTCTGGCTTGTTGGTGCTAAAAATGACACTAAATCTAGTGTTAACTATATCGGGGTTATGGTCCCCTAGTATAATCAAGGTTTCATCGCCCCAAGGTACATGAACCAATTTTTGATCATATATGATAATTGCATGATACTTGCTAGCCAATTCATGCTAATGACGACATCAAAGCTATCAAGACTTTCAAGGATCTGATTGATGTAAAACGGGTGATTGGAAAGTTTTAAGGAACAACCTCGAATGATGGTTTTAACCATCATAACTTTTCCGTCGACTTTTCTAATGTATAATAGGAGTCTAGAACTAACGGAGGGATTTCCAATATCTTACTAAATTTAGCAAATATAATGCTTTGGTCTACCCATGTGTCAAACAAGATAGATGCATATCATTGGTTTAGTAAGAACGTACCAGGTACGATGTTAGAGCCTGGATTAGCTTGGGCATTGCCGACCATGTACACTTGCGAAGGAGTTCCCTTGTTGTCCTTCTTCTGGTTGGCCAACTTGGGACAATCGGGTCTCACATCCCCAGGGGTTCCATGTGACACCCCCAAATTGAGTCAAATGCAGCGGAAATAAAATTTGGGTGTCACGTAGGTGGATCAACAGCAGATAGCGTACAGAGCAACAGATAAAAGATTATCATTACATTTATTACATGGATAAAAGTGCAAATAGTATTAAAATAGTCTTAAACATTGTTCAATAGTTTGAATTATTCCCCAGTTTATAAAACCCTAGATGAGCTCTATAAATGCAGCCTATCATGATGCTTGACTCCATGCACACCAATACCTGCTTCAGTTTCCTGAGAAAACATGCTTAGAGAGTCAACATAAAGTTGGTGAATTCACAGGTTTAATAAAATAAGTTTGGACAATAAATATTCACCGAAGTAGTAATGCACAACGCATCAATACTTAAAAGTAATTACATTCCCATATTTCCTGAAACTGAGACGTGACAGTTAAGTCCTTAACAAATAAGGACCCTTCGCCTTATAAAAAGGCACCCATAAAAATAATAAGTGCTGACATGTGAAACATCTGTTGTCCTGGCCTAGGCACAGTGAGCATGACTCACCCAGATGGGGACGGTCAATCCCAAATAGATCTATTTATAACATTCAGGTAATAATTCTAACAGTTTCAGATGCGCGGGTCATGCGGGTTCATCTACAATAGGCAATGTAATCAAAGGTTTCACAGTTCAATTCATGTCCATAAAATAAAATATGTTGCATGTTTTCTTCCCCATTAAAAGGTTTAAAAGTTTGTCAATATATATAAAGTGGGGCTATGAACTCACCTCAATAGTATAGTGCTCACGATACAGTCAACGACCTAAATAGTTATAAGGTCTTAGTAAATGCATAACATAATGCACAAAAGTTTCAGAATAAATCTGTGCTTATACTGGTTTTAAGCATTTCATTATGATACTTGTTATTTTAGTTCATCGTTGTACAAGTCATAGTAGTATTTATTTAAAATATAAAATAAATAGTAATGTTAAATTAATTAATCTGTTTAATTAATATTCTTGTACTTATATTGTTTATAAAATAACGTAAATATTAATAAAAGGAAGTTTTATATATATTTAAAATGATAGAAAATAAATATAATTAATATATTTATTTTATAAGTTAAACATTTTTAATTTATATTTTATATATAAATAAGGTTTATAAAACGTATAACATTTTAATTAAATTCCACGTTTTCGTAGTGTTTATAATTATTAAATTATAAGTTTAGAAAAATAACGAACGTTATGTTTATTTAAGTGTTACGTCTTAGATATCGGGTATAAATATACAGTAATTTTAGGGTTTGTTATACTTTGTAAAAATTACATTTTAGTCCCTCTACTTATATAATTACCCGCGGTTTAATTACTTTTATACCCCTAGGGTTTCTAAATGTTTCTAGTAATTACAACATTGGTCCCTCCCTAGTTACGCTGTGACTATGGTTTGTTTAAGTTTCAAAAAATGGCAATTTTGGTTCTTATAGTATGCGGATTATATTTAGGTTTATAAACAAGTTTCACAAATGCCCCCTAGGGCTCAAATAAGTTTCGGCTTATGCCAAAAGTCACCCCTAGGGTTTATCTAGGGCTTACTAAAGTTTGTAATAATGGCAAAAGAAATCCTTAGGTTTTTACCAAATTCCACAAATTACCCTAACGTTATAGAAATCTCATTAATGTCCTTTTTGGTAACTTGGAGTTTCGGATAGTGTCAAAACACTACCCCCAACTCACGGCATATTACAAAAATAGCCCTTATGTTTATCTTTTTGGAAAATGAGTTTTTATGCTTGTTCATTTAGATCCCTATACTTAGTAAAATTACAATATTAACCCAAAAGTTTTATATTTTCTATTTTAACCCGAAACATTATGGATTTACTATTTTAACCCAAAACTTCATAGATCTATCATTTTAGTTCAAAACATTTATAGATCTATGTTTTTAACCCGAAACTTTATAAAGTTATATGTTTTACACCAAAAGTTTTATAAACATATTATTTAGTAATAATAAAGTTTATTTAGGTAGTGGACTTAAAACTAAATCCTATAAGGCATAAATAGTGAGCTTAACATTTTAAGGAAACTATAAATATAGATCTAATATTTCTAGACTTGTTTAAACATTACAAGATTAACCAATATTAAACCATAGGGTTAAACCCCACGTCCAACATATGCATGCTTATGTTTTTCATAGTTTTTTAAGTTTAACTAGTTCATAGTGACATGTTCATTATGGTTATTAAGATTTTACATCATTTGAGCTCATGAAACATTTTATGCCGTGACCCAGATTAGGTCTATGGTTTCATATTTTTGTTTCTACATTAAGTTTTACTAATAATAATCTTGTGTATGTTCATGTGAATGAAAGTAAATATATTGAAAGATAGTTTTTTAAGTTTTACTTACTTGTTTAGATAGGTTTAGGAGTGGATAGGAGAATGTGTAGGAATAAGAGCTAAGCTTCAACAATGGTGATTCTAGCAACCAAAATCAAGCTGTGGGCTTCATGGAGCTTCTAGGGCTTCTTTTCTTGACTTGATGATTAAGATACTTGTAGGAGTGAACCAATTATTAGCATTCAAGATGGAGGTGACCTAGTAAATGAGCTTGAAGGTCTTGTTAATGGTGGAAAGTGTTGTAGCCGTGTGTTCTTGAGAGAGAGATATGAGATTTGGTTTTCAAGTGTTTTGTGTTGGTGTGTGTATGTATGCATGTGGTTTCGGATCAAATAAGGAAAGGAAAGAGAGAGATCTTGTGGAATCCTAACATTGTACCCTAGAATCTTGGATTGTATCTTGTTTAGATATTATAGGATATGCATGCACATGCCACAAATAGCACATGTCCTTCCCATCCAAGAATGGCATAGTTGCCTTGTGTTTTGAGGTCAAAGAGAGACAAAGTATGTCTCAAATAGTGGTTGATGTATGGCTTGCATGGTGTAAGACTTGACTTTGGGGGTATGGCTACTTGTAAGATGCCATGATTAAGGAGTAGTGTATACTTGCATATACACGGCATTAGCATGCATGTGGGAGGGTTTTGATAATTTTTATCAAGGGTTGTATGAGAATAATGGTCCTTGTATATTATTGTAAGCATTTGTTAAGTTTTAAGGTATTTTAGTTAAACCTTTAGGTAATTTAGTGAAAGTATATAATGAGTACATAATTATAATTATTTTACTTAAATAATGTAAATAAATGTCAATGTAAAAATAATGTACATTGGTTTTAAGGTGTTAGGTGTTTATTCCTAGTATAAAGTATATGTAAATATATACATATAATAATAAGTCCAAGTACTTAATAAATAAATTAAGTAAAGTTACAGTTTATCTCTAAAATATGTACTGAGGTGATGAGTCCTTAATCATTCAGGTGCCCAGTCAGTTGCCAGAGTAGTCAACAATGACTAAATGTCCATATAAATATAAAAATAAATCTGAAAGGTAGTATGACAAAAGGTATATGATTAATAATAAGTCATATAAAGGTGGAATTATATAGATTCCAAAAATAAAGAGTACAATAGTTGACAAAGTCAATAGGGTAAAATCAGAGGTTTTACAACACCATCCCATTATTTTAGCTTTGTCCTCAAAGCTTAGGATGAAGTCATTGGTCAGGTGGAAAAGTGTGGGTACTTGGTTTTGAACGAGTCTTATCGTTCCCAAGTGAACTCAGGGCCTCTCCTAGAGTTCTAACGTACTTTGACCAACGGGATGCGACTGTGTTTCAGCTTCTTAACTGTTCTCTCCATGATTTCTACTGGTTCTTCTATGAACTGGAGTTTGTCGTCAAACTGAACTCCCTCCAATGGCATAGTTAATGGTTCTTCAGCATAGCACTTCTTTAGGTTAGACACATGAAAGGTAGAGTGTACCCGACTCAGTTGCTGGGGCAACTCTAAATGATAAGCTACTTCCCTGATCCTGGCTATTACATTGAAAGGGCCGACATAACGTGGATTCAGTTTTCCACGTTTGCCAAAGCGTACAACACCCTTCCAAGGTGATACCTTGAGCATAACACGATCACCTACTTCAAATTGCATAGGTTTGTATTTCAGGTCCGCGTAGCTCTTTTGTCGATCGCGAGCAGCTTGAATTCTTTTCTTAATGAGGACGATCTTGTTTGTAGTCTCCTGGATTAGTTCTGGTCCAGTGAGCTGGAATTCACCTACTTTTGCCCAGCACACAAGTGAACAACATTTGCGACCGTACAGTGCTTCAAAAGGGGCAGCCTTAATACTGGCGTGATAACTGTTGTTGTAGGAGAATTCCACTAAAGGAATGTGGTCAACCCATCCATTTCCAAAATCAATCACACATACCCGCAGCATGTCCTCTAGAGTCTGGATGGTTTGTTCACTTTGACCGTCAGTCTACGGATGATAAGCAGTGCTCATGTCCAAATTGGTACCTAAGGCTCGTTGGAAAGCCCTCCAAAAGTTTGATGTGAACCTACCGTCTCGATCACAAATTATCGACACTGGTATTCCATGTTTGGTCACAATATCCTTCAGGTACGTTTTTGCTAGTCTTGCAAGGGAATCGTTCTCCCTAATTGGCAGGAAATGAGCGGACTTGGTGAGTCGGTCATCAATTACCCAGATAGTATCGTAACCGTAAGATGACTTTAGGAGTTTAGTGACAAAGTCTATGGTGATGTTGTCCCACTTCCATTTCGGTATCTCGGGTTGTACAAGTAAACCCGATGGTCTCTGGTGTTCAGTCTTGACACGTGAACATGTCAAACAATTGTGCACGTAGGTGGCGATGTTGGCTTTCATATTTGGCCACCGGTATAATTTCTTCATATCCTGATACATCTTTTCAGATCCGGGATGTATAGAATATTTAGACTTATGAGATTCGTGCATGATCACGTTCCTCAAATCTCTATAGCAAGGTAACCAACTTCGTCCGTGAAGGCATAGGGTTCCATCTGCCCTAGGTTCTAGCTTCTCCTTACTAAGGTCGGTTCTGAGCATTCCCCCGACATCTTCCTTTACGAGGTTTTCAGGTAATTGGGCTTGAGTCTGAGCTTCCAAAATCTGTTTGGTTAGATCCAAACTGATCGTCATAACTAATACTAGGCTTTTACCCCAAGTATAAAATCTTATCGTCCGAATCTTTTCGAATTGATTACCAGTCTAAAGTGCGACTCAATTTCCTTTTGGTGAACAAGAGAATGGGTTGGTTTAGTTATCTAATTTTTAAACTAAATGCAAGTAATTAGAGTTGTCGTTGAGTAAAATGGAAATCTTATAATTAAACTACAAATAAAAGCTTGCAACCTAGGAAACGAAAATGTAAATGATGTTTAAAATATACTAAGACAAAAGGTGGGAAAGAGTAAATTTGAAACTTAGGAAAATAGAACAAAGACTAAAATAAATGCGCATTGCGATCGCACTCAGATCGCAACCATTCCATCGCAACTCCATCGTAACCTTCCATCGTAACTTACCATCGTAACCTGATCGCAATGGGGATCGTACCCACCAATCGCACTCAATGCGATTACAACAAAAGTGACTCGATCGTACTCACGAGTACGATGGGAGAGGCGATCGTACTACTAGATTGCAACCACGATCGCAATGAGTGATCGTGGTCTTTGATCGTGGTTCCGGATCGTAACAAACTGATCGCAATCAATACGATCAAAGCAGGGAGGAGAAACCCGATCGCACCCCAGATCGCAATAGGTGATCGTGGGCGTGGATCGTACCAGGGAAGGAACCAGATCGCAGCTATGCAATCGTAATTAGATCGGGACCAAGTAAAACCCTCCTAAGATGACAGAGGCGTCCAAAAGGGAAATAAGCTCAAGCCAATAAGCAGTAACCAATAAGCATTTTCAAACTTAATAAAGAGTAAATAAGCACGAATTCTAAAACTTTGAAATCTAAAACATTCGAACTTCCATAAAACGGATTTAAGAACAATAAATCTTTTAGAAAAACCTAAAAAGTAAATAAGCCAAATAATCGAATAAGCCAATAAGCATGAAGAGCTTATAGCTTATACGTTCAAAAGCTTATGTAGAATAAGAAAGCTTAACCTTTTAATCACGAAACACCAAAATCAATACGAATCGAGAACCATTCGGATCAACCATGAACTTTCAGATTAAGAACAAAGTAAAATAAAGAAAGGTATAAAGAGATTAAAGAACAAAAAGCTTAACTTGAATTAGATTGATGAAATCCAAATACAAGAGTGATTCAAACCTTAAATTTGAAAGAAAAGAATGAAACTTAGTGAGAGAAAGTTGGAAACTTTCTCTCTCTAAAACTAGAAAAGAAATAAAAATATGAAAAAACTAAAACTAGCTAACCACCCTCCTAATGTGATTAGGAGGGTATTTATAGGGAAGTGGGAAGTGCATGTGTGGTGCTTCCTTCTTTCTTTTTCTTCTCGACTCGATTTAATTCATTTGTCTTTCTTGATGTCGTCTCGGGATTAATTAAACTCGTCTTAACATTTCTTCATTTATTTAGACTCGAGTTCTTCGAATTCATTAAACTTCCGTCTTTAGACTTGTTCTTCGATAAATCTTCAGAATAGGTCTTGGACATCCGTCTTTTAAGCACTCTTGATCTTTTGACTTTGTCTTTTCTCATTTTCTTCGATAAAAGCCCGTGAAAGCCCGTGTTTTCTTCCTTTTTCATTTTTTGGTCCTAAAACATTATAAAAACACAAATCACGCATAATTCCGACTTTTACGACATAAAATACACGTTTTGGTCTTGTTATTATTGGAAATAAGTGGTAAAAGGATAAGTGTTTTCACACTTATTAAATACCCTACACTTGACCATTGCAATGCCCTCATGCAATGCATTAATTTTAAAGCACGGTTTACATTTTCCATCATAAATAACCCACCTTGGCCTTTATTGAATACTAAACATAAAAAGATAGAAACAAGTAAAGAAATTAAAGACTTACATTGGGTTTTGGTTGCCATGAACGTTTATCATCCTCAAGTTTCACGTTCCCCATACCAAGCTTAAAAACGAGATCATTGTTATTATAAGTTAGTAAACTAACACGAACTCATGTGGGCCAATTATTCACTTAGACTCCCTTATTCCTAGGTGTATCTCTTATATTTTATTTTTGTCTTGAATGATCACGAGGATGCATTTGTTTGACTTATTTCGATAGTTAGTTAGGCCGAAAATAAATTGAACGATTTAATCAATAGTTAGCTAAAGGACAAAATCTTTTAAAACTGCTTCTTGGGACCTCATAAAGTTCATATCTTGGCATAACTCGCTTCACGATTTGAGGCCTTTCTCGGACCGATATTTGGCAACGACTTCATACTTCTAATCTTTGAGAGACGTTCTTGAAATTATGGTCTTCTCTTCATAATAGGAATTTCTTCACTTGAAGTTTTTGAGAGATCCTTCATATTTGGACCACGACTTCTTAATTTTTCTCCAATCTTTATTTTGGACTTTGATATACAACGATCCGCCTCCTTTTAGGACTTGGATCTATTTATCCTCATACCTTGTTAGGGCCTTTTTGGATAGATTTCTCCATGATCTTTAGGGGAGTATTTGCTTTTCGTCGTGTGTCTTGATCCTTCATATTGATTTTCGATAAATGATTCTTCACATCACTTTTGGATCTTTAGCAACAAAATGTAGCCCTCATGCCTTGTTAGGGATTTTTCGGACTCGCCAATCTTCGCATCCCGCTTCAATAACTTATGCCTTGGCTATGAACTCTAATTAATACCGAGCAACTTTTAAACGATCTTGGGCTAGAAGCTAAGTAAATTTTCAAATCGTACAACCTTATTTATTGCAGATAAATTTATTAACAAGCGAAGGGAGAATAGGCTTATAATTAACTCACATAAATTCACGAAAGAATACCAAACTTATAATTGACTCTATCATCTCTCGTCCTCCACAGTTTAAAATCTCAAGGAATGAGACTCGTGGATGCTTAGCCTATTAAATCAAAGTTTTGGGTTTTCGAGTCATCTATAGGATCTTGCAAATTCTTAGACTTTTTCAAGTTCAAAAATCGCATTTTAAAGTTCCCTTGATAAACGACTCTCTAGGATCAATTATAGGAACTTGCGAAAAATTCTTGTTCTTAACCCGTGAGAGTTAAGACTTTCGCGTTTTATAGCTCCCTATATAAAAGCCTAGCAAAACTTGACTTAAACACGTTAAGGATACTAGCTAGAGCAAACTTAGATAAGTAAACTCGGGTTGAATCAGAATGTTCATTACTAAGAAAAATTTAAAACCACTTTATTGAAAATTAATTCTAGCAAGGAGAGAAAATAATCATAACAAAAGAAAATACAACTATACAATTAGGCCAAAATAGATTAAAAATTTTGAAAAATGTCGAAAAATCAAATTTTCCGGTTAAAATGAGGGAAAATTCATGGAAAAGACCGCTTACTTCGATAGAAGTCCCCCTACACTTGATATAAACATTGTCCTCAATGTTTAAGCATGTGGGAGTGAACTCCCCTACACTTATGACATTGTGCACTTTGTTTAAATCTTGCTAAGGAAAGGACAACTAAAGTGAATTCAATGTGAACATATAAGATATGAAATATTGAATCACGAGAGTTTAGGATAGAACTGGGAAGATGGGAACACGGTATCACGGTTTGTCAAAAGTCATCAAGGTTCTCTTTGAAGCTTGAATCCCTGCACAAGATAAGAAACAAGACAACAACACATACGGGGTTCCCCCTACACTTATTATGAAAGCAGTAAAGGATAGATCACGGGTTGCCTCCCGAGAAGCGCTTGTTTTTTATAACCGAGTCACGAGCCTGACTCGACCCAATTTAGTTCATGGGGAACGTGGTGAGGGATGGAATCATCTCATGGGAGATGTCCTCACCAAAGTACAACTTCAAACGCTGGCCATTCACCTTAAAATTAGGCCCATTTGGCTGAGACAGCTCAATGGTGCCATATGGAAAGACTTTGGTGACGGTGAATGGACCAGACCAGCGGCTCTTCAACTTGCCAGAGAAGATCTTCAACCGAGAGTTAAAAAGTAAGACTTGATTACCAACGTGGAACTCTCGGTTCTTAATCCTTGCGTCATGAATGATCTTGGTCTTCTCCTTGTAGATCAGTGAGTTCTCGTAAGCTTCATTCCTTAGTTCGTGGAGCTCGTTGAGTTGAATCTTGCGAAGATCACCGGCTTTGTTGATGTCGAAGTTAGCCCTCTTCAAGGCCCAATACGCCTTATGTTCCAGCTCGATGGGAAGGTGGCATGCTTTCCCGTACACAAGACGATACGGTGTACAACCAATCGGGGTCTTATAAGCGGTACGGAAAGCCCACAGAGCATCATCTAACTTATCAGCCCACGCGGCACGATGCTCTCCCACAGTACGCTCCAAAATTCGCTTCAATCCACGGTTGGAAATCTCGGCTTGACCATTGGTTTGAGGATGATAAGCGGTGGAAAGACGATGATTAACACCGTACTTAGCCATGACTCTTGCAAATTTATCATTGCAAAAATGAGTCCCGCGGTAACTGGTTATAACACGAGGAACGCCGAATCGAGCGAAAATCTGCTTCAAAAAGTTCACAACCACCCTCGCATCGTTCGTAGGGAGAGCCTTAGCTTCAACCCATTTAGAAACGTAGTCAACGGCTACGAGGATGTACTTGTTCCCTTTGGATGATGGAAATGGCCCCATAAAGTCGATGCCCCATACGTCAAAGATTTCACATTCCTGTATGAAATTTTGAGGCATCTCGTCTTTATGTGTGATCTTGCTTTGGCGTTGGCAAGCATCACAATGCTTAACCATTTCGTGAGCGTCACGATAAATGGTGGGCCAATAGAATCCAGAGTCAAACACTTTCTTAGCGGTGTAGTTGGGAACAAAGTGACCACCAGTGGGTCCTTTATGGCAAGCAGCAAGGATTTGCAAAGCTGCTGGTCCATCAACACATCAACGAATGATCAGATCAGCACATTGTTTGAATAGAAAAGAGTAAGTCTTAACATCATTCAAGAACTTCTTCTTTTGTTGGGATGTTAACCCTTTGATGAGAATACCACCCGCTAAGTAGTCTGCAATGTCCGCAAACCACGGGGTGTCATCAAGATTGGAATTTATAGACATTAAGGTCTCAAGGGGAAAGAGTCATTGATTTCTTTGTTCGGATGATCCCCTTGATATGGATCCTCAAGTCTACTCAGATGATCCACGACTAGGTTTTCGGCTCCCTTTTTGTCACGAATTTCAATGTTGAATTCTTGAAGGAGCAAAACCCAACGAAGAAGTCTTGGCTTAGAATCTTGCTTAGTTAACAAGTACTTCAACGCGGAATGGTCGGTATACACGATGGTGGTGGAAAGGACAAGATAGGGGCGAAATTTTTCAAAAGCATAGACAACGGCTAAAAGCTCTTTTTCGGTTGTCGTATAATGCAATTGAGCCCCCGTCATTGTCTTGCTAGCGTAATGAATTGGTTGGAAGTGTTTATTCACTCTTTGGCCCAAAACCGCACCAATAGCAAAGTCGCTAGCATCGCACATCAATTCAAAGGGTAGCTCCCAATTAGGGGTAACCAAGACCGGTGCCTTAGTTAGCTTATCCTTAAGAAGATTGAAGGCTTCGATACACTCTTTAGAAAAAATGAAAGGAGTATCTTTTTCCAAGAGGTGGGTCATCGGGCGAGCGATTTTAGAAAAATCCTGAATGAATCGACGATAGAAGCCCGCATGACCCGGAAAACTTCTCACACCCTTCACGGTTGAAGGTGGAGGTAATTTGGCTATGAAATCTACTTTAGCACGGTCGACTTCAAGACCGGCTTTAGAGATTTTGTGTCCTAGCACAATGCCTTCTTTTACCATAAAATGGCATTTTTCCCAATTCAGAACAAGGCGAGTGTCTTCGCACCGCTTAAGCATACGTTCCAAATTGGCAAGGCAAGAAGAGAAGGAATCCCCAAAGACCGAGAAATCATCCATGAAGACTTCCATGGTTTGCTCAACCATGTCATGGAAGATAGCCAACATGCACCTTTGGAAAGTCCCGGGGGCATTGCATAAGCCAAAAGGCATCCTTTTGTAGGCAAATGTGCCATAGGGACAAGTGAATGTTGTCTTCTCTTGATCTTGGGGATCGATGGGTATTTGGAAATAACCCTAGAAACCATCAAGAAAGCAGTAATATTCATTACCCGCTAAACGTTCAAGCATTTGGTCCATTAAAGGAAGAGGGAAATGATCCTTTCTCGTAGCATCATTGAGTTTGCGATAGTCTATACAAACTCTCCACCCAGTAACGAGACGGGTAGGAATCAACTCGTTGTTTTGATTGGGCACAACGGTGATTCCGCCTTTCTTAGGCACACAATGGACTGGACTAACCCATTGTGAATCTGAAATAGGATAAATCATGCCCGCATCAAGAAGTTTGATAACCTCTTTTTTGATAACGTCATGGATTTTAGGATTCACCCATCGTTGGCTTTGAATTGTGGGCTTAAAGTCGTCCTCCATGAGAATTTTATGTGTGCAAAAGTGAGGATCAATTCCGCGAATATCGGAGATTTTCCATGCGATAGCTCTTTTATGTTTCTTCAACACGGCGATAAGTCGGGATTTTTCTTCTTCTTTCAGGTCCTTCGCGATGATGACTGGTAACTTCTTGTTGTCTTCAAGGAAAACGTACTCTAGATGAGGAGGTAGGTCCTTAAGCTCAAGAGTAGGAGGATCCTCAATAGATGGTGTAACTAATGATGGATCATCATTAGTCACCTCTTTAGGAGAAGGAGGAGAAGACGGGTCTTCATTGAGAAGTCTCTCAATAGTACGAATGTTTTCATCCTAATCGGTGGAAGAATCATCATACTTAAGATCGAGAGGACCCAAGCTAGCTTCGAAATCATCCAAGTCACTTTCTCCAAAAGGAGTCAATGCCGGAGCAATTGAGGCAACGGTCTCAACATTGGGTAGATAAGAAAGAGTACTTTTGCAAGCATCATGAAAATGTTCTTCACAAGCCTCATCGAGAACATCAATAGCATTAACACTCTCATATGAATAAGGTTGCTTAGAAATCTTACCCATGTTGAAGACAATTTTATCGTCACCAACTCTCATGATTATTTCGCCCGCGGCTACATCAATGAGAGTGCGACCGGTCCTCAGGAAGGGACGTCCAACGATTAGTGGAATACGAGGATCCATCTCGTAGTCAACGACAACAAATTCCGCCGGGAAGGTGAATTTGTCAACGCCAACGAAAACGTCTTCGGCTATCCCCACTGGATAAGCAACCGTACGGTTAGCTTATTCCAAGGTCATTTTGGTGGGGACTAGCTCGGGGAGAGATAATTGCTTCCAAACACTTAAAGGCATTAAGTTTATACTGGCACCTAGATCGGCTAGGGCCATGCAATTCTCTACTCCCGGGAAGTTGCAAGGAATCAAGAAGCGACCCGGATCACCAAGTTTGGTAGGCAATTTCCTTAAGAGAACGGCAGAGCAATTCTCAATATGTTGGGTCTGAGAAATGTCAAGAATCTTCTCCTTGTCACTAAGAAGATCTTTAAACATCTTCGTGTATTTAGGCATGTGAGCGAGAGCCTCTACAAAGGAGATGTTAAAATTTAATTGTTTAAACATTTTTAGAAAGTTTGAAACTTGAATATCATCCTTGCTCTTTTGCTTTTCTTTCCTCAACCTTGAAGGATAAGGTATATTGGATGAAGAAGAAGGCTTTAGGGGGGTAGGATCACTCACAACCGCAGGTGGTGGGGAAATGGGGGTAGAAGGCAAAGGAGGTGGGGAAAGTTTCTCTTTTTCCTTGTTCACAATCACGGGTGGAGGTGTAGGAAGCTCGGGTTCCGTATAACCTTTTCCACTATGAGTGGTGATTACTTTCATCTCCCCTCTTGGGTTCGCAACGGTGTTACTCGGAAGAGTACCCGAAGAAGGGGTTGATTACCTTGGAAGAGCGAACCGATCATATCACGTATGTTAAGCGCTTGAGTGCTGAAAGAGTCTCTCATGTCTGCACGAATTTCATTGCTTTGTTTTGCCATGTCATTCCTTAGCTCGGCTCGAATATCGTTCCCTTGTTTCACCATTTCTCCCTTCAAGTTGACGAATTGACTCTGAAGATTCGTCACCATCTCTCTATTAGTCTTCATGAACGTCTCGACGTCTGGATTCAATGCCATCGGTTGATTGAGAGGTGGAGCTTGGTAAGCTTGAGAATTTCCTTGAGTTGGGTATCGGTTTCTTTGGGATTGATATTGATTGTTAGCACGAGGTTGGGATTGGTTGTTTCGGTTATAGCTTTGTTGTTGGTTTTGGTTTGGAGGAGGGAAACCGGGTGGAGAAAGATAGTTGTTTGAACGATAACTTAGCAAGCTACGGTCTCCTTGAGGACGAGCTTGATAGCCTCCCGTGGGATAAGTACCGTAAGCCGCGTTAACGTTTTCAGAAAAATTGCCTTGAGTAGAAGGACAATCATTGTAAGAACGAGGACCACCACATGTGTCACAAGAAATAGCAACGGCTTTAGCTTGTTGAAAGTGGTTTGTGGCCATGGTCATGAAATTCTTGTTCATCTCTGCGATTTGTTGGGTAAGTTCGGTTATCTCGGGATTGGAAGTAGTAGAAGAAACATTGACTCTCGAATTAGATCTTGAGGATGCGGATGAATCCCAATTCTTGTGGTGAGTAGTCATGTTTTCAATCAACTCTCTACACTCCTCCGGTCTCCTTTTCATAAAAGTACCACCGGCGGCGGCATTGATCGTGTCACGATCACGAAAAGTGAGACCATTGTAGAAAGTATCAATGAGAGTGACGGGGAGCATGTTGTGATTTTGACAGCGGTCGATCAAATCATTGTATCGTTCCCAAGCATCAAAGAGCGATTCATCATTGTCTTGCATGAATCCACTAATTTGGTTACGAAGGCTTGTGACCATGGATGGTTGGAAGTAGCGCGACAAAAAGCGTTGAGTCATGTCATTCCAAGTATGAATAGAATTCTTTGGGAGACGGTCAAACCATTTTTCGGCATGGTGAGAAAGCGAGTGGGGGAATAGTTGAAGGCGAAGGTCATCCATAGAAACACCAGGGGACTTCATGCTTTGGGTGATGGTAATGAATTTGTCGAGGTGTTTGTTGGCCTCATCATCCGGAATTCCGTGAAATGGGTTAGTTTGCACATGTTGGATCATGTGATGCTTCAACGAAAACTCCTGAGCCGTGATGTGCATCGGCGCAATCGGGCCTCCGCGTCCGTTCATGGTGAGTTGACACAATTCCTCCATTGTTCGTAGATCAGGTAGGGGAACATTGTTGTTGTTGTTGTTATTCAAATTGGGTAGAGGTGGGTTGTTATTATTGTTATTCACACCAGCCATATCTAAATGTTCATGAGTCTCGGGCTCAGAATAATTTGAAGATCTAGTACGCATACACCTGCAGAAGAAAAATATACACATAGAATATCTATATAATCTTTTTGGTGCAAAACCTTTGGTAAAGAATTGCTTTTAATGATTTTTCAATGTTTTTGTATTTTATGAAGAATTTTATATTTTTTAGGGTTTTTGAAAGTTTTTGAAGCAAGGAAAATAACGTTCAAAGAGCGGATCCCAAAATTCAATGCGTCTCTCACTAGAAACCGTTAATCTTAACGAAAAGAGCCGGCAGCGGCGCCATTTAATACTAGGCTTTTACCCCAAGTATAAAATCTTATCATCCGAATCTTTTCGAACTGATTACCAGTCTAAAGTGCGACTCAATTTCCTTTTGGTGAACAAGTGAATGGTTTGGTTTAGTTATCTAATTTTTAAACTAAATGCAAGTAATTAGAGTTGTCGTTGAGTAAAATGGAAATCTTAGAATTAAACTACAAATAAAATCTTGCAACCTAGGAAACAAAAATGTAAATGATGTTTAAAATATACTAAGACAAAAGGTGGGAAAGAGTAAATTTGAAACTTAGGAAAATAGAACAAAGACTAAAATAAATGCGCACTGCGATCGCACTCAGATCACAACCATTCCATCGCAACTCCATCGTAACCTTCCATCGTAACTTACCATCGTAACCTAATCGCAATGGGGATCGTACCCACCAATCGCACTCAATGCGATTACAACAAAAAGGACTCGATCGTACTCACTAGTACGATGGGAGAGGCGATCGTACTACCAGATCGCAAACACGATCGCAATGAGTGATCGTGGTCTTTGATCGTGGTTCCGGATCGTAACAAACCTATCACAATCAATGCGATCAAAGAAGGGAGGAGAAACCCGATCGCACCCCAGATCGCAATAGGTGATCGTGGTTGTGGATCGTACCAGGGAAGGAACCAGATCGCAGCTATGCAATCGTAATCAGATCGGGACCAAGTAAAACCCTCCTAAGATGGCAGAGGCGTCCAAAAGGGAAATAAGCTCAAGCCAATAAGCAGTAACAAATAAGCATTTTCAAACTTAATAAAGAGTAAACAAGCACGAATTCTAAAACTTTTGAAATCTAAAACATTCAAACTTCCATAAAACGGATTTAAGAACAATAAATCTTTTAGAAAAACTTAAAAAGTAAATAAGCCAAATAATCAAATAAGCCAATAAGCATGAAGAGCTTATAGCTTATACGTTCAAAAGCTTATGTAGAATAAGAAAGCTTAACCTTTTAATCACGAAACACCAAAATCAATACGAATCGAGAACCATTCGGATCAACCATGAACTTTCGGATTAAGAACAAAGTAAAATAAAGAAAGGTAGAAAGAGATTAAACAACAAAAAGCTTAACTTGAATTAGATTGATGAAATCCAAATACAAAAGTGATTCAAACCTTAAATTTGAAAGAAAAGAATGAAACTTAGTGAGAGAAAGTTGGAAACTTTCTCTCTCTAAAACTAGAAAAGAAAGAAAAATATGAAAAAACTAAAACTAGCTAACTACCCTCCTAATGTGATTAGGAGGGTATTTATAGGGAAGTGGGAAGTGCATGTGTGGTGCTTCCTTCTTTCTTTTTCTTCTCGACTCGATTTAATTCATTTGTCTTTCTCGATGTCGTCTCGGGATTAATTAAACTCGTCTTAACATTTCTTCATTTATTTAGACTCGAGTTCTTCGAATTCATTAAACTTCCGTCTTTAGACTTGTTCTTCGATAAATCTTCAGAATAGGTCTTGGACATCCGTCTTTTAAGCACTCTTGATCTTTTGACTTTGTCGTTTCTCGTTTTCTTCGATAAAAGCCCGTGAAAGCCCGTGTTTTCTTC
The DNA here is from genome assembly GCA_025667525.1 of Glebionis coronaria. NCBI lineage: Eukaryota > Viridiplantae > Streptophyta > Magnoliopsida > Asterales > Asteraceae > Glebionis > Glebionis coronaria. The sequence goes on along the minus strand of CM046880.1, from coordinate 251,441,133 downwards.
CTTTTTCATTTTTTGGTCCTAAAACACAATAAAAACACAAACCACGCATAATTCCGACTTTTACGACATAAAATACACGTTATGGTCTTGTTATTATTGGAAATAAGTGGTAAAATGATAAGTGTTTTCACACTTATTAATAACTAATGCCCGAACTCTCATATGAGGGTCTGTTTCCTTACGACTTAAAGCATCAACAACCACATTTACTTTACCGGGGTGGTATTTGATCTCGCAGTCATAGTCACTCAACAACTCAATCCAACGGCGTTGTCTCATGTTCAGCTCCTTCTGATCCAATATGTGTTGCAAACTTTTATTGTCAGTATGCACTGTGCACTTTGTTCCGTATAGGTAATGTCTCCAGATTTTGAGAGCAAAAACTACGGATCCAAGTTCTAGATCGTGAGTGGTGTAATTCTTCTCATGCTTCTTCAGTTGTCTTGAAGCGTAGGCAATCAATTTCATCCTCTACATCAATACTGCTCCTATACCTTTATGTGAAGCATCACAGTATAAAACGAAATCATCTTTGCCTTCAGGCAAGGCTAATATAGGTGCACTGCACAACTTCTGCTTGATTAGTTGAAAAGCTGATTCTTCCTTCTCTCCCCAATCGAACTTTATTCCTTTCTGTGTGAGTTTGGTCATTGGCTTGGCTATTTTGGAAAAATCTTCAATGAATCTGCCGTAGTACCCGACAAGGCCTAGAAATTGGCGGATCCCTGTCGGTGATTTAGGAGATACCCTATCCTTGACAGATTCGACTTTGCTGGATCTACGTGAATACCATCACAATCGATGACATGGCCGAGGAATTGCACTCTGGAAATCCAGAATTCACATTTGGAGAATTTAGCATAGAGCTGCTCCTCCTTGAGTACCTTTAGTACTTGTGCAAGGTGTTCCCCGTGTTCTTGTTCGTTCTTGGAATAAATGAGTATATCGCCAATGAAGACTATCACGAATTTATCCAGGTAGGGTCTGCACACACGGTTCATAAGGTCCATGAAAATAGTTGGTGCATTGGTCAGCCCACATGGCATAACATGGAATTCCTAATGACCGTAACGGGTTCTAAAAGCTGTTTTTGGAATATCTTCCTCCCTGACCCGTAGCTGATGGTATCCAGATCTCAAGTCAATCTTGGAATACACACTTAACCCTTGCAGTTGGTCAAATAGGTCGTCAATGCGAGGAAGCGGATAACGATTCTTCACAATTAGCTTATTCAGTTCCCTGTAATCGATGCACATTCGAAAAGAACCGTCTTTCTTTTTGACAAACAACACAGGAGCTCCCCATGGTGAGGAACTGGGTCGAATGAATCCTTTGTTAGATAGTTCCTGGAATTGTTCAGCTAGTTCTTTCATCTCTGATGGTGCCAACCGGTATTGAGCTTTGGCTACAGGTGCAGCTCCGGGAATCAAGTCGATTTGAAATTCCACTTGTCGGGTCGGTGGTAAGCCTGGCAACTCATCAGGAAAGACTTCTGGAAAATCTCGGACGATGGGTACGTCCTTGATTTCCTTCTTCTCGGGCTTGTCCTCTTCATCTGTTTGAGAAATATGGGCCAAGAAGATAGGACATCCTCTCAAAAAATATTTCTGAGCTTTAGTACAAGAGATAACACTAAGTCTAGTGTCAGTGAGGTCGGTATTACTGATGCGGTATTTTTGTACACTTTATTTTAGGAAAAACAAAGCGACAAAAGCGGGTAAGTATTAAGTATCACGTTTTGTGAAAAACGTGAATACTCGTCGTCGAGTTCGTTCTCGAGGAGGTATGGTGTTTAAGCCAAAGATATAGACGTTATTTATTCGAGTGATTTTCGTTTATGAAAAGAAGAAAAGAAAAGAAAACGGATGTGGATTACGCTCAAAACGGTCGAAAACGCTCAAACATACGAACGTGAAAACGCGACCAAACGAAATTTTTTACCTAAAAAATAATTAAAAATTACCAAAAAGTTATAAAAATTCTAATTAAAAGACGAAAAAATTTGAAAACTTTTTAATTAATGAATATTAATTTTTAAAATTAAATAAAAATCCTAAAAAAATAAAATAACTAAGAAAAAGACAATATAAAAACTTTTAAAATTTACGAAAGCAAATTTATTTTTTCTACATTCTAAATGACAAAATCAAATTTAAATAAAAAGAATTATATTTTTTTGACTTTTCAATAATTTTCTATGAATTAAAAACAATTAAACTTAAAATAATGATAAAAAAATAAAAGACAAAAGGAAAAAATGTAAAACCAATTTTATAAAATCTGAAACTATAAGTAGAAGGTAAGAAAAATGATAATCACTAAATAAGCTATACTAATAAGCCCAGAATTAGAAAATAAGCTACGGTTATATAAAAGATACAAGAAAATAAAAAACAGTATAAAGGAAAAATAAAGGAAAGTAGTAACCAAAAGAGACAATAGATGAGATGGTATAAAGGAGGGGGTGTTATGTCTGTTCACTTTGCGTGGTCAAGGGTTCAAACTTTACGGTTGGCAGTTTTCTGTTTTTTTCCTATTATTATCTTAGACAAAATAAAACAAACCATTAAATAAAATATGACAGAAAGTATTAACAAAATGTTGAAGGAGCACAAATGGTTGTCGTGTGTGCTACTGTGTCTGCTTTCGGTTTGTGGTCAGGGGTTCAACACCCAGGGACTGCACTTTTTGGCAGAATGTTATGTTTTGGACAACATATTCTTTTCTTATTGTGGAGTGACTATAAGCAACGTAAAAAAACACACAAATAAGGAGGAGTTCACAAATTCAACAAGCAAAAACGACAAATCCAACCCAACATATATCAAAAAACAGTAACAACAGCCTATTAGAGGTTATAAATATGAACTTGGGGCTTATTTTTTTAGGCACTAAAAAGCTACAAATCATTGATATAACTCAAAACATATTTAAACTTATGTGCACAGTGGACCACAGAATTGCAACAGCATGCACGCTTTCTTGTTTAAGCCAGTTTGGTTTACTCTTTGTCTTGGGTGAATTTTGCTGGTATGGACATTAAGCAAAAACACAATACATACACAGATCAAAACTCTCAAACTTACACTTAACACGCCACCAATTGCATACACAAATGACAGCAGGTTACTTGTTTACTTGTGCTTCTCTCGTTTTACTTTCTCTTTGGTTCTACTGTTTGGTCTTGGACAAAAGGGCACAAGTATAATAAACTTCAAACCAAATACACTAATACGCCAAATCAAACCGCTAAGTTTAGTGCTTTTATATGCACAGTGAACATCATGTCACTTTTTTCACCTTTTGGTTTAAGGTTGTTGTGTGTTAGTTATGTATGCACACATACACCTCACACAAAGCAAACACCACACACTCAATGACGACTAATCACACACCATAAATCAGCAGGTCACACGTTTCAACTTAAGTTCACACGGCAAGTTGCACCTTTTCTACTTGGGTTCTCTTGGTTTACTCGTCAGCACAGTGAACAACACCACACGCAAGCTCACTTACTAAACTTTCAATAATCACAAATTACGCCACTGTTTGGGGCTTGTGCGCAGTGAGTACAAAGCCAAGCAGGTTAAGCCAAAAGTCAAATAGGTCAGCACACATATAAGTTGTGAACAACTAACAAGAACAGTTGTTGCTTGCATAGATAATGGGCTTAAGGGTGCTTACTAGCTTATGAATAAGCTGTAGAAAAAAACTATAAATCCCAAACCCTCTTGAGCACTACTCCTAAACTACTTACCTACTGAATTTTGGATCTTGAATCCTCGAATTAAACCCACAGGGGCTGCTGACGTTTTTTAGCTCATAATAGACCAAAAGTAAGAAAAAATAAAGTGCCCAAGTTTGTAAAAAAAACAAAACTTATACAATAGATCCACCAAACTATTAAAATATCAGATAATAAACTTAGTAATACAAAAAACTATGTCAAACATCATGAAAATAAGACGGATCGATACCCACAAGTAATTTTTTTAGAAAATGAACAACAAAAGTGATTGTTGATTTTTGATCAATCTAAATGAACCAAAAGCTGACATCAACTTAAAATAACTTTTTAAAAACGATGCAATCGATCTTTATCTCACTCTAAGCACAAAACAGGCCTAAAACTTACCCTTAGGCAGATTTATAAGCAAAATGCAAAACCAAATTTTCTAACTTAAATCCTCAAATCTTTTGCAAAAATCTGACTATCCTAGACCTTTATGGTGTATGCAGAGCTAAGAAGACCTTGGTGGTCAATTACCACTCAATAACCAACTGTCCCAAACATACTTTAAAAGTTTAGAAAGATTTTTACCAAAGGATTCTATGTTTTAAAACTCTTTACACTTCCAAGATTAACACAACAAATGTTTCGAATAACACATTTCACACATAAATCAAACAACTTTCCCTTCATGATTATCACCAAATCATACATTCAACAATGAATTGGCAGAAAGTATAGAAAAGGGACGAAAATGTGTACCTCCAAGGCATACATCCATCCCTTGGCATGGTCGAGCTTATGTGCTAGCGTAAAAGCACAAGCTTCCCGAACCTGCTAAGAAAAATAAACATGAAACAAACAATAATAATAACCACTGATTTTTCTAACTTTTCTTGAAACAAATGCTTTCTTTTGAACTTTTTCACAAACTTTCTCCTCAAACTTTTATCAACACTTTAACAACACTAGAAACCAGAAGTTTGGAACAAATTTTCAGAAAGACACCAACTTTTCAATCTTAGAAAAAAGGAATTGCAGCTTTTTTAAAAACATGAACTCAAACCTAAAATTAATATTGTGGAACTCAGATATTAGCTAATAAAAATACCAACTTCATTCATAGAAAAAGGAATTACAATTTTCCTACAAAAAACACCAACTTTTTATAAATAAAAGGAATTACAATTTTTAGCTAATTCTGGAACAAAGGGTCACTTACAAACCAAGGACTCCTTTTATACTACACTACTGATCTTTCTAGAACAAGAATAAAAAAATATAAGTGGCAAACCCTAGCTGACGATTTTCCAAGAATACCCTTGGAAGATGCTATGAAATATCCACTGTTGATGCTTGAATTTGAAGCTGGTCCTGGTCAATCTCTGCTATTAGCATGTGATATGGTAGTTCTTGAAACAATCTTGATCCTTCATTATGTTTTGGGGAACAAGGAATCCTCTAGGTTCGTTGATCTTGCTGCAACACTTTGTCATCTTCTCAAAAATTTCCCTCATGTGAGCTGTGGTAGGGACCACAAGCTGAGCTGGTGATGTACAGACCATGTGTGTATGTTGGGAGATAGGTGAATTAAGTTTCCCCAAGGTCAATTCATAAAAACCCTTTATTATGAATTATTAATTCATGGGGATTAGAGTTAGGGTTTATGTTGTGGGAATGGGGATTAGGGGTGGGGGGTGTGTCGTATAAAACATTTGTTTAAAATGTTATTAACTGACGTGGGATGAAAAGTTGTGGAGTTGGACCGGGTTTTAGGGCAATTGGGTAGGGGTTTGGATTTGGGTGGGTTTAGGGTGACAGGGCAGGTTTCTATTGGTAAGTTTAAGTTTTGTGTTTGGCAGGATACCCCCTTCACTTTTCTAAAAATCTTTATACAAGGTTTAATCAGCTTATAGCACATTTCCTTTTGAAAGAACTTTGACCCATTTGTCAAATTTGGCGCATTCATTTTGCAAACTTTTCATAAGGACCATATATATAATTAGGGCAATCTTCAAGGGCTCATAATGTAAATTCTTGACATTTTAGGGACCACAATGCAATTTTTGAGTTTTGCAAGGGTATAAAATGCCAAGTCTTCAAAAGATGAGGGACCAATTTTGACAATCTTCGAAACTTCAAGGACCACTTTGGAAATTCATGATTTGGGTTCGGTTCATTGTGCGGCTTTATTTCCCGTGTTCGTTTTTTATTGATTCTTGTGATCTTTTTGTCTTTTCATCGATATCCGTTCCTAAAATACACAAGACACAAATACAAGCATATATAGGGGTATTTCGATGATATTTTAAGCGTTTTAAGCCCGATTTGGACTATGAGACTATGTATAATTACAGTCTCATCACTCCCCCATTCTAAACCATTGCCGTGTCCTCACACAATGCTAGAATTAAGTATCTTAGCACCTCCAAAATTCATTTTATGATGACATTTATTGAAGACGTAAATTTAAATATACTACTACACGCGTTTTAGACATAATGTATTGTTTTCATCACGATTAAGTGACTTTTGGGATCATAGAACAAGAACACGTGAATGCTTCGTTAGATATAATTTGATCGTCCTCGATTTTCACCCAATTCCATGCTAAGCGTGTAACGAGATCATTGTTATTATAAGTTAGCAACACGATCATATCTCATGAGTGTTAATTACGAACATAAACTCCCTTATTCCTAATTGGTATGTTTTATATTTTATTTTGTCTTAATGATCACGAGGATACATCATTGACTTATGCGTGAATAGAGATTAAGTCTAAAAATAGAGTCTTAACGGTGTAATCAAAATCATTAAATTAATAATTCACCCTAATAGACAACGATGTCAAAAAATTAAGTCAACAAGAAGGATCGATAAACACGGTTTTATAACGGTTTTGAACATGACTTATTACCAAGACTTTTATTATCCGCCTCATCATCGGTGATTTATTATCATGGTTTACCTCCATCTTTTATTCAACTTCGCCATGAAGCTTTTATTATGACTTTGGTCTTGCCCTTGTCTTTTATTATCCGCCATCATCGGTGGTTTTATTACGACTTGACGTATATCCTCACGCTAAAGCGAATTTTGGATCTTTAAAGCTTCAAAGATTAAGGCTTGATTCACTTTCAATTTGGGCATAGATTTTTCGGCCTTGTGAGCTTCAAATTTTGCTTAATTTAGGTGAGCACTTGAAATCTTATTATTGGGTGAAGCCTTTGATTATTCGGGTGCCAATACTTCAAAACCGTGACGCTGGCGATACCTTAATGTTTTCCCAATTTAATTACATGGAAGCTACTAAAACAAATTAGAAACCAACAATAGTGACTAAACCGCTAAATCAATATTTATTAACAATTTGTTATATAAAAGTGTGGGGAGAATAAGCTAATAATTACTACACATGAGATCGTGAAAGATTACGAGACTTATACATAACTCTATCATTTCTCGTCCTCATTTAAGAGACACGCACGGTCGAGTCAAAAATTACTCTTATTCTCACCATCGGAAAACCTACATTCGTGTCTTAAACACTTATGAAAAACAAGAAAAATTTTAAAATATGGCCATTTTAGCCTTATTTGCAACAAAACGATAGCAAAAAGATGAAATTTTGCATTGCGTTTGACGTAAGCAACGTGAATTATCTACTCACCCCCCATACTAAAGTTAAACATTGTCCTCGATGTTTCGAGTCTAGGGGTGCAAACACCCCCATACTAGAGACGTAGTCGAATGCTTAATCTCGAGCATGGAAAGGGTAAAACGAATAACCTAAAAGCCGTTTATGAATTATGCTAATAAGATAAACGTTAGAACATAAAAGGATATCATCGGATATCGGAATCTCCAAAGGCAACGATCGAAGCTCGAGTGCTACGTAAAACGAACACGAGAGGCTTCAATGATGTCGATGTACCTAATGAATCACAATCACGAACAACCACGGAACAAAGGTTGGAAGGGCACAAATCCCCTCACATTAAACTAATTAGAAAGCAATAATATGTACATGGATAAGCATGGGTCTCCCCCACGAGGCACCTTTTTTTTTGATAACCGAGTCAAAAGCTCGACTCGAATCCCCATAAATGTGATCATTTAGGGATAATTATGGTTTGGTCATTTTTGTGGGGCTTACATGTAATCAAGGCCCAAAAGCAACCGTGAATAAAGGCAAAGCCTTTATACCGGGATCAAAGATCGTGTCTTCGTTTTCGGATGATAAACGAAGCAACACGACTTCAAGCATCATCGTCCCAAAGGGACACAAGAAAATAGAATGAGAAGAGAAGGGTGGGACATTGGGTGGGCAAAAAAATCGAGTTACTCGAGGTAAACTCATACCGTAAGTGTAGAAGGATCTTCTAGTGACTACTTCGGTAAAAGACCGAGATTTTATCTTAAACGTGATACCGGGGTCAAAAATCTCGTCCTCGGTGGAGAAGTGTGAGGAAAAAAATGGGGCTTCCCCCACACTAGGTCCACACAAAACGTCGTCAAAAGAAGTAGACGCGTTTGTAGCAAGTTCAATTAAACGAGGTGATGACGGAGTTATCTTTGGAAAATCTTTAAAATTGATTTTAAACTCATTGTTATGAAAACCCAAGTTGATTAAATTGAAAATGTTTGGTGTTTCCAAAATAATTCTAGGCACACTTAAAATTTTCACATTTATCTTGAAGGCGAGAGGAGGATTTGAATTTTTAAAACGTGAATCGATTAATAAAACATCCCCCTCCGGGCTAACGCGACGGTCCTCATCAAACTCGAAAATCGAAGGCGGGTTTTCAAGTATACGTTTGATCTCGGAAAAATCGCCATCGGGATCAAAAACGTCTTCTCTTCCTCGTGGAAGAGGTTTGGAAATCAATTTATCGATAGTCGAGTCGCTAGCTTCAATCGTCGTGAAACTAGGAATAGAAGGCTCTTCGATTGAAGATTCTGCCTTTGTCGTTTCGACCTCGACATCGAAAAACGTATCGATGTGAGCAAGGCCATCGGTGGACTTCTCACACGATAAATCCAAAATCTCACTCGGTGTAGGATTAGGAGTAAAAGGCTCGTCTCGTGACGATTTTGCCTTGACGGTTTCAACTTTGTCCTTCGAATGGATCGAATGTGGGTTTTCAAACATTTTAGCAAAATTACTAAAACGTCCCTTCGGAATTAATTTTCGTTCATCTTGTAAAAACGAGGGTTCAACGATTTCCTTTAAAACCTTTTCACATTTTTCTTTTTCAAAATCATTTAATGGAATTTCTTCGTCAAAAATAAGTGTATATTGATTTAGAAAATCCTCAATAATTTCATCCTCATTAGAAAAACTAGGTTTAGAAGGTACAAGATTCAACGTCCCTAAGTATCCTACAAGTTTTTTCCTTTGGTTTATTTTTAAAAACATTTTTCAAAACTTCGTTAGATGACGTTTTCGTTTCCTCTACGTTTTTGCAAGACGACGAAGGTAGCACGACTCTAAAATTCGAGAGATATGGATCAATACGAGACGTACGAGTTTTAGGAGTCGATAAGGCTTTAACCTCTCCCTCGGAATTAGGATTGGTGTTGTTGACGAAGAATTAAATTTTTCCATTAAGCCCTCGACTATTAAAAGAATTTTATCTTTCTTATTAGCATGATTTTCCTTAATTTTATCCACGTATCCCTTCCACATCTCTTGACTTTGGTCATACAAACGTTGTTGCTCTTCAAAAAGGGTATCATAATCATTTTCCATTTTTTTGAAAGTTTCCCTTTGGGTTGCCATTTGTTTATTACAAGTTTCCTTAAGGCTTGTCATTTGTTCTTCTATCATCGTTAATTTTTCATTATTTCGTCTCACAAAATCATTAAAGGCATTATGAATAGACTCATCATTGCAATTAAAAGACGGATCATATGACGAATAAAACGAAGACGACCGGTGACCTTGGTCGTAAGATTGAAAATTGTTACCATGATCACGTGGAGCGGAGTTATAGATATAACCCCCTCGACCTCCAATAACCTCACAATTAAAACAATTGGTCCCATCGGGCGGGCCTCCACAATATGGACACGAATAATATCCACCATCATTCGACATGATGCAACGACAAAGACGATTCGAGAATTAAACCTTATAGAGGGTGAAAGAAAAGAATTATAAAAATAGAGGGAAAAAAAATCGAAGAATCTTTTTGTGTTTTTGGTTTTTTAAATTTTTTGGAATTTTGGTGTATTACGTAGAAATTAATCTACAAAAACTATCCACTAATCAAAGGTCTCGATTAATGAATCCAAGAAGAATGAAGGTAATTACGTGAAGTAAAAACCCTCGTCGACTTTGAAACGTTGGCGGAACGCCAAAACGTTTCGAGGTTCAATAATTAAAACTCACAAAAATAGATTAATAATACTTGATGTGGCGAACCCCTAATTAATAGTCACTTTCAAAATACGCACAAGCGAGCGGAGAAAACGAGGCGGCGCGAAGCACTTAAGAGCCTTTTTTCCTTAGGTCATGAAATACAACCGCCTTATACCCACCTTATAGTTTGTATTTATCGAGATTAAATCAATTAAGAGTATTTATCTATTTTGCCTTTGCTTTCGTTTGAATTCGATACAACAATAGTGACCGGAACGCTCAACTATTGAGGTGCGATTTCTCGCGTATTTGGATAATTATTGTGTATTAATTGTTCTACGTAAATACAATATAGTATGCACAATAAAAAACGAGAAAACGATTTTGTGTTAATAGAGTTCTATTTAACACTATTTATTTTGTATGGCTAATAGTACAGAAAAATAAAAAGAAGTATTTACGATAAAACATAAACACTCAAACAAAAACGATAAATAAGTATGGCTAAACAAACCTCCCCGGCAGCGGCGCCATTTGGTGATGCGGTATTTTTGTACACTTTATTTAGGAAAAACAAAGCGACAAAAGCGGGTAAGTATTAAGTATCACGTTTTGTGAAAAACGCGAATACTCGTCGTCGAGTTCGTTCTCGGGGAGGTATGGTGTTTAAGCCAAAGATATAGACGTTATTTATTCGAGTGATTTTCATTTATGAAAAGAAGGAAAGAAAAGAAAACGGACGTGGATTACGCTCAAAACGGTCGAAAACGCTCAAACATACGAACGTGAAAACGCGACCAAACGAAAAATTTTACCTAAAAAATAATTAAAAATTACCAAAAAGTTCTAAAAATTCTAATTAAAAAGAAAACGTAAACTAAAAAATTTGAAAACTTTTTAATTAATTAATATTAATTTTTAAAATTAAATAAAAATCCTAAAAAAAAATAAAATAACTAAGAAAAGACAAAATAAAAACTTTTAAGATTTACGAAAGCAAATTATTTTTTCTACATTCTAAATGACAAAATAAAATTTAAAAAAAAAGAATTATGTTTTTTTACTTTTCAATAATTTTTTATGAATTAAAACAATTAAAACTTAAAATAATGATAAACAAATAAAATACAAAAGGAAAAATGTAAAACCAATTTTATAAAATCTGAAACTATAAGTAGAAGGTAAGAAAAATGATAATCACTAAATAAGCTATATTAATAAGCCCAGAATTAGAAAATAAGCTACGGTTATATAAAAGATACAAGAAAATAAAAAACAGTATAATGGAAAAATAAAGGAAAGTAGTAACCAAAAGAGACAATAGATGAGATTGTATAAAGGAGGGGTGTTGTGTTTGTTCACTTTGCGTGCTCAAGGGTTCAAACTTTGCGGTTGGCAGGTTTCTTTTTTTTTCTTTTATTATCTTAGACGAAATAAAACAAACCATTAAAGAAAATATGACAGAAAGTATTAACAAAATGTTGAAGGAGCACAAATGGTTGTTGTGTGTGCTACTGTATCTGCTTTCGGTTTGTGGTCAGGGGTTCAACACCCAGGGACTGCACTTTTTGGCAGAATGTTATGTTTTGGACAGCAGATTCTTTTCTTGTTGTGGAGTGACTATAAGCAACGTAAAAAAAACACACAAATAAGGAGGAGTTCACAAATTCAACAAGCAAAAACGACAGATCCAACCCAACATATATCAAAGAACAGTAACAGCAGCCTATTAGAGGTTATAAATATGAACTTAGGACTTATTTTTTAGGCACTAAAAAGCTACAAATCATTGATATAACTCAAAACATATTTAAACTTATGTGCACAGTGGACCACAGAATCACAACAGCATGCACACTTTCTTGTTTAAGCTAGTTTGATTTACTCTTTGTCTTGGGTGAATTTTGCTGGTATGGACATTAAGCAAAAACACAATACGTACACAGATCAAAACTCTCAAACTTACACTTAACACGCCACCAATTGCATACACAAATGACAGCAGTTTACTTGTTTACTTGTGTTTCTCTCGTTTTACTTTCTCTTTGGTTCTACTGTTTGGTCTTGGACAAAAGGGCACAAGTATAATAAACTCCAAACCAAATACACTAATACGCAAAATCAAACCGCTAAGTTTAGTGCTTTTATATGCACAGTGAACATCATGTCACTTTTTTCACCTTTTGGTTTAAGGTTGTTGTGTGTTAGTTATGTATGCACACGTACACCTCACACAAAGCAAACACCACACACTCAATGACGACTAATCACACACCACAAATCAGCAGGTCACACGTTTCAACTTAAGTTCACACGGCAGGTTGGAACTTTTCTACTTGGGTTCTCTTGGTTTACTCGTCAGCACAGTGAACAACACCACACGCAAGCTCACTTACTAAACTTTCAATAATCACAACTCACGCCACTGTTTGGGGCTTGTGCGCAGTGAGTACAAAGCCAAGCAAGTTAAGCCAAAAGTCAAATAGGTCAGCACACATATAAGTTGTGAACAACTAACAAGAACAGTGGTTGCTTGCACAGACAATGGGCTTAAGGGTGCTTACTAGCTTATGAATAAGCTGTAGACAAAAACTATAAATCCCAAACCCTCTTGAGCACTACTCCTAAACTACTTACCTACTGAATTTTGGATCTTGAATCCTCGAATTAAACCCACAGGGGCTGCTGACGTTTTTTAGCTCATAATAGACCAAAAGTAAAAAAAAAATAAAGTGCCCAAGTTTGTAAAAAAACAAAACTTATACAATAGATCCACCAAACTATTAAAATATCAGATAATAAACTTAGTAATACAATAAACTATGTCAAACATCGTGAAAATAAGACGGATCGATACCCACAAGTAAGTTTTTCATAAAATGAACAACAAAGGAGATTGTTGATTTTTGATCAATCTAAATGAACCAAAAGCTGACATCAACTTAAAATAACTTTTTAAAAACGATGCAATCGATCTTTATCTCACTCTAAGCACAGAACATGCCTAAAACTTACACTTAGGCAGATTTATAAGCAAAATGCAAAACAAAATTTTCTAACTTAAATCCTCAAATCTTTTGCAAAAATCTGACTATCCTAGACCTTTAAGGTGTATGCAGAGCTAAGAAGACCTTGGTGGTCAATTACCACTCAATAACCAACTGTCCCAAACATACTTTAAAAGTTTAGACAGATTTTTACCAAAGGATTCTATGTTTTAAAACTCTTTACACTTCCAAGATTAACACAACAAATGTTTCGAATAACACATTTCACACATAAATCAAATAACTTTCCCTTCACATAATCACCAAATCATACATTCAACAATGAATTGGCAGAAAGTATAGAAAAGGGACGAAAATGTGTACCTCCAAGGCATACATCCATGCCTTGGGATGGTCGAGCTTATGTGCTAGCGTAAAAGCACAAGCTTCCCGAACCTGCTAAGAATAATAAACATGAAACAAACAATAATAATAACCTCTGATTTTTCTAACTTTTCTTGAAACAAATGCTTTCTTTTGAACTTTTTCACAAACTTTCTCCTCAAACTTTTATCAACACTTTAACAACACTAGAAACCAGAAGTTTGGAACAAATTTTCAGAAAGACACCAACTTTTCAATCATAGAAAAAAGGAATTACAGCTTTTTTAAAAACTTGAACTCAAACCTAAAATTAATATTATGGAACTCAGATATTAGCTAATAAAAATACCAACTTCATTCATAGAAAAAGGAATTACAATTTTCCTACAAAAAACACCAACTTTTTATAAATAAAAGGAATTACAATTTTTAGCTAATTCTGGAACAAAGGGTCACTTACAAGCCAAGGACTCCTTTTATACTACACTACTGATCTTTCTAGAACAAGAATAAAAAAATATAAGTGACAAACCCTAGCTGATGATTTTCCAAGAATACCCTTGGAAGATGCTATGGAATATCCACTGTTGATGCTTGAATTTGAAGCTGGTCTTGGTCAATCTCTTCTATTAGCATGTGATATGGCAGTTCTTGAAACAATCTTGATCCTTCATTATGTTTTGGGGAACAAGGAATCCTCTAGGTTCGTTGATCTTGCTGCAACACTTTGGAATCTTCTCAAAAATGTCCCTCATGTGAGCTGTGGTAGGGACCACAAGCTGAGCTGGTGACGTACAGACCATGTGTGTATGTTGGGAGATAGGTGAATTAAGTTTCCCCAAGGTCAATTCATAAAAACCCTTTATTATGAATGATTAATTCCTGGGGATTAGAGTTAGGGTTTATGTGGTGGGAATGGGGATTATGGGTGGGGGGTGTGTCGTATAAAACATTTGTTTAAAATGTTATTAACTGACGTGGGATGAAAAGTTGTGGAGTTGGACCGGGTTTTAGGGTAATTGGGTAGGGGTTTGGATTTGGGTGGGTTTAGGGTGACATGGCAGGTTTCTATTGGTAAGTTTAAGTTTTGTGTTTGGAAGGATACCCCCTCACTTTTTTAAAAATCTTTATACAAGGTTTAATCAGCTTATAGCACATTTCCTTTTGAAAGAACTTTGACCCATTTGTCAAATTTGGCACATTCATTTTGCAAACTTTTCATAAGGACCAAATATGTAATTAGGGAAATCTTAAAGGGCTCATAATGTAAATTCTTGACAGTTTAGGGACCACAATGCATTTTTTGAGTTTTGCAAGGGTATAAAATGCCAAGTCTTCAAAAGATGAGGGACCAATTTTGACAATCTTCAAAACTTCAAGGACCATTTTAGAAATTCATGATTTGGGTTCGGTTCATTGTGCGGCTTCTTTTCCCGTGTTTGTTTTTTATTGATTCTTGTGATCTTTTTGTCTTTTCCTCGATATCCGTTCCTAAAATACACAAGACACAAATACAAGCATATATAGGGGTATTTCGATGATATTTTAAGCGTTTTAAGCCCAATTTGGACGATGAGACTATGTATAATTACAGTCTCATCAATTACCGTCTCCTCGAATGATTAAAGTTTTGTTTCCCCATGGGATACGGACTAGTTTTTCGTCACAGACAATGATTGCGCGGTATCTTGCTAACCAGTCCATACCAATAATAACATCAAAGCTACCAAGGCTTACGGGGATAAGGTCAATGTTGAACGGATGTTTGGAAAGATTTAAGGTACAACCTCTAATGATAGTGTCAGCATCTACAGTTTTATCGTCAGCTAATTCTACGGAGTAGTGGTGATCTAAAGTTATAGGAACAACTTCCAGTACTTGGCTAAATTCAGTAGATATAAAACTTCGGTCTGCTCCAGTATCAAACAAAACAGATGCATCACGATTGTTTAGTAGGAACGTACCAGTAACGACATTTGAATCGGGGTTGGCTTTTGCATTGCCGACCACGTACACTCTGGACGAAGCTCCTCCACTGTTCTTGTTCTGGTTGGCCCGCTTAGGAAAACCTGGTCTCACGTGTCCTGGTGCTCACACTCATAGCACACAACTCCCTTCTTGGGTCCATTGTTGTTTCCTCCAGCAGCATTGTGGTTCCCCTGCTATCCATTCCCGTTCCCATGGGTATTGTATCCGCCCCTGTTATGGTAGTTCCCAGTGTTTTGATTGGGTCAGGCCTGAGTGACAGCATTAACTCGACAAGTTTTAGTAAAATGACCCACTTGTCCACATCTGTAGCAGGTCTGGCATGGGCTATCAACAGTATGATGATAGTTGCACTTGGAGCACAAAGGATTTGCGCCCACGTACGAATTAGTCCCTGCAGAGGTAGCACTGTAAACTTGCCCAACATTTTGCTTTTTAGGATGCTGCTGGTGCTGACTACGGAAATACTCATCTGCCTTTTGCTTGTTGTCAGTTTGCCTCTCGGATATGGTACAGACTCTTTTGTTGATCAATTCAGTAGCGAACTCGATGGCATTCTCGACGGTAGTAGGTCGAGATGCGAGCACACTGTCGTGAATGGCGTCTGGGAGTCCACCCACATACTTCTCAATCTTATCTTCCTCATTCACAAACATTCTGGTACACATTAAAGTCAACTCTTGTAACCTTTGGTTGTACGTAGTGATGTCATTGTTCCTGCATCTGAGATCGCATAATTCGATTTCAAGCTTCTTCATTTCACCCCTTGGATAGTATTTCTCTATCATTCTCTCCTTCAGTTCAGTCCAGTTGAGAGCATAAGCAGTGTCGTGTCCAAGAGTAGCAACCACAAAGTTCCACCAAGTAAGAGCACTCTCAAGTAGGGTACAGGTGGAAAACTTTACATTGTTCTCCTCTACACAGTCGTTGATGCGGAACACAGTTTCCAACCTTTCAAACCACTGCATCAGTTCCACCACTCCTTCCTTGCCCTTGTAGTAGGAAGGCTTACATTTCAAGAAGTCGGGGTAAGAGCAACCCCTGGTGGTCTGATTATTCCTGCGGTTGTTGGAGTTTTGACTATCGTCTACGTTTCTGCTGACAGCCATCGCAGTTGCGATGCATTGATCAATCATTTCCCTTAATTAGGCAGCAGTGACGTTTTGGGTAGTGTCGGCATTGTTGGGGTTCGTTCTAGTGATTACCATTTTTCTATAATTATACACAAAAATGAAATCATTAGTTTAAGCTGTTAGCACAGTTTTATATAAATACCCGAAAAGAAATTCATGCATAGACTTTACAACAAATTGGATAACCTGTTTAAAAGTTCATAATATAATACAGTATAGGATATAATAAAAGCTAATGAGTACATGCCATATGTCTAGAATAAGAATACAGTACAAATTGCACAACCAATCCAAGACAGGGCACAGACCGCCTGTCTGGGATGGTGGTACACATAATATAAAGTACTTCATCTACGAATCCCTAATCTAAATAGTACAGTACAAAGATACAACTGATAAAGGAAAGGACAAATACATGAGGTCCTATATCATGATAGCCGGGATGCAACCCTAAGAGCTTATCATGATGTACAAAAGATCTAGTACACCTAGTCTACTCATGCCTGACGGACTCCTCAGATTCAGCTGGTGCCACTGGTGGTGATGAGACGGCTGGTGCCTGCATGGCATCCTGCATCACGGTCATGGCAGCTCGGGTCTCCTTAAGGAGTCGGAGTGCCTCCAAGAACTGGTCTCTGAGGGTCTGTTGAACTCCCCGAAGATGAGCGGTCTCTGATGTCAATCCCTAGTGACGGACGTCCAGGAGATCGAAGAAGATGGCAAGCGTCTCCTCCATGGTCATTAGAACAGTGTGAGTCTCCGTCTGCTGACTCTGCAGTAGGTAGATCTGCTCATGGAGGAACTCATTCTCCTCCAGCAACCACTGGAGATAATGGTAAGTAGTAGACCACGCTCCTCGTGCAGCATGCGCCTAAGCAGGCGGTTGAACCTCTTCTTACGAGGCGGCAGAGACTCGGGTGCGTAGTCCCGTAGTGAAGAAACTAGTGGTATAGGTGGTATGGAAACAGGTGGTTGAACCTCTTCCCTAGCGGGGGAAATAGGTGAAACAGGTGGAGTAGTAATGAGAGCAGCAACGAGAGCAGTGTCACCAGATGTGTGACTGTCGTCTGCGTCGCTAGCAGATATCCATCCACACAAGACGGACGTCGGTGATACGGCAGCAGGAGTATCGGTAGGTGAATCTATAATAATCTGAAAATAATATCGTTTTAATTGACATAAGTATAAACGTACTCAAGTTAAAAGTTTTTGGGAAATAACGGTTAAATTATATATTAGTGCCATTTAACACTCGATGTTAAAGGTTACGTTAATACTTATGAGATTAATTAACCGGATGTTAATAATCAATGCACATGTAGCCACGTAAGAATGTATGCTCTACACTCTATATGCTTAACTATTCTAGTCCTGAAAATCCCAAAAGATTTTTAAAGCAGGTATAGTCCAGTTTATATGAAAATTTTATTTTTATATTTATTTAAATTTTGTTCTGGTTCCCTATAACTATCTCTCTGATACCAATCTGTGACACCCCCAAATTGAGTTAAATGCAGCGGAAATAATATTTGGGTGTCACGTAGGTGGATCAACAGCAAATAGCGTACAGAGCAACAGATAAAAGATTATCATTACATTTATTACATGGATAAAAGTGCAAATAGTATTAAAATAGTCTTAAACACTGTTCATCAGTTTGAATTATTCCCTAGTTTATAAAACCCTAGATGAGCTCTATAAATGCAGCCTATCATGATGCTTGACTCCATGCACACCAATACCTGCTTCAGTTTCCTAAGAAAACATGCTTAGAGAGTCAACATAAAGTTGGTGAATTCACAGGTTTAATAAAATAAGTTTGGACAATAAATATTCACCGAAGTAGTAATGCACAAAGCATCAATACTTAAAAGTAATTACATTCCCATATTGCCTGACACTGAGACTTGACAGTTAAGTCCTTAACAAATAAGGACCCTTCTCCTTATAAAAAGACACCCATAAAAATAATAAGTGCTGACATGTGAAACATCTGTTGTCCTGACCTAGGCACAGTGAGCATGACTCACCCAGATGGGGACGGTCAATCCCAAATAGATCTATTTATAACATTCAGGTAATTCAATAATTCTAACAGTTTCAGATGCACGGGTCATGCGGGTTCATCTACAATAGGCAATGTAATCAAAGGTTTCACAGTTCAATTCATGTCCATAAAATAAAATATGTTGCATGTTTCTTCTCCATTAAAAGGTTTAAAAGTTTGTCAATATATATAAAGTGGGGCCATGAACTCACCTCAATAGTACAGCAAATAGTCACAAGTAAATCTGATATGATGCTCATGATACAGTCAACAACCTAAATAGTTATAAGGTCTCAGTAAATGCATAACATAATGCATAAAAGTTTCAGAACAAATCTGTGCATGCTTATACTGGTTTTAAGCATTTCATTACGATACTTGTTATTTTAGTTCATCGTTGTACAAGTCATGGTAGTATTTATTTTAAATATAAAATAAATAATAATGTTAAATTAATTAATCTGTTTAATTAATATTCTTATACTTATATTGTTTATAAAATAACGTAAATATTTATAAAAGGAAGTTTTATATATATTTAAAGTGATAGAAAATAAATATAATAAATATATTTATTTTATAAGTTAATCATTTTTAATTTATATTTTATATATAAATAAGGTTTATAAAACGTATAACATTTTAATTAAATTCCATGTTTTCGTAGTGTTTATAATTATTAAATTATAAGTTTAGAAAAATAACGGACGTTGTGTTTATTTAAGTGTTACGTCTTAGATATCGGGTATAAATATATAGTAATTTTAGGGTTTGTTATACTTTGTAAAAATTATATTTTAGTCCCTCTACTTATATAATTACCTGCGGTTTAATTACTTTTATATCCATAGGGTTTCTAAATGTTTCTAGTAATTACAACATTGGTCCCTCCCTAGTTACACGTGTAACTAGGGTTTGTTTAAGTTTCATAAAATGGAAATTTTGGTCCTTATAGTATGCGGCTTATATTTAGGTTTATAAACAAGTTTCACAAATGCCCCCTAGGGCTTAAATAAGTTTCGGCTTATGCCAAAAGACACCCCTAGGGTTTATCTAGGGCTTACTAAAGTTTGTAATAATGGCAAAAGAAATCCCTAGGCTTTTTCCAAATTCCACAAATTACCCTAACGTTATAGAAATCTCATTTAAGTCCTTTTTGTTATCTTGGAGTTTCGGATAGTGTCAAAACACTACCCCAACTCACGGCATATTATAAAAATAGCCCTTATGTTTATCTTTTTGGAAAATAACTTTTTATGCTTGTTCATTTAGATCCCTATACTTAGTAAAATTACAATATTAACCCGAAAGTTTTATATTTTCCATTTTAACCCGAAACATTATGGATTTACTATTTTAACCCAAAACTTCATAGATCTATCATTTTAGTCCAAAACATTTGTAGAACTATGTTTTTAACCCGAAACTTTATAAAGTTATATTTTGACACTAAAAGTTTTATAAACATATTATTTAGTAATAATAAAGTTTATTTAGGCAAGCTTATTATAGTGGACTTAAAACTAAATCCTATAAGGCATAAATAGTGAGCTTAACATTTTAAGGCAACTATAAATATAGATCTAATATTTTTAGACTTGTTTAAACATTACAAGATTAACCAATATTGAACCATAGGGTTAAACCCCACGTCTAACATATGCATGCTTATGTTTTTCATAGTTTTTTCAATTTTAACTAGTTCATAGTGACGTGTTCATCATGGTTATTAAGATTTTACATCATTTGAGCTCATGAAACATTTTATGCCGTGACCCATATTAGGTCTAGGGTTTCATATTTTTGTTTCCACATTAAGTTTTACTAATAATAATCTTGTGTATGTTCATGTGAATGAAAGTAAATATATTGAAAGATAGGTTTTTAAGTTTTACTTACTTGTTTAGATAGGTTTAGGAGTGGATAGGAGAATGAGTAAGAATAAGAACTAAGCTTCAACAATGGTGATTCTAGCAACCAAAATCAAGCCGTGGGCTTCATGGAGCTTCTAGGGCTTCTTTTCTTGACTTGATGATTAAGATACTTGTAGGAGTGAACCAATGATTAGCATTCAAGATGGAGGTGACCTAGTAAATGAGCTTGAAAGGCTTGTTAATGGTTGAAAGTGTTGTAGCCGTGTGTTCTTGAGAGAGAGATATGAGATTTGGTTTTCAAGTGTTTTGTGTTTGTGTGTGTATGTATGCATGTGGTTTCGGATCAAATAAGGAAAAGAAAGAGAGAGATCTTGTGGAATCCTAACATTGTACCCTAGAATCTTGGATTGTATCTTGTTTAGATATTATGGGATATGCATGCACATGCCACAAATAGCACATGTCCTTCCCATCCAAGAATGGCATAGTTACCGTATGTTTTGAGGTCAAAGGGAGACAAAGTATGTCTCAAATAGTGGTTGATGTATGGCTTGCATGGTGTAAGACTTGACTTTGGGGGTATGGCTACTTGTAAGATGCCATGATTAAGGAGTAGTGTATACTTGCATATACACGCCATTAGCATGCATGTGGGAGGGTTTTGATAATTTTTATCAAGTGTTGTATGAGAATAATGGTCCTTGTATATTATTGTAAGCATTTGTTAAGTTTTTATGTATTTTAGTTAAACCTTTAGGTAATTTAGTGAAAGTATATAATTAGTACATCATTATAATTATTTTACTTAAATAATGTAAATAAATGTCAATGTAAAAATAATGTACATTGGTTTTAAGGTGTTAGGTGTTTATTCCTAGTATAAATTATATGTAAATATATACATATAATAATAAGTCCAAGTACTTAATAAATAAATTAAGTAAAGTTACAGTTTATCTCCAAAATATATACTGAGGTGATGAGTCCTTGATCATTCAGGTGGCCAGTCAGTTGCTAGAGTAGTCAACAATGACTAAAGGTCCATATAAATATAAAAATAAATCTGAAAGGTAGTATGACAAAAGGTATATGATTAATATTAAGTCATATAAAGGTGGAATTATATAGATTTCAAAAATAAAGATTACAACAGTTGACAAAGTCAATAGGGTAAAATCAGAGGTTTTACATTCCACACTCGTAACATACCATAACTTTCTTTGGTCCACTACTACTTCCACCTGCGGGATTTCCCTGCTGCCCACTTCCACTTCCACGTGCATTAGACTTGCCCTTGTTGCTGTTTCCAGGATTGGTATTGGGTCGACCCCGGGTAGCAACATTTGTTTGACAATCACGAGCAAAATGGCCTTGTTGGCCGCACTTGTAGCATCCTTGGCATTGTCCTCCAGCAACATGGTGATAGTTGCATTTTAAGCACTTGGGCTTGGTCTTGAGTAGCTCTTGGTGCGGGTTGTGGGAGTAGTGTCATCAGCTTGCTCAACGTTTTGCTTTTTGGAAGGCTGCTGATGCTGGCTACGAGAGCTTTCATCGGATTTTCTCTTGTTGTCCGTTTGCCTCTCGGACAGATTGCGGGCTCGCTTGTTGATCAGCTCAGTCGCAAATTCCATAGCACCTTCTACGTTAATGGGTCGTGAAGCTAGCACACTGTCATGGATGTTGTCAGGGAGTCTGCTGACATACTTCTCAATCTTGTCACTCCTTAGAGGGAATATTCTGGTGCACATCAAGCTTAACTCTTGAAATCCTTGGTTGTACCAAAGGATATCATTGTTCTTACACTTTAGATCCCACAGTTCGACTTCCAACTTCTTCATTTCTCCTCTGGGACAGTATTTCTCAGTCATTCTCTCCTTGAGGTTGGCCCAAGTGAGAGTATAGACAGTGTCATGTCCAAGGGTGGCGACCACAGAGTTCCACCAAGTAAGGGCGCTCTCGAGTAGGGTGCATGTAGAAAACTTAACTCTGTTCTCGTCAGCACAACCGCTGATGCGGAAAACTGTCTATAGTCTTTCAAACCACTGCATCAATTCAACAACTCCTTCTTTCCCTCGGTAGTATGAGGGTTTGAATTTTAATAAGTCGGGGTATGAGCAACCCCTGTTGGTGTTGTTTCTACGCGCATCAAAGTTTGGATCATTGTTTGCTTTCGGGTCAGCTCCTCTAGCTGCCACGGCTGCTGTGATGCCTTCACTTATCATTTCCCGCAGTTGTGTGGCAGTAACATTTCGATTAGCTTCTAGGGATTCAGCATTATCGGCATTGGAAGTGGTTGCATTATTGGGATTTGATCTCTTAATCACCATTTGTCTATAATCATATTCAAAATGAGATTATTAGTTCAAACATTAGTAAAGTTTTTATATTATTTCTACGGGAAAAATTCATGCACTGATTTCATAACAAATTTGGATAATCTGTCAAGATCTCATAATATAATACATTGCACAGCAAATATAATAAAGAAATTGATTATATGTTATTTCCATAAGAAATTTAACATTCATCTAGCATAACACAATCTAAGTCATAGGCCGGTCGGGCCTTGTCCAAGGTAATGATACACACAATCTTTAAAACATCACATCCCAAAGTTACATATCCCAAAAGAAAAGAAAAGATAAACTACTGGATTACATCACCAAAAGCTGAAAAAGAAATAAAAGTACAAAGGCCCTATGTCATGATAGCCGGGATGCAACCCGTAAGCTTATCATGACGTACAAGAAGTCTAGTACGTCTATACTACTTCTGCCTGGATGGTCCACTAGATGAGGTCGGGGCTGATGGTGCTGATGGAGCTGGTGGAGCTGCAGAATTCCTCCTGGTGTTCCATAAAGTCCGAACTGTCGTTCGGGTCTCCTTAAGCGTACGGAGTGCTGATAGTAGCTGGTTCCGGAGTCTATCGACGACCCCTCGGAGATAAGCCATCTCCCCAGTAACCCCATCATGCCGGACAGTGGCGAGATCAAAGAAAATGGATAATGATTGCTCCTGAGCAGAAATAGCAGCATGGGTCTGATGCAGCAGACCCTCCATGACCTGAATGCGCTGGTGGAGGCGGTAGTTCTCCTCCAATAACCACTTCAATGCCTCGTTTTTCCTAACCTGGATGCCTTTAGTGTTCTGGGATTATCCTCTCATAGTGCGAAAGAGAGAGTCGATACGATCATAGATGACGGCATGGCTTTGTTTGTTGACTGTCAACTGGCTGCGGAGGTCGAATATCTCCCGCTCCTGGCGTGCGGCCAGTGCGGCGATCTGGGCCTGGACGGAATCAGCACGCCCTGCCCCGGAGCCTTACCCGCTCTCATAAGTGGAGACGGGTACGGGCCCGGAAAAATAGCCCGATGATAAGGATGGAGGCATGGAAGATGGTATGCTAGGAATGACCCGGTCCTCCTCCATAGAGGTTGGGGCCAGTATGGCTGATGCTGAGATGGAAAAAGGGTCCTCCGAATCCGAGGCTGATAACCATCCGTACTGCGTCGATCGTGGAGATGAACAAACAACTGGAGTAGGAGCTACTACGGGTAGAAGAGTCGAAGGTGCAGTAGGCGGAGTCATGATGCTCTGAAATAGTATTCTTTTAAGTTTGAAGTAAGTATAAGCTTACAAACAAAGAACAATATTATTTTAGATTACATGTTTTATGAAATATATCCCTTTTAAACAATTATCATAATGTTTTAAGGTTACATATATTAATACTTATATATATATATGTTATCATTTAAGCAGTTCATTTAACAATTTGTAAATGCAAGATTTGGTTTAGTATTACCTATATTTTTATTTCAGTATTTTACTATGTAGTGTAAAACTTTCAAGTTTAGCATATCTAACATTTTCCATAGCAATATCTCACTAAACAGTATTAATAATCAAGTTTAGTAACAATATATATACACTTAGTTCACATAGCATAACATGCCCTAAGATCTATATGCTTAACTAATACGGTCCCAAAATAAAATCCCAAAAAGGTTTTTATAAGTTATAGACCAGTTTTAAATAAAAAAAATCATTTTGTTTTTATTTCATTTAAAAATTTATCTAGTTCTCTATAACTAATGCTCTGATACCACTCTCTGTGACACCCCGGGTAGGGTCAAAATATGCGGAAATATCCACGGAGATGTCACTAGGGTGGATCGATAGCATATAGTCCATAGAGAATAAAATAAAGAGTTATTCAAATCAGATTACATGTTTATTAAACAAATAAATGAAAATTGTTTTTAACATGCCATGAGGAGATTGTTTATGTTTCCCAAATAGAACCCCTGACGAGTCCTACGATGCAGATTACTAAGATGCTGGAGACCATGCACACACCACGTACTACCTTCATATTCCTGTGAAAGACATGCTAGAGGTTCAACATAGAGTTGGTGAATTTACAGTTTTAACATTTATTAGTTTGGACATACAATAATTATAGAAGTAACAATGCACAAAGCATTCTTACTAAAATATAGATTACATTTGTTTATTATTAGAAACTGAAGCTTAACCTTCCATAGTCCTAAACAGATGAGAACGTAGTGTCTTACAAAAAGACACCCAACTTAGTTCAAACATGGTATACATCTGTTGTCTCGGCCAAGGCACAGTGAGCATGACTCACCCAGATGGGGATGGTCAATCCCTAATAGATCTATTTATAACATTCGGGCGATTTACAACAGTTTAACAGTTCCAATAATAATCAATCATAGTCAAGTTTATACAATTCTGTTATGTCCATTAAGTGTTTGCATATTTTCTTTCCCATAGAGGAAAGGTTTTATCAAAAGTTTATATGGGCTGTAAACTCACCTGGGAGTAGGCAATAGTTGTTTAATACGAATATCCAAATAAAGCTCACGCCAAAAGTTATGCCTAATCAAATAGTACAGTCTTAATAGTTAGTACAAAGAACATATATGTATGCTTATACAGATTTTAGTCAGTTCATTTATGCTATGGTATTTATCTAAATAACCGTAATTTAAGTATCAACAATATTCATTTAAACTTATCTATATAAGTTTCATTTCTAAGTAAACATAAAATGTTTAACTATTAATATCAGTTAGCACACATGTATTTAAATAATCATTCAACTCATAATTAAGTTTCTTATTTAAGTAGACATAACATGTCTTTCTTAAAATATTAGTTTACGTTCTCCGTTCATGTATTATAATCACTCATTTACTATTAAGTTTCATTACTAAGTAAACATAAACATTCTACTTAAAATATTAGTTTACGTTCGTAGTTCATGTATTATAATCATACATTTAAACTTATTATTAAGTTTCATATTGTAAGTAAACGTAAGGTGTTTTACTTACATATTAGCATTCAATTTATCCAACGTTCATATAATTTTATTTCCTAAAAATATATGTGTTTATGTATTAGTAATACATGTCCATATTGTTTATACAATTTATTCCCTAAATCGAATATAAATATTTTTATTTTGAAAAATAAAATATAATATTTTATTTAACTTTAAAGTTTCCTATAAATTATTTTAACACTTATAAAATAATTTATTAATTACAAACTTAAGAATTTATACAATAATTCTTATGGTCTAGATGTTTAATTATGTTTTATTATAATTAAAATAGATTTTAGGGTTAGGGCTTGTTAATGTTTCAGAACATGGTAAAACTAGTCCCTCCATATATTAAACAAGTATAACTTTCGGATTTTACAGATTTGGTACCTAGGGCTTGTTAAAGTTTCGGCTTGTGGCAGGTTTAGTCCCCCTAGTTATATCTAGGTTTTGTAATTTTACTAAAATGACAAAAACAGCCCCTAGGGCTTCTTTAAGTTTCGGCAAATTACAAGAATGGTCCTTAGGGTTATAAAATGACAAAATAACTTTTAGAAACTTCCCAAAATGGTCCCTAGGGTTTAATTTGCCACGGATATTATGTATTAAACCCTAGACTTTTAGATAATTACACTTTCAGTCCTTGTGTTTACTAGTTTATCAAAACAAGCTTCATAAGTTACGGTTTTAGTCCTTAAGTTTCATAAATTGTCATTCTAATCCAAAAAGTTTTTATAAGTTATATTTTATTATAAAAAACTTATATTTAGCATTAAAAATAGTATATGGGCTCATTAAATGGGCTAAACATCTAATGGGAATTTAGTGGGCCTAAATATATCTCAAGTCCACCAATTTATTTAAATGGGCCTTTAATACATCTATTGGGCTTAAATACATTTTTAAGTCCCCTTAATTAGTTAAATGGGCCTAAGTGTAATATTAAGTCCATAAAGTTACTAAGATTTTTCACATGGGCTTATTAGGTCCATTAAGTCTTGGATTAACATTTCATGGGCTTAAATAGTCCATTAACACTACTTTACATTTTATGTAAGTCTTAAATTAGGATATTCTTATAAGCTTATTATTAACTTATTCATATTTAGTTTTAGATTTTAATTAAATAATAAAACTAATAGTTGGTTTTATGTGATGTTCCAAAATAGATCTAGGTGTGTTACAAGGTTGCATGCAAGTCATAAGCCCTAACATAAGCTTATATCTCATGGCTATGATTAGTTATAGCTTATTTAAGATGAGTTAAAACTTATTTTAAGGTTGCATGTACTTATAAGTGTTCCAAAAATAGATCTAACTATGTACAAGTCAAGAAAACAAGTCACAAGTCCAAAATGAGATCTAAACTATGTCTAGACCTAAAAATCAATCATAGATCCATATACACTCATATATAGCCCATGGCTATATTTCTAAATCTTGGTATTTCCAAGATGAACACTTTAGCTAATTTTAAGTTTTGCAAATAATTACAAAAATACAATCATGATTATCTAGGTGTCATGCATGTTTTCAAGGCTACCATTATACCAAGGAGACTACATATAGTCTACGGCTATAGTGTCTTTTCCCAAGGTTCCCATAAGATTTTATAAGCTTGTTTTATGTTTAACATACTCAAGTTAACTTTATCACTAGATCTATGGTTTATATAACCATGCATGTACATCTAACACATTATAGGTCATATGTAACCCACAGCTACATATATGCACATAAGTTATTTTTGTGATTTTTAATATTCCATTTAACATGTATCATTTCATATTCCATTATTAAAACTTTGTAGACAAATCATATAGTCATCATTCATTTTAGCCGTGACCTTTAAGGTCATGGTTTTCATGATTTTTAAGTTACACAAGTTCATTTTGTGAGATCTATGATCATTAGTTAACCAAAGTCCCATAAAACAAGATTTGTAACCCATGCAACATTTAGATTCACAAAACGTCTCATATGCTTTTTAAATTAAGTTTAAATCATAGAATACAAGCCATAGGTTTCTTATTAAAAGATTTTTAATCATGTATATGATTTTCATAAATATGCCGTGACCTATAATTGTCATGGCTTATCAAATATTGGTTTTAGCATGTTATTTACTTGTGTTTATAGATGTATGATGATGCATGCATGAAGAAATGAAAGAGCATGAGGTGTATACCTTTCTTGCTTAAAAGTACCAAAGATGATAAGGAGATTAGAGATCTAATCAAGATGGTGAAGAAAACCCTAATATAAACCAAGCCATGGCCTTAAAGATTCGGCTAGGGCTTGTTTTTAGTGATTCAAAGAGGAATGATGCTACCAAATGATTTCTAATCAAGATGGGACAAAGATTTAGTTGATTTAATGAATCAACTTTAGATTTTTGTGGCATGTAGCCGAAATGTAGAGAGAGAAAGATGAAGAGAGAAGTAAGATTGCATGTATGAGAATGTGTGTGTGTGTTTCGGCTTAAAGAGGAGAGAGGGAAAGGGAATTCAAAAGGCATGATTGCCTTGGTTAGAATACTTGTGCCAAGTGTAGGCTTTTCTATTACCAATGAACCCTTTCTTCTTCCACGTATGTGTTTTTCCGTGTAAACTTAGCCAAAGGGTAATGGGCTTTGGATTGGGCTTGTTGTGGGCTTATCACAAAGGAGGGTGATGGTCTTGGGCTAGTCCAAGAGTAGTGTAATATGTAATGGATGTATACATATGCCTAAACGGCTAAGTATGCATGATGTAACATTTTTCTCCAATTTGTTAAGTGTGACACACACATATTGCTAGTTATAATTTCATTACTTGTTTTTCCTAGTTGTAAGTTCATGGTTTTAGGTTATGAAGTTATTTTCAACAAAGATGAAAGTAAAAGTATAATTACATGATGGACAAGTTCATACACATCTTAAGGAGATATAACACATGAATGAGTGTCCTAGAATTATTAGGTGGAAATTTATTATATTCAATCATGGTAAAATCATGGATTTTACACTAGAGAATAGGACAAGGAGTTGGTGAATGCTCCTTTGGAAGAAAGATATGAACTGATTCTTTTGGTATTGAATTTTCAAAAGGATTATCTGGAAAGAAGAATGAGTCAGATTCAGAAGGAAAAGTATTTGAGGTCTGAGAAGGGGAGACTGGCACATTACAAGGTTATGCTTAAAAGACACAAGAGGTGGACTGATGCTCACTTCAAAGACATGACTTTTGAGGAGATAGAGAGAGCATCTAGGCCAGTACTAAGGGAGACAAATGTGGATGACTTCATAGGAATAGGTACTTCTGAAGAGGTTGAGTATCTCAGGAGGAAAGATGAGATGATACAGAAAGCTAGGGAGTCCAAAAAAAGAAAGGGTGAAGGAGTGGCAGTGGAAACAACACAAGCAGGTGCATCATCACAAGCAGGTGCATCATCCCAAGCAGGTGCAACGTTTCCAGCAGATGAAAGATCTGTTCTCAATTTATAGAGAGCAGCTAAAAGGTTAAAAAGGATGGAAAATATTGGTACAGTCACAAAGGAAACTCAGCATCCTTCCAATGAAGAAATAGATCAGCATTTGATTGTGGAAGAGAATGATGAAATTGCACCAAGTGAGTTTGGGAAGAAATACACCATAGTAGAGTATGCCGTTTATGAGCACAAAGGAATGTCTTGGTGGAAACATACAAGAGCTAACAATATAGCACATACCTTTCTAAGGCTAGATCTGTTGGTCCCTAGTAATTCGGTATTACTTATTATCTTACGTAATAACTCTTACTTCGACTGAAGTGTGTTGTTTTAACTATAAATAAGGACTATGAAAGATTAAAACAACAATACCAATATACTTTTCGACGTATAGACCTTTATTCGAATCAAATAAAGAATCTATAACCCACTTTGTTTGCGGAATAACAAAGTGGTTGAATGACAAGGGGGTTTGATCTCCTCTACTTAAACATCTAACCAAACTTAAAGTCTAAGCTCCAATCTAAACGTTCATATGCATCTTGGCAATATGGTTTAGTTGGTATCGAGAGAGAAAGGTTTTCCAGAGTTTAAGCTCTTGTATTGGTTAACCTTTTCTCTCCCAATGTACACTCCTTATATAGGCAGTGAGAATTAGGATTTGCATTTTGCATGTTCCAATGTATGGGTTTATCCAGTGGGTGGTTGATGCCCATGCTAGATAAACAGTACAAAGTACATATTAAACTATTCTAGAAAAGATAAAGGTTGTACTTATATCTAAGTATACAAGCAACCTACTTTGACTTAAAGTTATCTTTTCCCGCCTAATCCAAACCATCATAATACTGAAGAGTCTTCAGTATCCTAGAGGAGATAGACATCATTCAGTTTGGTATTGTCAAGCCAAACTGAACCGAAAGCCCTTCTTCAGACCTTGTTCTTCAGCAACTAGACCTCCTAGTATTTGAAGCGAAGACTCATTTATCTTCTAAGTTCACTAGAAGGGGAGTGCTGAACTTTCTTCAGCTATAAAGTCTTCAGTAGGAATTTTGTTCCTCTGGTCATCCTTCAGCAGACTGGCCTTACTGCTGAACATGAAACACTTAGGGGGATTTTATATTCAAATCCTAGAGTTGCTTCAGGGTCAGTAAATACTGACCTAACAATCTCCCCCTATTTGGATATACAAATAGCCTAAGTCTAATGTCAGTAATAAGTGAGCATAACAACTTCTTCTTACTTGTACTAAACAATTAATAACTTATAAACATCAGATAATCATTTATTCAATAACATTACAATATACAACAAAAATATTACAAATGATTATTCAGTTTTCCTTTGGCCTAAGTTCTTCAATGACAGGGGTCTGTACTGATGGATTAGAGTTTCTGATGTCCAGTATTGATAGTAAGCACATGCTGAAGGTTCTTGCAGCTTTAGTGAGTCCTGGACCACCATGGTGAGAAAAGAAGATTTTCTGAATGTTTCCAAGAAATTCATTGTTTAGATCATCAAGATCACTAATGCCCACATAATCTTGTCGTTCACGATGGTTGAACATTATCATTCCCGATTCTGGTTCTTCTAACACATGTCCAGGGAGATGATTTTCAAACTGAACAAGATCTTTGTATTTCTTGGTGGTGATAAAGATGTCACCCACACCAGGTTGAACCACATTGGCTCTCTTGTTTAGTTTTAGAATTGGATCTTGATCCTCCAGTGAGATTTGGTTGTTGATGTTCAGATGCTGACCAAGCCTTTCATGATTTCTCACAAAGTGTTCAATTCTTGTGCGAACTTCTACCCATCTCCTAGATGTTTTCTTTTCAATAATTCTGCTCATTTCTAGCCATTCAGTATAGGAGAGCTCCTTCCCATGGAAGTCATCTATGATCTCATCAGACCCATCAACCCTATAGAACTTCAGATTGATATCTCCCTTGAAAGTCATCATGTCAACGTTTGTGATTTCTGAGAGACATTTTCTGTTCAACCTTGCTATACAAAACTTTTTATAATACCCCGAACTTAACGTCATTATTTTACCCTAACTATGTACTTGATTTTGAATTTCTATATGATGGTAAATAATATATTGTTTGATGGTTTACGTTGAAACCGGTAATGTGTGAATATAATTAATCGTTGTGACGATTGAAGAGTACTAATAGTGATCGCAATGCCAATGGATGCCCAAATATTATATTTTAATATCGATTATTTCGATATTTGATATTTATGAAATTTTTATTTCATAACGTGTTAAGTCAAGTCGGAATTTTATTATTTCGTTTTGTGTGCGTTTAATTATTAAAACGATCGATTTAACAAACGAGATTTATATTTTTATGAACCCCGGACGAAACCCGACTCTAGTAAATATTTTAAAATTTGACTGGAAGTCATTTCCCGGTTTTTAACTAATATTTACATTTTAGTCCATAAGAATGCACCAATTGAAAAATCTACCCCCACCCACCATATAGAAGAAAAAATTTCCTCATTTCTTACAAGTAAAAAAACACACACATGCAAACTTTTCCTCTCTCCTCCCCTTTCTCTTGTTGCGTGACATCCACCACCCAAAAACACCCTGACATTTTGATTTTGAGCTTGAAATGGAACAATCTAACAAAAGACCCATCCTTATAATCTTCTTGTGATCATTTTGATCTAAGAAAATCCCACATGCAAGAACTTTCTCCATTTCAAAAGATTTTGGTGCTGAACATGAGGTTTGATCTATTTTATTGTTGAAAGATGGTGTTATTATTATTATATTTGATTTTAAAAGTGTTGCATGTTTGATTTTAGATATGAGTTTTGAAAGTATGGATCATGCAAGTGATTTATGAATGATATGAGATATTGTAGATGATGGGTATAGCATATTTGAGGTGTAGATGATGTTTAAAATGGGTCAAAATGGTTATTGATATGATTTTTAAAAAGGTGATTTACATCAGTGGGTTTAAGGCTGATTTTTGTACAGTAGATGTTGGATAAGTGTTGGTATTATTGAATATTGTTGTAGTAGTCGTCGAGACGCTCGTTTCGATATAAGATAGAGCTTTTAACTCCAAATAAGTCAAAAGTTATGCTAGTTTGATTATTCGTGTATCGGGAGACGAGTATTGACACAATACGAAATTGTTGTCAATATTTAGATGGAATCTCGGGGACTATAAGTTGAGTTTTAAAACTGATCAAAGGCTGTTCTCAAGCCCTAAACTTAGCATTTTGAATCTATTTTCAAAGTCAAGTGGCTCTGTTGTAAACGGGAATGTTTAACAAGGTCAAAATGGTTTTACGAGTCAAGTGTGTAAAACAGTCCGGTTTTAAGGTCCAAAGATGTGTCGAGCAGGTGGGTCTAAAATGTGAATCATTGAATGAAATTTGAACTGAGTCTTCTACATATATTAAGTGAGTTTTTCACCAAGTTTCATCGAAAACGGAGTTGTTTAGGTATGGTAAAACAGCGTGTACTTTTGGTAAGTACCGGCTGAGTAGTATTTGGGAGGTACTTAACCTCGCGTCATAGTTTGAGGCGAGAGGCTAAACTATTAGCTTCTCAAAGTCCTAAGAGGATATAAGTCTTGTGTGTGAGTGTATATTCTGAGATTGGAGACCCATTTATGTTACTTGAACCGTGTTGATTTGGCATCTCGAGATGGATCAACATCGAAGGTACTAGTTTTCGAAAGCTAGTATGTGTTGTGGGGTTTAGA
Organism: Glebionis coronaria; assembly: GCA_025667525.1. Classification (NCBI taxonomy): domain Eukaryota; kingdom Viridiplantae; phylum Streptophyta; class Magnoliopsida; order Asterales; family Asteraceae; genus Glebionis; species Glebionis coronaria. The sequence goes on along the minus strand of CM046880.1, from coordinate 251,408,064 downwards.
AAGGAATCACTTGCATTGGTTGGTCATGTCTATGTATATACTATTTTGAGTCGATGATTTTATTATATTAAGTATGTTTGAGATATTTAAGTATGTTGCTAAGCACGCACCTTATTTGTTAGGTGGAGGCTTTTAATGTGTATATTTGGGAGGCATCTTCACTTCGGCGATCACTACTACTACTAGCTTCGTGTATTATCTAAGGTGAGTCTATAGCCTCGCTCTTTACTATGTTGTAAATGATTTTAACCCGCGAGGGGAATACATGCTATTTGAAATGAAATGGAACACAAGTCATGATTGATTATTTAAACCCGAATGTTGTTGAATGATTGTCGTGATTGTATAAGTACCTAAATTGCAGAAGTCCCTAAATTCATGAGCCCTTAACTATCTTCTGACTTGATGTTGTGAGTTGGGAATAGCCGCTTATTCTAATGATAGTACTATTAGGCTGACGACCCTATCTGAGACCAAAGCTTTACGTTGAGTAACCTCTTGGAAGGATAATTTCACGAGAATAAGAATATGGTATACTTGCAATTGATACCCTAGTAGGGGCACTGGAATTCTTATAGTCATGTCGGCTTTAGGCGTGGGTGACTAAGTTAAGGGGTCGGTGGCAGAGCTTAATACAATCACATAGCGTTTGCTATTTATACAAGATACCTTAACTGTTGACTGGCAATCATGATTGATTTTTCTACTTGTGTTCAACTGATGATTTGTAAAACCTATAGACTCGCTCAACCTTTGTGTTGAATGATTTTAAGAATGTGTTTCAGGTAATCAAGATGGATAGCAGCAGAGCATGCCAAGAGGGAGTTGGTGCTTACTTTTCTAAAGTTTACTTTATTTTTTCATCCATTTAACTGAATAAATAACTTTTAGGTCTTTGATGAATGTGATGTATCGGTAACGGTTTTTGGGACCAAACGCTACTCTGATTTAATATATTGGGATGGGTAACTTTTTAGACAAGATTGTATACTATTTTAACGTCTCTTTTGAGGTCGTTGTCTATGATTGTGTGCGATGTGCTATTAGTAGCGCCCCAATGTGGTATTTCGTTGCGTGGTGATTTGGGGGTGTTACAAAATGGTATCAGAGCCATAAGTTATAGAGAACTAGGTCGATTTTGAAAAATGTCCTAAACTATAACTTTGGTGTGTTCTAAAAAGTTTTAAGCACGCAACTACTCCGCATGGCTCCGATAAGGCTCTTCTTGCATTACTTTATGATTGATTGTGATTATGTGAACCTATGTGTATATAGGAATGGTAGTATGTATATTTATGAATTACTATGGTATTTAAAGGCATTGTACGTGAAGCAATGGTCCTTGAATGATTGTCGTACCTTTTATAATACGGTTTTGTATCCGATTTGGCCTCACCACAAATCACCGATCTTGATAATTATTCATTATCTGGATACGAGTGTGAAACTCGTTTGATACTTTGAGTATGTATATATTGTTTTTGCAATCTATTGCATATCGACTTGTTTAAGTTCGATTAGTATCATCGTATCGTATCGTACCGTGATGTGCCATTTTAGGACATCTCCTTTCGAAACGTAGTTGATTGATGTGATATTCTTGTTCCGAATACTTCTTATGATTTTGAAGAATCATTTATCCGAGGCGATATCTCCTATGTAATGCGACGTGTGATTTGATTTTATATGACTACGTTTTATTGGTGAAAAGGAGGATGCCAATGTTGGACTTAAGATATATATATCCTAATCAAATATATATAGTTTGGGTACAACAAAGATATGCTCGTAGTATCATTCGGTTGAGTGACTCAATGCCTTGTATCTAAATGGAATGAGACATTTAGATATGGAGATTTTAACTCGCCCAACTATGAGTCGTTTAAGGTTGTCTTATTTAAATGGATTTGGACATTTGAATAACAAAGTTTAAACTATTGGGCCCTAGATTGTTTATGTTTTCCTTATTTAGATTGAATGGGACGTTTGAATACGGAAATCATGAAGTAATTTTATTAACACCTTGTACTTACTATGTTATTTAATTTGGATTTGACATCGTGTTAAGAGGTAGTAATACTTGAGTAGGATGACTTATAATCTTCTCGTTGAAATGGATTGGGACGCCTTTTCATTTGAACAAGAAAGTTATAAGTTCCCGAACCGTAAGTTTATAAACACTTGTATACATGAAAGGTGACGCCTTTTGATGTAGACAAGGAGTTATAAATGAGTGGGCCCAAGTATGTCTGGCTCGATTTGTGGATGTTTGGTATGCGTACGTCTTCCTTCGAATCATGTTTCGTTGATATGAATCATTCAGTGTCGTCGTCATTATGATGATCGTTGATTATCATTTATGTACAAGTAGCTCGTTGGACTTCTCTCGAGTGATGATTTGTTTTAGTGGACCATTTCTAATGTGTCTCGATGATCACGAGCTTTATAAGCATATAGTTTAGAACCGATTGACCGTTTCGTGAATAGGCGACTTGTTTAAGCGTCACCAGGATTTTGCGTATATTCGTGGATTGAATGAGGATCAAGTTATCAACGGCAACTTATCATGGGTATGAAGCTCTTGTAATTTTACTTGCTACTATCGAAGGGTCACCGAAGACTTTTCTTGATGACGAAACTCTCGGGGGCTAGTATGATGAACTAAACGAGCAATATGATGCATCGCCTTGAGCACTGAAGTAGAAATTATTGGGACGCCTTTGTATGTGGAATGATGAAGCAGAAGTTATTGGAACGCTTATGCTTGATGAATACTAAAGTAGAAACTATTGGGACGCCTTTGTATGATGAATGATGAAGTAGAAATTATTGGAACGCCTTTGCATGATGAATGCTGAAGTAGAATATGTGGGACACTTTTGCATGTTGAACCTTGGAGCAGAAGATAATGGTACACCCGATATGTTGCGAATTTTCGCCAATGGACCGAATTTCTTAATGACTGGAGTTAATAAATTATTTATCACTACGAGGAGTATGTTATAGCCGACACCGCAAGTGGAAAGACTTTGGAGATCGAGTGGTATTATCAAGGGTTCGTTCAAGGTTTTCTCGATGATCAACGGTGGAAATCTGTATTTGATGTTTATGTTTGATATTTGCTTTTAGGTACTTATATGGTATTTGATCTAGTTGAGTGATCGTAAGTTGTGAGAACTTGAGGCGGCATTGTCCAATGACGTCCGATCACGGAGAACGTGTACCATGTAATATCTTTTTAACTTTCAATGACGATGCTTATTGAGACTTTGAATGCGCGTGGACGAAAGTGAGATGGTGTCTTTGTATTATATTTTGGTTATGGATCCGTGTGAGAGCACCCTCTGATGACGAAATATTTTCTTGTTATTTCCTTTGATATGCGTCCACGGTTATCCGGCCAGTGGATGTCCTTTTACTTGTAATTTTCCAATTGACTGGACTTACCCGAAGGTCTTGTCAAGTGATCTTATTTATCATGACTTGGCTATTTAGCAAGCATGAGTTAACCCGATTGAATTTATTTATTTGGCATTGTTTGGCTTTTGGAAAACATGTCGTGACTTGATATACGTCCCTGGTGTTGTCTTTTGTGTTTGAATTAGATCGTAATGCGTCCGGTAGCATAATGTATACGCCGAATGATTTCCGTATCGACGAACTCGCGTTTGACGAAGTAGGTTGGCATGTTCGAGATTTTGCAATAAGGTGGTTTTGTACGACCAGTACTAATTATCTCGTCTTAATTTTTCTGGAATGTTTTCGATGGAGTTTTATGCGACCCATGCGACTTTGTTTCATGAGTAATTCTTTTCGTAAGAATCGTGGACGATGGTCTAGATCGCCAGACTATTAGAATCAAGTAGAGAAATGACGAATGACTGGAACTGAGACGATTTTAGAGACTACAAAAAGATCGTACGGATTCAGAATTACTTGTAAACCGCGAGGAGCCGTCAGAAGAGCTGTGCCAATAACCGTAGGGATCCGTTGGAAATATGAAGTTGGATGCATGGAAATTATTAAGGTATCACCTTGGAAAGGTGTAATCCGTTTTGGAAATGGAGAAAATTTATGTCCAAGGTACGTTGGACCGTTTAAGATCACCCAGCGGATGGGACATGTTGTTTAAAAGTTAGAATCGTCGGATGAGTTCGTGCAATTCGTGTAATTTTAGTGTGTCTAGCTAGAATAAGTGTTTGGCGAATAAAGGGTTTATTCTTCCCTTTCTGGTGAGATACAACTTGACGACAAGTTACGTTTTTTAAAAGAACCAGTGGAGATCGTGGATCGAGAGGTTAAGCGTTTGAAGTAGAGTAAGATTCCCATTACTAAGGTACGATGAAATTCGAGACGTTAAGTGTTTGAAAACGAGTAAGTTTTCCTTTACGAACGTGCGATGTAATTCGAGACGTGGATCGAGATTCACGTGGGGACGTGCGGACTTCGTTTTGGAAGAAGTTCCCTCGTTCTTCTCGTGGTATGCAATACGCATATGAGGCGAGGCGAGCGTCGGGACGTCGCTCCTTAAAAGGTTGTGGTAATATAATACCCCGAACTTACCGTCATTATTTTACCCTAACTATGTACTTGATTTTGAATTTCTATATGATGGTAAATAATATATTGTTTGACGGTTTACGTTGAAACCGGTAATGTGTGAATATAATTAGTCGTTGTGACGATTGAAGAGTACTAATAGTGATCGCGATGCCAATGGATGCCCAAATATTATATTTTAGTATCGATTATTTCGATATTTGATATTTATGAAATTTTTATTTCATAACATGTTAATCGAGTCGGAACTTTATTATTTCGTTTTGTGTGCGTTTAATTATTAAAACGGTCGACTTAACAAACGAGGTTTATAATTTTATGAACCCCGGACGAAACCTGACTCTCGTAAATATTATAAAATTTGACTGGAAGTCATTTCCCGCTTTTTAACTAATATTTACATTTTAGTCCACAAGAATGCACCAATTGCAAAATCTACCCCCACCCACCATATAAAAGGAAAATCTTCCTCATTTCTTACAAGTAAAAAAACACACACATGCAAACTTTTCCTCTCTCCTCCCCTTTCTCTTGTTGCCGTGACATCCACCACCCAAAAACACCCTCACATTTTAATTTTGAGCTTGAAATAGAACAATCTAACAAAAGACCCATCCTTATAATCTTCTTGTGATCATTTTGATCTAAGAAAATCCCACATGCAAGAACTTTGTCCATTTCAAAAGATTTTGGTGATGAACATGAGGTTTGATCCATTTTATTGTTGAAAGATGGTGTTATTATTATTATATTTGATTTTAAAAGTGTTGCATGTTTGATTTTTGATATGGGTTTGAAAGTATGGATCATGCAAGTGATTTAGGAATGATATGTGATGTTGTAGATGATGGGTATATAATATTTGAGGTGTAGATGATGTTTAAAATGGGTCAAAATGGTTGTTGGTATGATTTTTAAAAAGGTGATTTACATCAGTGGGTTTAAGGCCGATTTTTGTACAGTAGATGTTGGATAAGTGTTTCTATTATAGGATAGTGTTGTAGTAGTCGTCGAGACGCTCGTTTCGATATAAGATAGAGCTTTTAACTCCAAACGAGTCAAAATTTATGCTAGTTTGATTATTCGTGTACCGGGAGACGAGTATTGACACAATACGAAATTGTTGTCAATATTTGGATCGAATCTCGGGGACTATAAGTTGAGTTTTAAACTGATCAAAGGCTGTTCTCAGGACCTAAACTTAGCATTTTGAATCTATTTTCAAGGTCAACTGGCGATGTTGTAAACGGGAATGTTTAACAAGGTCAAAATGGTTTTACAAGTCAAGTGTGTAAAACAGTCCGGTTTTAAGGTCCAAAGATGTGTCGAGCAGGTGGGTCTAAAATGTGAATAATTGAATGAAATTTGAACTGAGTCTTCTACAGATATTAAGTGAGTTTTTCACCAATTTTCATCGAAAACGGAGTTGTTTAGGTATGGTAAAACAGCGTGTACTTTTGGTAAGTACCGGCTGAGAACTATTTGGGAGGTACTTAACCTCGCGTCATAGTTTGAGGCGAGAGGCTAAACTATTAGCTTCTCAAAGTCCTAAGAGGATATAAGTATTGTGTTTTAGTGTATATTCTGAGATTGTAGACCCATTTAGGGTACTTGAACCGTGTTGATTTGGCATCTCGAGATGGATCAACATCGAAGGTACTAGTTTTGGAAAGCTAGTATGTGTTATGGGGTTTAGAAAGGAATCACTTGCATTGGTTGGTCATGTATATGTATATACTATTTTGAGTCGATGATTTTATTATATTAAGTATGTTTGAGATACTTAAGTATATTACTAAGCACGCACCTTATTTGTTAGGTGGCGGCTTTTGATGTGTATATTTGGGAGGCATCTTCACTTCGGCGATCACTACTACTACTAGCTTCGTGTATTATCTAAGGTGAGTCTATAGCCTCACTTTTTACTATGTTGTAAATGATTTTAATGCGCGAGGGGAATACATGCTATTTGAAATGAAATGGAACACAAGTCATGATTGATTATTTGAACCCGAATGTTGTTGAATGATTGTCGTGATTGTATAAGTACCTAAATTGCAGAAGTCCCTAAATTCATGAGCCCTTAACTATCTTCTGACTTGATGTTGTGAGTTGGGAATAGCCGCTTATTCTAATGATAGTACTATCGGGCTGACGACCCTAACTGAGACCAGAGCTTACGTTGAGTAACCTCTGGGAAGGATAATTTTACGAGAATAAGAATGTGGTATACTTGAAATTGATACCCTAGTAGGGGCACTGGAATTCTTATAGTCATGCCGGCTTTAGGCGTGGGTGACTAAGTTAAGGGGTCGGTGGCATGAGCTTAATACAATCACATAGCGTTTGCTATTTATACAAGATACCTTAATTGTTGACTGACAATATGATTGGTTTTTCTACTTGTGCTCAACTGATGATTTGTAAAACCTATAGACTCGCTCAACCTTTGTGTTGATGATTTTAAGCATGTATTTTAGGTAATCAAGATGGATAGCAGCGGAGCATGCCAGGAGGGAGTTGGTGCTTACTTGTCTAAAGTTTACTTTATTTTTCCATCCATTGAACTGAATAAATGAATTTTAAGTCTTTGATGAATGTGATGTATCGGTAACGGTTTTTGGGACCAAACGCTAATCTGATTTAATATATTAGGATGGGAAACTTTTTAGAAAAGATTGTATATTATTTTAACGTCTCTTTTGAGGTCGTTGTCTATGATTGTGTGCGATGTGCTATTAGTAGCGCCCCAATGTGGTATTCCGCTGCGTGGTGATTTGTGGGTGTCACACTTTTCATATAACATCTTTTTCTTGAAGAGGCCTTCAACCTCAGATTTTCCAATTCTTTCATATAAGCTCATCTTCAGATCTCTGATCTTTTCTTCATTTTCAAGCTTGTGAATTTTATCAAGTTCTTCTTGAGTGGCCAGCCCTGACTTGATATTTCTTTCATCTAATGTGAATTCACCTTTGCTTTTAGGTTTGACGGGAGGTGACCCATTTTTAGATGATTCAGTGTTGGTGGTAAGGCCATTAATGTGAGTGTCCTTTGCTGAAGACTCCCCCTTAGGCTTAGCTGGACTGTCTTGACTGAAGGGAGATACATACACAAAAGGTTGTTTTTTGGCCTTCTTCTATGCATGTTTCTTAAAGAGCTGCTGAATAGTGACTTTCTCCCCCTCAGCAGAAGATTGCCCTGCAACTGCTGATGAACCCCTAGCAGGTAAACATGCAAATAGAGAGTCTAAGGTGGATGATACCTTGGTCAACATTGCTGGAAAATTAGCAAGAGCATTCAGTTTCTACTGAACTTCATCAAATAAGTTCAGCTTTTGTTGTTCCAGCAGACCCACTCTATCCTTGATCTTTGATACTGAATCACATAGCTCATTAAGCTGAGTAGGAATTGGCTTGAATTCAACAGGGAGCTCAAAGGATGCACTATTAATGGAATCCATGAGGGAGATGATCTCTTACTTGATAGAAGTGGTAGTGGCCGCATCCTTCAATAATGGCTTTAGTGTAGTGAGAATTGCATCTCTGATCTGTCCAGTAGTGGGAGGAACTGGCCTTGCTTTAAGAGTAATCAGTTCAGCATCAACAATAGCCTTTTCCTCCTTGAGCTTGGTCACCTGTGATTGTAGAACCAACACCTGATTTGTCATTTCATTTACCTTAACGGTTCTAGGGGATGGAGGTTTGGGATTTTGATCAGCAATGTCATCTTCAGATTCACTATCATCCAGGTTTACTAGAGCTCTTTCCCTTAGCCCCAACTCCTTTTCCAAGTCATCAATAGACATGCTGAATATAAATGTAGGCAAGTGTCCCCCCTTGGCGCCAGTGGAGAGACGTACTTCCTTCATTGTCTGCTGATCTCCACCTTTAGTGTGCTGGTCAGTTTCAAGTCCTTCACCACCAAGGTTGGTTTTACCTGATGGATCCTGAGAAAGAGTCCCTGATGAGTTAAGATCAATGATAATGTTTTTGGTTTCTTCAATAGGACCCTCTTGTGAGGGACCTATATCATGAGAAACAGAAGAGCCAGGGTCAACGTCAGTTGTTGTATTTGATGACACATCATGCCTTGATGCAGACTCAGAGTGACAAATGATAGAGATTGGTAATGAAATTTGAGATGCATTCAGATTTAAATTGCTTACCGATGATGACTCCACTCTATTGAGTTGAGGGTACGCTCTATCTTCACCCTTCTCTCCTAAGGAGGTTGAGAGATGGGTTGCCTTCAGGGCCTCTTGATGCATGCCACCTTCAGTAGAGTCTGATAGTGGCGGCTGGCTTAGGTTCTGGTCCTTGGCCGAGGACTTTTGTTTCTTCAAAGCTTGGCCTTTGGGATCATCATAATGCTTCTTTGATGAAGATTCTGTGGGGTGCCTCCTTTTCTTAGACCCACGACACATTTAGGAGTATTCACAGACGTGCTCTTATGACGTGGTCTAGAAGAAGCTCTAGACTTCATGCCTGTTAGATACCCTTCTCCAGTTGGAGGAGTGTCTTGTGGAGCTTTAAACACTACTGGAGCATTTGTTGAGCAAATGTCCAGCATGGGCTGTGTGAAAGGAGGTTTAGTTGTGCTGACTGGAATGTTCTAACGATTGGTGTCAAAGATTTGAAAAAGTAGTTTAACTCCTTCATTCTTAGAATACTCTTCACTAAATTGGTCAGCAAAAATGAGGGATAGAAATCTGGTGTAGACCACATTCTTTTCCCTAGTTTTCTTTTCCATTTTTCCATGGAGATCTTCAAAGATTAGTTTTCCAAAATCAGCTTTTATGCCTTTTGCCAGACAATACAAAATCAAGGCATCCTTTTGTTTGATTTGATCAAGACCACCAGTTTTCCCACCCAAACACTCAATTAAGATGGACATCAAAATTTTACACTTAGGTGGTAAACAACTTCTCTTCAACCCCTATTTATCACCAATCTCTTCAGTGTATCCAATTTCTTTAAAAAATGATTTGACAACAGAGAGATCATTGAGAACAGCCTCATATTCACTAGAATCCTCCAAATAGTTTAACCCTAAAACCATTCTAAACAAATTTAAACTTATTTTCCATGGATACCCAAAGTTGTAGACACAAATTCAATAGATTTCTTGTTCTTTGACCCTTGTGCTGTGAACCAAAATTCTTTTAACACATTTTCAAACATAACCCCTGGATCCTTGAACAAGGCATCACAAATCACACATTTGGATAAAAAGTTTAGTACTTGCTTTCTAGGTTCAGATGTGAGGGTTTCTGGTTTGATCAAGGTGATGTTGTTGGGTTTAAAGAATATGTCCTCGATGGGATAGTTTACGTGGATGGAAGGACGGAGGGTGATCTTAGTCACTTGTGGTTGTGAAGAAGATTCAGCAGCCATTGATGTTTGTTGTGAGTGTTTTATTTTGAAAGGGAGAGAGTTGTTTGTGTTTTTTTAAAGCTTTTGCAAATGATATGAATCTTCAATCTTCAAAAGATATATGTAAACACTTTTTAAACTGATTTGTCAGAGTTTCTAAATTATTTGAAAAGAGAATGAAACTTTTAGGGTTTCTTTTTAACAAATGGCACAAACTCTCTCATTAATGTTCTGAAAAAGGTGATGATTATTTGTTGCTTTGAACGGTGAAACGCCTCATTGTGTCAGAAAGTTGTTGACTGTGATATGGACGCTTGATATTTCCTAAATAAACAATTGACACCTTTTGAAAGAATGTTTTGTATTTATTCTCAAGAAATTTAATGCCATTTACTCCATTGAGTCACATGATTGATTTGTTTTAAAAGCTGTTGCTCAGATATGTTGAAACTGATGGCAATACTTGTGAGATTCAGTGCGTCAGATGAGGCGGCAAAGCCCCATATACATGTTCACATAAGTGAGCAAGACATATGACATTGCACGCTCCTCTACTCAGGCCTAGCTACTCAGCTGTATTAAAAATTTGTTCAGCATTGCTGAAGGAACCTTTTGATGACTGGTTATTATTTGTTCAGCTTTAGTGAATCAGATAAGGCGACAAAAAATCATATACACAATCACATAATGTGAAATAGACACATGACATTGCACACTCCTTTTCTCAGACAATGCTACTTAACATTAATCAAAATCTTTTATGAAATGATGAACCTTCAAGCTTCTTCAGTGAATGCTGAAGGTTCCGGTTTTGTATCATCAATGTTCAGCATACCAAGCTCCATTAGAAATATTTTGAAAGTTGGTTCATCTAGTGGTTTGGTGAAGATATCAGCCAATTGGTATTGAGTGTGGATGAAATGTAATTCAATGTCCCCTTTCACAATGTGATCTCTGATAAAGTGATATCTGATAGCAATGTGTTTTGTTCTTAAGTGGAGGACTGGATTGTTGGATATTGCAATAGCACTAGTGTTATCATAAAAGATTGGTACCTTTTCATATTCTATGTCATAATCAGCCAGTTGGCTTTTCATCCAAAGAACATTGGCACAACATCTAGCAACTGCCACATATTCAGCTTCTGCTGAAGACATGGCAACTGTTTGTTGCTTTTTAGCACTCCAACACACAAGTTTGCCACCTAGCAATTGGCAGGCACCAGAAGTGATTTTTCTGTCCAAATTGCAACCAGCATAGTCAGAATCTAAATACCCCTCTAGATCAAATCCTGAGGATTTAGGGTACCAAAGACCTAGACTTAGTGTACCTTTTAGGTATCTGAAGATTCTCTTTACAGTAGTAAGGTGAGATTCCTTTGGATCTGCTTGGTATCTTGCACAAAAGCATGTAGAGAATTGAATGTCAGACCTGCTTGTAGTTAAGTACATGAGTGACCCAATCATACCTCTATACTGAGTCTCATTGACTGATTGTCCAGTGAGATCAGGTCCTAAGTTGTTAGGGGGTACCATTGGAGTCTTCACTGAAGAACAATTGATATCATACTTCTTCAGTAGATCCTTGAAATATTTTTCTTGATGGATGGAGATGCCTTGGTCAGATTGTTTAATCTGAAGGCCAAGAAAGTATGTGAGTTCACCCATCATACTCATCTCAAACTTGTTGGTCATAAGCTTGGCAAATTGTTTGCAAAGTTTGAAGCTTGTAGAACCAAAGATTATGTCATCCACATAAACTTGTACCAGAATGGTGTCAGTTTTAGATTTATAGATAAACAAGGTGCTATCTATTTTTCCTCTGACAAATTTATGTTCAATGAGAAAAGTTGAGAGAGTTTCATACCATGCTCTTGGAGCTTGCTTCAGTCCATACAAAGCTTTGTAAAGCTTATAGACATGATTTGGGTATTTACTACTCTCAAAGCCAGGAGGCTGAGTAACATAAACTTCTTCTTTTAGGTCACCATTTAGGAATGCACTTTTGACATCCATTTGGTAGATGATGAAGTTCATGTAAGTGGCATATGCAAGGAAGGTCCATATGGCATCCATACGTGCAACTGGAGTAAAGGTTTGATCAAAATCAACCCCAGGCTCTTGATTGAATTCTTGGGCCACCAGTCTGGCTTTATTTTGGGTCACTACATTGGTTTCATCTCTTTTGAGCTTGTAAACCCATTTGGTGTCAGTGGTTGATTTACCATATGGAAGAGGAACCAATTTCCAGACTTTGTTTCTTTCAAACTGATTGAGTTCCTCTTGCATGGCATCCACCCATCGAGGGTGTGTGAGTGCTTCAAAAACCTTTTTAGGTTCAATTTCTTAGATAAAATTTGCATAGAGGCATTCTCTAGATGAAGCAGCACTCATTTTCTTTGCCATAGATCTAGTGACTCTACCTTCACCAGGATTACCTATTATGTTCACCAGCTGTATGTGACTATTTTTAGTCCAATATTTTTGTGGAGCTGGAGAATAGGTACTGGTATCATGATTAGAACTAGAGCTTGGAAGTCCATGACATGGACTTGGACTTGGAATGTCTCTAGTGTCTACTCAAGGATATTCAGTGGACAAGCGTTCAACCATTAGAGGGCTTCCTTCTTGGTCAGAAGCAACATATCCAAGACCTAATTCCCTAGAGATGATAGGAGAGCTTTGAGCAAGGGGCTCAAACTGTTCCTCAGCAGCTGCATATGGTTGATCATTTTGATCATGTGTGTTAGCATGCTGATTTTTTTTACATTGACCATTTTGGTCATTTGTATTGCCTTGCTGATCATTTTGATCATTTTGAGATTGATCATTATTTGATTGACAGCCATCAATATGTGATACTGAAGGATTTCCTTTTGTAGGACTTGAAATATCTTCAAATGGATCAATATGAGGGACTGAGTTTCTTGTTTGATATTTTTGAGAAGGCTCATAGTGATGAAATTCATCAGATGGATAATTTTGAGATTCATGTATAGGAAGTTCATCATCTGATGGATTTGTAAAGGTGATAGCTTTAGAACTTTCATTGAATGTGGTGTGATAGGTTTCTTCAATACATTGTCTTCTTGTGTTAAAGACTCTGTATGCTTTAGATACTAGGGAGTATCCAAGAAAGTAACCATCATCAGATTTTTCATCAAACTTTCCAAGGTGATCCTTGTGATTGTGAATGAATACTGGACACCCAAACACATGTAAGAATGAAATGTTTGGAGTTCTCCCCATGAAGACTTCATAGGGAGTCTTCATGTGTCTCTTCACAATGATGGATCTATTTTGAGTGTAGCAAGCAGTGGCTACAGCATCAGTCAAAAAATGCTTAGAGAGAGCAGATCCAACAAGCATTGTCCTTGCTGCTTCAATCAAAGTTCTGTTCCTTCTTTCAGCCACACCATTTTGTTTAGGTGTGTAAGGAGATGAGAATTTTGATAAATTCCTTTGTCATCACAGAATTTGATGAGTGAGTGATTTTTGAATTTAGTGCCATTGTCAGTTCTGAGTTGTTTGACATGAGTGTCATTTTGATTTTCAACTCTTTTGATGAATGACATTATGGCATCTGGTGCATGGCTTTTCTTTGTTAGAAAATATACCCAGGTGTACCTAGAGTACTCATAAAACAAAGACAAGTGTATATTTTTCATGACAAATGGCCCTAGGTGATACTAGGCCAAATAAGTCCATGTGAAGCAAATGAAGACTTTCTTTGATTGATAAAGTTTGCTTTGTTTTGAAATTGGCCCTATGGTGCTTCCCTTTTTCACATGCTGAGCATGGTTTGTCCTTGGAATAGACAAGTGAAGGAAGACCAATAACAAGATTTTGTTTTGCCAGTAGAGTTATTGTTTTGAACTTGAGATGTGAGAGCCTCTTATGCCAAAACTTATTGGTAATATTGGAGGCTTTAGCAAAGAAACATGTCTCCTGAGTAGAATTCATGTTCATGACATAAACATCTTTGACTATGGGTTAAATCATCACAATTTCATGATTGGAGTTGAAGATTGTACCTTTTTTGTTATCAAACAGCACAAGATACTTTGCATCACAAAGTTGACTTATGCTGATGAGGTTGTGCTTCAATCCATTTACATATGCTACCATTGAGAAAACTATACCATTGCATTTTACTAAACCAAATCCTTCAGTAGTAGCTGATGAGTTATCACCAAAAACAACTTTAAGACCTTGTTCCTCCTTATAGTTGTGCAGATAACTTTTGGTGCCAGTTATGTGCCTTGAGCAGCCACTGTCTAGGTACCAAATAGGCTTCCTGAGATCACACTACACAAGTTAAGGAAATGGTCAGTTTTGTTTTGAAACCCACCTTTGTTGGGTGGGGGTTTTAGGTGTTCTAGATCTGAAGGGTCCTCTTGTTGAGGGTATGTGTGATTGCTCAAAAGAAGAAGAGGTCTGAATAGCGTTTGCTTTCTTAGCCTGGAGGGCTTCACCTCTTCTGAGCCACTCTATATGGTTGTGATCAGATGTAGTGTGGACATCGCTTCCACAAGTCTCACAACATTTGGTAATAGAGTTTGGGTTTCTTGGTTTAATACCTCTTCTGAGTGAGATGATTCGATTATGTTTATGAGTGTCATGGTCATAACTTCCACAAATATTACAAACAAGGTAATAGTGACAGTAATCTGAGTGATGATTTCCCATACCATAATGAATGCATGGTGGGAAAGGCATATTTCTCCTGGAATAAGATGCTTCAGATTTGTGAGCATCAGCACTTGTTTTGGCCAGCATATACTGAGTGTGTTCACAAGTGCGATGGTCAGTCCTTTCACATTTGGTACAATAAATCACTTTTAGGCAAGTTTTAGTGAGATGGTTATTTAAACCACATAAATCACAAGCCCTTTTAAATTGTGTCTTGTACTTGAGATGAGGAGAGTCTGAAGGTTCATCTCTGAATCGTGTTGGTGTTTGCTGCTGCCTGAGTTGCAATTTAAGATCATTGATCTCTTGCATGACAAGATACATTCTCTCATCTTCCTCAGATCTAGCATTCTTCAGTTTATTTGTTGAAACTGAATAGGTAGTTCCCATATATGAACGTTCAGCAAGAGCCGAAGAGTTCTTTGAAGTGTCAATTTTGACATGTTTGGAAGAACTACCTTTGTGTATGGTGGGTGACTTGATGATAGACTGGATAGTATTGGGTCTAGTAGAGGGTTCAGCACCAGCCAGCTTCTCCAAAGGAGGAAGTGGGGTACTTACTTTATTCTCTATATCATCACCAGAGTCATCCTTTGTACTAAGGACTCAACTGGTGCTGAAGTGTCAACACTTGCTTGAAACTCAGGAAGAAGGGTTCGTCCAGTGTCCTGATTGGGTAAATTCTCTTCACCTGACCTTTCAATGTCAGGGATCGAGCTACCATCCTCATTTGAGGCTTTGATAAAGACAATAGATTTGGTGCAGGAGGTTCCTTCAGCACCAAGCATTTTCCTCTTTTGAGCAGGTATTTGTTCACTTATGCATTGATTTACCCTATCAGAGTTTCTAAGCCAACATTTAATAATATCTTTTGCTTCTTTTAGTTCCACTCTAAGGGAGTTATTTTCTTCCAAAATTTCTTTGTTCAATTGTTGAAATGTAAGAATATCAAGTTTAGCTTCTTTTAGCTCTATTTGCTTACTTTCAAAATCTTCAAGTTTTAGAACAAGTTTATGAAATTTTTCAAGCAAATTGTTTCTTTGCTCTTCAACAAACTTTAGATCAATGCAAAAGTAATCAAAGATAAATTTAATGTCATCTTTATATTCTAATTCGATAAGAGTTTGTACCTTTTTTATTGTGACATTGACCCATTCACCATTTCTGGCACTTTCTCTGGTCACAACATTTGAATTGGCCCCCTCATCATCAGCAAGTGCCATCAGCACTTTCACATTCACCATTTCATCATCATCTGAAGAAACATCTTCTTCATCCCAGTCATAGGCTTCAGCAACAAGTCCTTTGTTCTTGTCTTGCTTGGGAGTCTTGGATGAGGAGCTTACAGTACTCATTAAGGCCAATCTTGCCTTGATTTCTCTGTATTTGCCCTCAAAGTCTTTTGTTGGTCTGAGTTCAACCCTGCTTTGCTAAAATGGAGTAGAAGCAATTTCTTTTTGGTTGAAATGATGATTGACCAGATGGTCTTGATTGAGCTGGTGAGGAATATGAAGGGAGAGATGTTTTTGAATAACAATCTGTAACACCCCATTTTGATAATGGAAATGTCACATGCAATTATGGCGTGTCATCAAAGCATACAAGGAAAAATGTCTAAACACTACTTGACCATAAAAGGAAAATACCGGAATCAAACATCGATAGTCCAAAAGGAAAGCTCATCACACACAAACATAGTATAATAAAGGAAAGGACTAAATAATGTCCATAGCAAATGTATCATAAGAAAGGAAATGCATAAAGTAAAGAAGGCTAGACAGCTTCCAGTCCATATGCACGTACTCTTAGTGTCTACGAGCGTCCCTGAGTACCTGCCGTTTTGGGAACATAGAAAAGGAAAACAGCTGAGCAAATACGCTCAGTGCACGGATGTACAATAAAGCAGGAATAGGATAAACATATAACATATAACAGCGGAAGAAAACTAAGTCCCGAGTAACCTGGTTAAGTCTTGATAAAACTGGTTTTATAGTTTGAAAAGTCTTATGTTTATCTTGTAAAAACTGTTTATCATATTTTACCATTAGCCAATATAGGTCATGAAAATCCACCGTGCATGAATACTTGGAGGGTTGACCTCATCATGCAAATTAGAGGGGCTGCCTCTAATTTAATATACTGGTTTTTGGGTAGGAGGGATCAGCTCCTTGTGAAGGATGCAAGGCACACACCACATTCACCATGAAATCCTGACTGAAAACATGTAACTAGGATGCACCCATACGCCCCACATGATAAATATAATATAAATGGCCAAAAGCTGAAGGGACGCCACGAGCAATCACTCCGCCGTGGTGAAGTCATAACATCAGTGCCTTCAATGTTATGGTTATGGTACCTTCATAACTAGGTGAAATTGGTCATGCATGTATATGGCTATAGGTATTCTTAATTAAACATAAGCAAATAAAACACATAACTTATACTACGGGAAAACATTTGGCTGCATACGGGGAATCCTAATAAGGAAAGAATGTCCATACTGAAAGGACGGGAATCCGTACCTTATGTCCAGTGAACGAAGAAGATGAACTGAGAGGAATCCTACTTCCGTATCACTAGTGCTTCATAAATACATACATGAATAAGTATCTGCTTACTAAATACGTAGTTGGTTTTATGTCATGTCTTAGCTTATTTTATGTGTTCTTAGCATGTTTTACTATTTTAAAGCCTTAAACCGTGTTAATCTTATATTCTGTTTAATATGATTAAGTATTTCTGGTATTTCATGTATTATTATACTTACTGTGTAATAATAAGTAACTTTCCAAAATAGCAGGTTTCCTAAAATAGAAAGTTTCCAAAAATAGAAAGTTTCCAAAAATAGAAAGTTTCCAAAAATAGAAAGTTTCCAAAAATAGAAAGTTTCTAAAAATAGAAAGTTACCAAAAATAGAAAGTTTCCAAAAATGGAAAGTTTCCAAAAATAGAATTACTGCTTAAAATAGATAAGTTTCTAAAAATAGAAAGTTTCCATAAATAGATCAGCTGCCTTAATTAAATAAGTTTCCATAAATAGATTAGCTGCCTGAAATAAATAAGTTTCTAAAAATAGAAGGTTTCCAAAAATAGATTAGATGCCTTATTTAATTAAGTTTCTAAAAATAGAAAGTTTCCATAATTAGAAATAAGTTGGTTAAATAAGCTAGTTTTCATGATTATTTTCTAAGTCATATGATATAATGTATTGTTTAATAACTATTTCATGTAATTAAATTAAACTATAGGTTAAAATATTTAATTAAAGTAAAACATGTTTTTAATTAAATAAAGTTAAATACGTAGGTTAAAACATGTATTATTATTTATTCATAATATAACCTAAGTCATGTTAATTAATTAATTATAATCATGGTTTTTAAATAATTAATTAATTATAAGTCTAAAATATAAAAATACTTAGGTTAATTAATTTCATGATTATTAATAATTAAAATAACCTAAGTCATGTTATTAAATTAATCATGTCATTTTATTAATTTAATTTTAACATAAGATCATAAAAAAAAAACTAAACATACACCATGAACCGGATCTAGAGTAAAAACCATGAACCGGACATGAAATCGACACCGTACCCCGAACCGAATCGGGGTACCCCTTGTCTTGATGCTGCCGTGGGACCCACACCAACCAACCAGGACCATATGGTCTCGGTGGTGGTCGGATGGCCAAACCAAAACCCTCTCGGGTTCGGTGTAGGTTGCGGCCAAAACAAAAACCCCTTAAAACATTACTTTTGATTTTATTAAATCCCAATTCATGTTAGATCTATGATTTTAATTAGGTTTTTATAAAAACATAACATGTTCTTAATTAATAAAAGATCAAATCAAAAGAAAAAGGTTTAAAAAGGATTTACCGAATACGTGGATCAAAAGAACGAAGAACAAACACGAACACCAACTAGAATTCCAAGATCCAAGATCAACAAACACCCCCTTGTGGTGTTTTGAAGGTGGCGGCCAAAAAGAAGAAGAGAGGAGGGTTTTTAGGTTTTTGTTAAAATCTTCTGTAATGTAAAAATGAGTAGTGTTTTTACCATAACCCTCCTTTAGTAAAAATACAAATGGGCTTGGCCCATTTGCTCCTTGTAGCCGCGGGTAAGGGGCCCCACATGGGGTACCCGTACCTTTTTCCGTGTCTGGACGTTTAGTTATTCGTTCATGATTATTTGTGTTCGCGTTTTATGTGTTCTCATTACGTAATTATCGTGATCCAATATATTTATTTACGCTCGTAAAAATATATATACGTAATTAATAATAGTTCGTGTTTTAATTACGTTCATGATTTCAAGATCGCATGTTCGTGATTAATTATTGTCAAATATTACGTGCTCGTGCGTAGTAAATACTTATCGTGTTCTAACACGTACGTAATACGTAAAATCCTAACACGTAATCGTAATCATGCTATATTAGGAAAGTTTAAATCTAGTACGTACGATCTTAAGGGTACTATTCATGGTAAAAGCATGCGGGTTTTACAACTCTTCCCCCCTAAAAAGAATAATTCGTCCCCGAATTATAGATAAAGTAAACTGGAAAAGAAGAACATACCCGAATTCAAAATATGAAATGAGGGTAAGAAGCCCGGATAGAATCCTCTGTTTCCCAAGTGGCTTCCCGCTCGGTATGATCCCTCCATAGAATTTTGACGAATGGAATCGTCTTCTTTCTCATGACTCGTTCTTGTCTGTCAAGAACTCGTTCGGGTTCTTCTATAAAAGTGAGATCTTCACGTATCTGTTCCAGT
The DNA here is from genome assembly GCA_025667525.1 of Glebionis coronaria. Taxonomy (NCBI): domain Eukaryota; kingdom Viridiplantae; phylum Streptophyta; class Magnoliopsida; order Asterales; family Asteraceae; genus Glebionis; species Glebionis coronaria. The sequence continues at coordinate 251,388,660 of CM046880.1, read as the reverse complement.
GGATACTGAACCATGTGAAGGGGATGATACTGGTACCCTCTGAGTAAGGACACATGAAACACATTGTGCACATGCGAAAGCTGCAGAGGTAACGCCAATCGGTAAGATACTTCACCGACTCGTTCAATGATATCAAACGGTCCGATGAAACGAGGACTGAGCTTCCCTTTAATCCCGAAGCATCTAACACCACGTGCCGGCGAAACCTTAAGGAAGACATGATCTCCTATGTTAAAGTGTATGTCCCTACGATGCTTATCGGCGTAACTCTTCTGACGCGACCGTGCCTCCTGAATTTTCTGCTTAGCTACTGCGATCTTCTCATTGGTCATCTCTATGATTTCTGGTCCTTCAAGTGTTCGCTCACCAACCTGATCCCAGCAGATTGGGGCGCGACACTTTCTGCCATACAACATCTCAAAAGGAGCACACTTGATACTTGCGTGCCAACTGTTGTTGTATGCAAACTCCACCAAACAGATGTAATCGTCCCAATCACCCGTCCATTCCAACGCACATGACCTCAACATATCTTCTAATGTCTGAATGGTTCGCTCCGACTGTCCGTCCGTTTGAGGATGAAAAGCCGTGCTAAGCTTAAGTTGTGTACCCCAAGCTTTCTGCAAACTTTTCCAAAAGCGCGAAGTGAATCGAGGATCTCTGTCTGAGACGATGCTGGATGGTGCACCATGGAGTCTCATAATCTCTCTTCTGTACGTATCTGCGAGTTTACTTATCGGATCTTCCTTGCGGATCGATAAGAAATGAGCTGATTTGGTAAGTCGATCTACGATAACCCAAATTGCATCGTGCTTCCTCTTGGTAGGCGGAAGACCAGTAACAAAATCCATGGTGATTTTGTCCCACTTCCACTCTGGAATATCTAACGGATGACCCAAATTGCATCGTGCTTCCTCTTGGTAGCTGATGCTCGATCTTAACCTGCTGGCAGGTAAGACATTTGGAGACGTAAGTGGCCGCATCCTGTTTCATACCACTCCACCAAAAGTACTGCTTGATGTCATGGTACATCTTAGTCGAACCAGGATGTATAGAGAATGGGGAGCTATGAGCTTCAGCTAACAAAGCTTCCCGGAGTTCTTGGTCATCAGGAACACAAAGTCTCGTGCCCTGCCATACGATACCATCTGCATCTACTCTGAATTTTGTCTGTTTCTCCAAATTATGTACTATCGCCCAGATTTCTCCGTCATCCTTCTGAGCTTCCTTGATCTTAGAGAGTAACTCGGGTTCTACTCTAAGATTAGCCCAGTAACCGTGCTGTCTACGTATCATGATCTCGATGTCTAGTCGCTCCAAGTCTCTTATGATTTCCTCTTCGATTTTAATGTCGTTGATCATTCCGGACTTCCTGCTAAGAGCATCTGCTACTACATTTGCCTTTCCGGGATGATACTGTAGATTAATGTCATAATCCTTCAACAGATCTAACCATCTCCTCTGTCTTAATTCACGTTGAGTGAAGATATACTTCAAGCTCTTGTGATCCGAGAAAATGTCACATGATTCACCATGTAAGTAGTGCCTCCATATCTTCAATGCAAACACCACAGCTGCAAGTTCCAGGTCATGCGTGGGGTAATTTTCTTCATAAGGGTTAAGCTGCCGTGAAGCGTACGCGATCACTTTCCCATGTTGCATGAGAACAAAGCCAAGTCCCTTCCCCGATGCATCGCTGTAGATTTGAAATCCACCCGTACCAGATGGTAGAGTAAGAATAGGTGCAGATACTAGCTTCTGCTTCAGGTCTTCAAAGCTCTTCTCTCGATCTTCCGTCCAGACGAATTTCTCCCCTTTCCGCATCAGTTTGGTCAATGGTAGTGCTAGGCGGGAAAAGTTTTCCACGAACCTTCGATAATAGCCAGCTAAGCCTAAGAAACTGTGGACTTCCGTCGCTGATATCGGTCTTGGCCACTTAGTAATGGCCTCAACCTTTGCTAGATCCATAGTGATTCCTTCTGCTGATACAATGTGACCTAAGAATGCCACCTTGTCTAACCAGAACTCACACTTGGAGAATTTAGCATACAGCTGCTTCTGGCGAAGAATCTGTAGTACTATACGAAGATGGTCTTCGTGTTCCTCCTTGGACTTTGAGAAAATCAGGATGTCATCGATGAAGACAATGACGAACTTGTCCAGAAATTCATGGAAGATTCTGTTCATCAAATCCATGAACACTACTGGAGCATTTGTCAGGCCAAATGGCATAACTACAAACTCGTAGTGGCCATAGCGGGTACGAAAGGAAGTCTTAGCGATGTCCTGCTCCTTGACCCGTAACTGATGATAGCCTGACCTAAGATCAATCTTGGAGAAGTGTTTGGCCCCTTGGAGTTGGTCAAACAGATCATCAATGTGTGGCAGTGGATATCTATTCCGAATGGTAATCTTGTTGGGCTCGCGATAGTCTATACAAAGACGCTACTGTCGTCCTTCTTCTTAACGAACAAGACCGGTGCGCCCCATGGAGATGCGCTCGGTCGAATAAAACCTCGTTCAAGAAGTTCTTGCAGTTGATCCTTCAGCTCCTTCAGCTCTATGAGAGCCATGCGATAAGGAGCCTTGGAGATTGGTTCAGCTCCTGGAATAAGCTCGATACTGAATTCCACTTCTCGTGCAGGTGGTATGCCCGGCAGTTCTGCTGGAAAAACATCTTGGAATTCCGACACTATAGGTTGATCCTGAATTGATGGGGATTCAGCTTCCATGTCGTGAACCGTAGCTAGATAACCCTCGCATCCATGTGACAGTAGTGCACGCGCTTGCAGGGTAGATATGATTTGTACAGACCGTCCGGGTATGAACCCATTATGAATGTACTCTGGTGCATTAACATCACCGAAGATAACTCGATATGAATATGGTAGCATGATGCTTGGATAGCCAATCCATGCCCAAAATCATGTTGAAGTCATTCATGTCCAGCGGAAGTGCGTCAACAGGTCGAACCTTATCGTCAAATTCTAGGGGAAGACTCTTGTATACATGGGTGATTAATACAGAGTCCCTCAAAGGCGTGGAAATAGTAAGCCTATTTTCTAGTGGCATGGGGAGCATCCTAACGTTCTTAGCATAACCAGTAGAAATAACCGAGTGAGTAGCACCCGTATCGAAAAGAACACATGCAGCTTGACCATACATATACAAGATTCCAGTTATGGTACCTGTAGACTTGTTGGCCTGGTCTCGAGATGTCGTGTAGACACGCCCGGTAGTAGGAGGCGGCTTGGTATCATCATGTCCCGATGTACCCTCCATCTCGCCCTTACGGCAATCCTTCATAATATGGCCAGGAAGATCACACTTGAAGCACACGTCAGTATTACGGCGACATGGTCCTGGGTGCCTACGGTGGCAAGTAGAGCAAAGAGGATGAGTGAATCCTCCAGCAGGTGCTCTGGCTGGCTGGGAACCTGATAAAACATATTACATAAGACATGATAATTGGGTACAAAGGTAAAATCGGATAATCGTAAGATTAAATACCAGTGATAGCTGGACGGCTAGGCTGTGAACCTCTCTGGTTCTGGTCCCTACCGTTTCCATGGTTCCTGGTAGAAGTTTTTGCTAAAGTGTCAGAATATGAGTTATAACATGAAATCAAAAGGAATTGCGTAAGTATTAGGACCTGCTGCTGTTGGAGTGCCCAGCGTTGTTACGGTAATTATCATTACCGCCCTGCCTATCCGTAGCAGAACGGTCGTTAGTCTGACCGTTTCCCTTGGACTGATGAGGTTGCTGCTGAGTAGCCGGCTGAGACCGGTCCCCAATTTTCTGCCTGGAAGATACATTTAAAGAGATGAATAATTGACGTAAATGGGAAGTATACGGATTAATCACCGCTTGAATACGAATGTTTACCTCTTGTCGGGTCTTTCAGCTTCCCCGAACTCATCTCTCTCCTACAGCATATCCAGCTTACGTGTTGCATCGGCCACTTGTGCTACAGTGTTGAACGTAGCACACACCAGATTGTTTGCGACCGATGTGCGAAGCGCCCATCTAAAGTGATGTGCCTGCTCTTCAGGAGTACCTGCTGCCGCACCAAGGAACCCATCTAAGCGAAGAAAGCGCTGCATAAACTCGTTGCTATTCTCCCTAGCTCTCTGTCGGATCCCATGGTACTCTCTCTTGAGCTTGTCCTGCTCAGCCTTGGGAAAGAACTGCTCCATCACCCTGTCCTTGAACTGAGACCAAGTCAAACCAGCAACCCACTCATCACCACCTTCAGACTGCATCAATGCTAACCACCAGTTAAGCACATCGCCTTCGAACCGATAGCATGCCAACCTCGCCTTGTATGCGGGGTCACAGCCCATAGCATTGAAAATCTTCTCGATGTGAGCCAACCAGCTTTCAGCATCGCTGGGGCTATCTGTCTTCTCAAAAGCTCGAGGGCGGAGCTTGTTGAATCTCTCCAGCCATACTGCTAATGTCATTGGAGGAGGAGGTGCCTGATTATGCTGCTGATTGTTGGCAGCTAGAACTTCAGCCCTGATGTCATTCCTCAGTTGAGGAAGCAAAGCTTGCATAGCAGCTTGAATTGCAGCATTGAGCTGCTCCTGTTCGCGTGTGAGAACCATCTGACAGTATAACATAAAACATATGATTAAACAGATCAAAACATAAAATCTATATATACATGAAAAAAAATTTATACCAGAATTTCACGAGAAAAATTTTATGCAAGAAAATTTTGTGTATGAATGCATGATGCAGTTTTATGAAAACTTTTGTATGCTCGAGAGTGAACGCCTATGGTCAGTTCACCCAAAACAAAAGACATGGCGAGGGGACGCCTATGGGTCGGTCCCAAATTTAAAAGTTTCGATAAAACACATGCGACTAAATAGGGCCAGTCCTGTACCAACCATTACTTAGTCAAAAATCTACGACAATGACATATATATGTATGCTTAAAAATGATGAATGCATGAAAACAACTGTCAGTTCTAGGAAGAACGTAGTGACTACCTACTAATCACAGGTCATATTTGAGAGCCTACAGGTCGAAGCCTTGGCTCTGATACCATAATTGTAACACCCCATTTTGATAATGGAAATGTCACATGCAATTATGGCGTGTCATCAAAGCATACAAGGAAAAATGTCTAAACATTACTTGACCATAAAAGGAAAATACCGGAATCAAACATCGGTAGTCCAAAAGTAAAGCTCATCACACACAAACATAGTATAATAAAGGAAAGGACTAAACAATGTCCATAGCAAATGTATCATAAGAAAGGAAATGCATAAAGTAAAGAAGGCTAGACAGCTTCCAGTCCATATGCATGTACTCTTAGTGTCTACGAGCGTCCCTGAGTACCTGCCATTTTAGGAACATAGAAAAGGAAAATGGCTGAGCAAATACGCTCAGTGCACGGATGTACAATAAAGCATAAATAGGATAAACATATAACATATAACAGCAGAAGAAAACTAAGTCCCGAGTAACCTGGTTAAGTCTTGATAAATTTGGTTTTATAGTTTGAAAAGTCTTATGTTTATCTTGTAAAAACTGTTTATCATATTTTACCATTAGCCAATATAGGTCATGAAAATCCACCGTGCATGAATACTTGGAGGGGTGACCTCATCATGCAAATTAGAGGGGCTGCCTCTAATTTAATATACTGGTTTTTGGGTAGGAGGGATCAACTCCTTGTGAAGGATGCAAGGCACACACCACATTCACCATGAAATCCTGACTGAAAACATGTAACTAGGATGCACCCATACGCCCCACATGATAAATGTAATATAAATGGCCAAAAGCTGAAGGGACGCCACGAGCAATCACTCTGCCGTGGTGAAGTCATAACATCAGTGCCTCCAATGTTATGGTTATGGTACCTCCATAACTAGGTGAAACTGGTCATGCATGTATATGGCTATAGGTATTCTTAATTAAACATAAGCAAATCAAACACATAACTTATACTACGGGAAAACATTGGGCTGCATAGGGGGAATCCTAATAAGGAAAGAACGTCCATAGTGAAAGGACGGGAATTCGTACCTTATGTCCAGTGAACGAAGAAGATGAACTGAGAGGAATCCTACTTCTGTATCACTAGTGCTACATATACATACATGAATAAGTATCTGCTTACTAAATACGTAGTTGGTTTTATGTCATGTCTTAGCTTATTTTATGTGTTCTTACCATGTTTTACTGTTTTAAAGCCTTAAACCGTGTTTATCTTATATTCTGTTTAATCTGATTAAGTATTTCTGGTATTTCATGTATTATTATACATACTGTGTAATAATAAGTAACTTTCCAAAAATAGCAGGTTTCCTAAAATAGAAAGTTTCCAAAAATAAAAAGTTTCCAAAAATAGAAAGTTACCAAAAATAGAAAGTTTCCAAAAATAGAATTACTGCTTAAAATAGATAAGTTTCTAAAAATAGAAAGTTTCCATAAATAGATCAGTTGCCTTAATTAAATAAGTTTCCATAAATAGATTAGCTGCCTGAAATAAATAAGTTTCTAAAAATAGAAGGTTTCTATAAATAGATTAGCTGCCTTATTTAATTAAGTTTCTAGAAATAGAAAGTTTCCATAATTAGAAATAAGCTGGTTAAATAAGCTAAGTATATAAGCCTAAGTGTTTTCATGATTATTTTCTAAGTCATATGATATAATGTATAGTTTAATAATTATTTCATGTAATTAAATTAAACTATAGGTTAAAATATTTAATTAAAGTATAACATGTTTTTAATTAAATAAAGTTAAATACTTAGGTTAAAACATGTATTATTATTTATTAATAATATAACCTAAGTCATGTTAATTAATTAATTATAATCATGGTTTTTAAATAACTAATTAATTATAAGTCTAAAATATAAAAATACTTAGGTTACTTAATTTCATGATTATTAATAATTAAAATAACCTAAGTCATGTTATTAAATTAATCATGTCATTTTATTAATTTAATTTTAACATAAGATCATAAAAAAAAAAACTAAACATACACCATGAACCGGATCTAGAGTAAAAACCATGAACCGGACATGAAATCGACACCGTACCCCGAACTGAATCGGGGTACCCCTTGTCTTGATGCTGCCGTGGGACCCACACCAACCAACCGGGACCATATGGTCTCGGTGGTGGTCGGATGGCCAAACCGAAACCCTCTCGGGTTCGGTGTAGGCTGCGGCCAAAACAAACACCCCTTAAAATATTACTTTTGATTTTATTAAATCCCAATTCATGTTAGATCTATGATTTTAATTAGGTTTTTAAAAAAACATAACATGTTCTTAATTAATAAAAGATCAAATCAAAAGAAAAAGGTTTAAAAAGGATTTACCGAATACGTGGATCAAAAGAACGAAGAACAAACACGAACACCAACTAGAATTCCAAGATCCAAGATCAACAAACACCCCCTTGTGGTGTTTTTAAGGTGGCGGCCAAAAAGAAGAAGAGATGAGGGTTTTTAGGTTTTTGTCAAAATCTTCTGTAATGTAAAAATGAGTAGTGTTTTTACCATAACCCTCCTTTAGTAAAAATACAAATGGGCTTGGCCCATTTGCTCCTTGTAGCCGCGGGTAGGGGGCCCGACATGGGGTACCAGTACCTTTTTTCGTGTCTCGACGTTTATTTATTCGTTCATGATTATTTGTGTTCGCGTTTTATGTGTTCTCGTTACGTAATTATCGTGATCCAATATATTTATTTACGCTCGTAATAAATATATATACGTAATTAATAATAGTTCGTTTTTTAATTACGTTCATGATTTCATGATCGCGTGTTCGTGATTAATTATTGTCAAATAATTATTACGTGCTCGTGCGTAGTAAATACTTATCGTGTTCTAACACGTACATAATACGTAAAATCCTAACACGTAATCGTAATCATGCTATATTAGGAAAGTTTAAATCTAGTACGTACGATCTTAAGGGTACTATTCATGGTAAAAGCATGCGGGTTTTACACAATCCCTAGCATAGTGACCAGTCTTCCCACATTTGTAGCAATCAGTGTCAACTGAAGCTTTTGTGGAGCTGGACAACTTGCCTCCTTTCTTAAAGAACCTTCTAGACTTGGCCAGAAGTGCTCTTTCATGAAATTCCTCTTTGAGGTCATTCAGATATTCCTCACTAGATCTAGTATCTCCCTCATCATTAGGACTATCTTGGTAGTCTTGAATGACAGCCTCACTGAAGAAGGCTGTGGACAAGGGTGTAGCAATGGTTAATGCTTTACTCTTGCTTGAGCCTTCATAAATCCTATCAACTAGGTTTTCTTCATATTTAAGTTTCCCAAAAAGAGAGGCTAGATCACAATCTTTAATATGATTAGCATTTCTCAAGCTTTGGTAGAGACTGAGCCACTTTTTTGGCAATGCAATAACAAAAAATGTGTTGCTTTCAAGTTTTGAAAGCTCAACACCATCATTCACAAGTTCATTCATCAGTGCTTTGTATCTGGTGAATGTCTGTGTGAGGGTCTCCTCTTCTTTGTGCTTGAAGGTGTTTTATTGAAGCTTTAAATCCTCGATTCTGGTTTCTTTTACATCAGAGGGTCCCTCATGGTAAAGAATAAGGTCCTCCCATGTTGCTTTGGTTTTTTTATGTTGATCCCTTTGGTTGGATCTATATTCTGTTAAGAATTAGTATAATAGTTTGTAATCAAACTAAAACACTTTAAGCACTCTTACTAACACCAAATAAGTTATGCGGAATCTAACTTATAAAGCACAGAAGAACATAATTACTTTTAACTGTTTGATTCTCTTATTAATCGACTTGTATGAGGTACATGAAAGACATTGTACCTATGTTCCTTTTATAGAGTAAGGAAACCTAGAAACCTTAGAATATTCTATAAAGATAACTATATCACAGACGATATATTATCAATATTCTAACTATTTAGGTATATCACATAAGATATACTCTAACTATAACTATGACATATCTTATACAAAGATATATTCGTCCTAATCATTATAGCAGTACTTACTTTATAAGTAGCAGTACTTACTATGTACCGCGTTAACACTAACGGTACTTACATAACACTAACAGTACTTGGAATATACTAGCGGTACTTGACACTTAACAAATAATTCCCAACAATCCTCCCCTAAACAAGAAATGATAACTTGTTGGCTTCTTGTTTCTCTTGTACTGGATGTATTAAAAATGCATGTCTTCAGTCTTTCCTTCATCCTTGGATTAAACTTGGTAATTTGTATTTGTATCCAACTGAATGTAGCCAAACACTTCAAATGTAGATCTTCTTCTGATAAGACAATCTTCAAACATTATAAGCATCATCTGTGTCTTCAAACTATGATCTTCTTGTGTCTTCTAAACATTCATCTATCTTTGCAGCATCAGTATTTGTCTTCTTGAGTTTAGTCCTTGAACTCTTGATCATAAATCTTTCACTTGATTTGATGATAACAAAACCTTCTAAGTATTATATCTTTATATACTTCTTTATCTGCAATCTTCATACCTGAAATAAAACAGTTAACAACAAACACCAATCTGTATTGGCTTCATGATTTTTAGCAAATCACCAGCTATCAACGGATTTGATAAATTCTTTACCAGTTAGCCGTACACTCTGGAATACCCAATACTTTATTCACAAATAATAAGGTGTAATGAAAACCTTACAATTTTTGGTAAATTTTCAACCATCAACGGATTTGATGAAGTCTTTACCTAGTACCGTTTGTCTAGGACTAGCCAACTCTTTGTCTTGAAACAAGGTGAGTTAGAACCATATAGTTTTTAGCAAACTATCAGCTTTCAACGGATTTGATAAGTCTTTACCACAAACCGTTTGCTTATGGACTAGCCAGTTCTTATGTGTGTTTGACATGGTGAACTGAGAACCATTTATGAAGTGTGACTGAAAGTCAAACACTTAAGATTCTTTCTCAGCTTCTTCCTCATCTTTCAAATCCTTGATTTGTTGTTTAACCATTCTGATCAACTCCAAAGCATCAACAGACTCTTCTGTAACTTCTAATTGTTGTTCTAACATCCTTTCCAACAATTTTCTTTTGAAAGGGTAAGTCTCCTCTTGCAGCATATAATATGTAACATCATCTACATCCAAAATATGCAATCCACATGACCTGTAATATCTCCAGTAAATAGGAACCTGATCCTCTAATACCTTCAACATTTCTTGATCACAGTTGTGTGGCTCATACAGAAAGAGAAATTTCCTATATAATAGTGATATTTCAGTTTTACCTGCACTGGCTTCTTCAACTAACCTTACAAGATCTTGAATATCTTGTCTGTCAAGAATGTGAAGAATATCCTCCAAAAGTCTGAATATCCTTTTTGTGTCATCAGATCTCTGAATTCCATGAGCTTCAAGTCCTTGATCTGTAGAGTAAATCCACTTAACAATGGATGCTCTTTTTCCAAAAATCTCTGTATCAATACATTGATCTTCAAATTTCACAATCTTTAAGTACTTCCTTAAGCTCTCATCATCATCACTATCTTCTGCTGTAGTTTTAGCTCTCTTAGCTTTCTTCTTTAGCTTTGTTGATCTTTTCCTTTTAACACTCTGGTAAATTCCTTCAATTTCTGTTGAACCCTCTTCCAAGCTTGTATGTATCGTTTCCTCAGTATGTACTGTTGTATGTACTGTTGACTGTGTATGTACTGCTTGTATATTTTCAGTCTGAGCAATACTTTGAGTTTCAACTCCTGTATTCATCCTTTGAGCAGTCTCTTCCTCCCTTGAACTTACTTTCTCCTTTCTATTCTTCCTCACATAAGTGGTCTTGATAGGTGGAGATGTACTTGTAGGTTCAGCAGTACTTGGCTCAATTCTAGGAGTACTACCAAATTGTCTTTGTTGTTGTAGATGTTTCTTGAATTCTTCAACAGCTTTCTTGTCTGCTTCAGATCCAATCTCAACAAAATTCAATTCAGTCCTCTTACTTTGCTCATACAAAGTCTTGATTTCTTCAAAATTCTTCTTGACTAGCTGAATATGAGTAAATCCTTTTACTTTCTTTAGAAAGTTCATCATTTGATTTCTAATCTGCATAGTAGTTGGAGGCTTAATCTTTTCTTTCTTTCTCTTTTCAGCAAAGAAACTTTGTTGCTCCCTTACCAGATCATCAATCAATCTTGATTTCTCTTCTTCATCATATGCATCTTTTTCTTCAGCTATCAATGAGTCTACAAGAAGCTCACTTGCATGTATCTCAACTTGAATCTTGTCATACTCTTGTATGTTCCATTCTTGTTGTATCCTTTTAGCTTCTAGCAAATCTTGCTTTGCTGCAAGTTCTTCCTACAATTCACTTTCACGAATTTGTGTTTGCATCCTATAAGCAAATTCCTCATCATGGTCTATTTGATTAAATCTGTACATGACTTTGTTTATATCATCATCTGAATCACTTTCATCTTCAGATTCTGACAATAATTGCTTCTTCCCCTTATCCTTTGGATTTATCTTAGGTAGCTTCTTCTTCAGCTTGGCAGCTACTTCTTTATTAGCTAGCTGTTGAATGACTATACCTTTTGTAGGGTGTGAAGCTTGAACTTTCTTACCTTGAATTTGATCCTTTGTGGCAAGAACTTCTTGTTGTGTCTTTTTCTCCACTTCTGCTTGCTTAGTCTTCTCAACTAAATTCTTCTTTAAATCAAGCAGCAATTGGGCTAAAGTCTCATTTTCTCCAAATGAAATTTGACTTTCTAGTGAAGGATGATCACCATCGGTACTTGCAATTGGCTTAGCAGTACTTGAGTCTTCAATAATGTCAGCAGTACTTGTTGTCGGCCTAGTTGGCTCAGCAGTACTTGGATCTTCAACAAAGTTGACTTCACAAGTATTAGACACACTTGTTTCTTCAATCACTTGTGTATCCCCAGATACTTTATCTTCCATAGAAGCCATCATATCAACTTGCACTTCTTCAGTCTTATCTGATTTATTGCTTTGTGGTGATGGATCAGGAAACTGATTAGAAATTTCCTCCAACTTCTCATAGAAATCACTCCAATTAGCTTGAAGTGGTGATTGAACTGATGGTTCTGGCTGAGTTGCCAATGTTTCTGCAACTTGTGGCTCCTCTGGTTGATTTACCAACTTTTCTTGAACTTGTGGCTCCTCTAGCTGAGTTACCGACATTTCTTGAACTTGTGGTTCCTCTGGAGTAGGTTGTGGGTCTTGCTGTTGAATCTCCATATCTGAAGGTCCATCCACACAAGTCTCTAAACCAGTTCTATCTTTAAAAGTCCCCATGACATCTTCATTCAATTCAAAATTGATGTCATTTCCAGAGATCCTTGTTTGATTATCAGAAGAAGGTGGTTGTTCTTCATTATTCCTTCCATGTTCTTCATTATTCCTCCCTTGTTTGGTTGCATTCAGTTGCCTTTTCTTGTGGTTCCCGAGTCTTTGCTTCTTAATTGCAGATTTCTGAACAGATCTATATTGCCTCATCCAAGATGACACTTTGTTCCTTAACTTGAGTAGGCTAGCTTCTAATTCAGCAATTTTCTTGTCTTGAACAAGCTTATCTTTCTGCAACACCTGTACCTGTTGGGACAAACTTGTACACAAAGCAGTTAAATTTGCAACATCCACCACCTCTGGTGCTTGTGCTTGTGGTGAACCACTAGCAGCAATAGAAGCAGCAGGTGTGTGGATCATCTCATCAGTGTTTGGTGGAACACCAACATTGTGAGAAGAAGATTGTGAATCTTCTAGAGAGTGGGAGCTCTGGTGAGAAGGAGTTTGCTGAGAAGCACTAGCATTGCTAGGTTCCTCACCTTCTTAATTGGCAGGTTGGGCTAACATATGAGCAAACAATGGTGTTACTGTTCCTGTAAAGGCATTGCCTTGTTTGGTCAAGAAAGAGAAAGTTCTCTTTGTGAATGAAGGAACATCCCATGTATCAGTTAATGCTGGTAGGTTAGATATTTGGTCACTAACTAAAGTCTGAATGAATCTAGGATACATTAAAAACTTCTTAGTCCCTTCCAAATTCCTAGTCATGCCTTCAAAAATTAATTTTGAAAAATTAAAAACCCTGTTATTTGCTAGACAAATACCAGCAGATGCAAATGCAGCAGGTATTTGATCAAAAGATGTACTTTTTGAACTTAAACAGTGAATAATAGCATGAAAAAGCAATTTCCATTGAGGCTAAAATAATGCTTTAAAGAAAGTAAGATTTTCCCTACCACCCCCATAGCCCATGGCTGCAAGGCCATCATGAATCTCTGTATTATTAAGCATACTAAGTCCATTTTCGTCATTAAGTCTCAAACTTGCTTGTAGCAGTACCTCAGTGACATATATATTCCTATGATTTACCCTAGCCTTAATGCAAGTTTGATCAAAACAAGTACCTAACACAACAGTATCCCAAAATTGTTCAACAATGGGTATAGAGACAACTGGACTTACAGTCAGTGCGAAGCGAACATGACTTCGAGATAGGAAACCAAGCATCTCATGGAAACCAAGAGAGTCATCATTCGTAGCAAGATTCGCAACCAAATTATGCTTAGAGATTACTTGAAAGGCAGTCATTAGTATTTTTGATGATCGAAAGATTAGAGAGAAGGTTATAGAATCAAAAGAGAGAAATAAAAGATTAGGTGAATCAATTGTGTAATTGGGGTAACTATTTAAGTAAATAACAAACCCAAGCGCGAAGAAACCGCCAAATTTACAAAAGAGACCCTTAACGGTACAACAGATATGTAGCGGTACATGGAACATAAGCGGTACTTGGTTTTGTGCTAGCGGTACTTGGAGTGACAACGGTACCTCACAATTTTGACCAGTTCATGCTTTCCACTAGACATGTAACCTCTTTTATCTTTTTCTATAAACCTGCAATAACATCAAAAACACAAAACATAGACTATACAATAAGAATTATATAAAACTTGTACAACTATTACCTCCCCTCAACATATGCAGCATATTATTGGTTGAGCATACCAATGTGTGTTACCAGGAATTCGAATCTCTTTGCATCAAATGCCTTGGTCAACAAATCAGCTACATTGTTGTCTGTATGAATCTTCAAGACTTGAATAAGCTTTTTGTCATAAGCATCTCTTATAAAGTGATGTCTTATTTCAATATGCTTAGTCTTGGAGTGAAATACTGGATTCTTGACAATGCATATAGTACTTTCATTATCAATGTAAATCTTGGTGTTCATGAAGTTAAACCCATAGTCCAACAATTGATTTTGAATCCAAAGTACTTGTCCACAGCAATAAGCAGCAGCTACATATTCAGCTTCAGTTGTAGAAGTAGCAACAATGGTTTGCTTCTTACACTGCCATGATATGAGTCTTCTGCCTAGGAATTGACAACCTCCTGTTGTGGATTTCCTATCATGATTTGCTCCAGCATAATCACTATCTGAGTAAGCTTCCAATTCAAAGGTGGAATCTCTAGGATACCATAATCCTAAATTAGGTTGACTTTTAAGATATTTAAAAAAAATTCACAACATATAGATGTGACACCTTTGGATGAACTTGGAATCTTGAACAGGCACACACAACAAACATTATATCTGGTCTTGAAACAATAAGATACATCAATGAACTAATCATTGACCTATAGAGATGAATGTCAACATCTTCTCCATGTTCATCTTTTGATAAAGATTTCTTGGCTTCAAAAGGTGTGCTTGTACTCCTTGTATCCATACATGAAAATTTCTTTAAGATTTCAGTAACATATTTATCTTGGCTGATAAATATTCCATCTTTCCTTTGTTTGACTTGTAGTCCCAAAAAGAAAGTTAGTTCTCCCATAGAACTCATTTGAAATCTTCCTTTCATCAAAGTTTCAAACTCTTACATCATGTCTTCTTGGTAGAACCAAAAATGATGTCATCAACATAGACTTGAACTAGAATGATGTCTTTGGCATTTTTCTTGATGAATAGAGTTTTATCAATGGTTCCTTTCCTATATCCATGTTCTAGCAGAAAGTTGGATAAAGTTGCATACCAGGCTCTTGGAGCTTGATGCAGACCATAAAGTGCTTTGATAACGTTGTAGACTCTATTGGGGAATTTAGGATCTACAAAACCTGGAGGTTGTGAGACATATACCACCTCTGAAATAGTACCATATAGAAAGGCACTTTTCACATCCATTTGATAGACTATAAATCCCATATATGATGCAAAGGCCAAAAATAACCTAATGGCTTCTATCCTTGCCACTGGTGCAAACACCTCATCATAGTCTATCCCTTCTTCCTGTCTGTAGCCTTGAGCAAGAAGTCTTGCCTTGTTCCTCACAACAACCCCTCTTTCATCCTTCTTGTTCCTGAAGACCCATCTAGTACCAATGACTCTTTTACCTGAGGGAAGATCCACAAGAATCCAAACCTTTTGTAGCTCAATTTTGTTAATTCTTCTTGCATGGCATCTACCCAACTTTCTTCATCAAGAGCCTAAGAGATATTTTTGGGCTCTACTTGAGATAAAAACATGCAAACAAACAATGTTGAGTATCTTTATGATTTGTTCTATGTTGTTGTTTGACATAACTCACTAGTGCATGAGTTTTAATATTGGTTTGCAGTTGTCTTCTAGTTTGTACAGCAGATTTTTGATCACCAATAATCTGTGTAGCAGGATGGTTGTTGTTGACTTTATGAGTGGGAATAGAACTGACTGGAATTTCTGTTTCCAAATTGTTGAAATCAGTTACTGCACTCTGCTCATCATAGGAAGCTTTGGAGAAGATTCCTTCAGCTGGACTGGCATATAAGTCTTCATCGTCCAATGCTTGCAAAATCTCTTCTAGTGAGTCAGCAGATTTACCAGATTTTGACTTACCAGTACTTGCAGATGAAGTACCGCTAGGTATAGAATGTACTGCTGAGTGTTGTGACTCAAGAGACTCTTCTCCTGAATGCTTATTAGCAGATGTAGCATTATTTTCTTAATCTTGAAGCCTCTGAAGCTCCTGGGAGGCTTAATCATCATTTGATGGCATGGTTTGCTTCTTGGGAGATGCAGACATGGGAGTAACAGTAGGCATGTTTGGCACATAGATATGAACATCTTCATCTGATGAAGAAACATCTTCTTGAGTACCTGCATTAGTTGCACTTGACTCCTCACCTGCATTGTTAGTTTGACAATCCTTTTGCAAAGAGTAGTAATACATGGAGTTGGTTAGATAATCTAAATCAAACATCCAAGCATAACCTATTCCTGGAACATTGGGTTTATTTTATAAGAAATTGACATGAGCATTTTCTTCAACTTTCTTAGTTGCCAAATTGTAAACCCTATATGCTTTACTTTGCAAAGAATATCCTACAAGATATCCTGGATCAGACTTTCCATCAAACTTTCCCAAATAATCAAGAGTATTTATATGAACACATGACACCCAAAAGGTTTTAAATGACTTATGTTTGGCTTTACATTAGTCAAGTGTTCATAAGGTGTTTTGTTTTGAGGCTTAGTTACTAGGACTCTATTTAACACATAACATGCAGTATTGATTGCTTCTGCCCAAAAGGTATTTGGTAAAAGTGAATCAGCCAGCATAGTTCTAGCAGCCTCAATTAATATCCTATTCTTCCTTTCAGCTACTCCATTTTGTTGTGGAGTTCTAGGATTACTAAATTGCCTCTTAATTCCTTTAGACCTACAGAATTCATCAAAATCAGCATTCTTAAATTCTGTTCCATTATCAGTCCTAATGATTAAAACCTGTTTAGTGAACTGCTTTTCAACTAAAGTGATAAAGTCCTTTAGTAATTCACTTGTTTCACTTTTAAGGGCTAAAAAGAAAACCCAACTGAATCTACTATAATCATCAGTTATGACTAGACAAAAGGTCTTATGGCTAATGCTTCTGATAGAAACTGGACCAAATAAATCCATATGCAAGAGATGCAAAGGTTTTGTCACAGTGTTTACAGTCTTGGTCTTACAAGAGGCTCTATGTTGTTTTCCTTTTTGACAAGCAGTACATGTGAAATCATTTTGAAAAGATTTGTTAGGTAAACCTCTCACAAAATTCCTTTTTACCAATCTATTAAGATTCTTGAAATTCACATGACCTAACCTTCTATGCCATAAGTTTGACTCATCTAAAGAAGCCTTAGCTAGCAAACATGTAATACCACCTGTTGGAGTAATAGTATGAAGATTAAAGGTGTACATATTTTCTTGCCTGGGTACTTTAAGCAGTATTTGAGATTCCTTGGGCATCACAAAGTCTTTGGACAACACCAAGCAGTCTTTGTCTGTAAATAGCACCTTGTTCTTCTTATCACACATTTGTGATACAGAAAAGAGATTGAACTCATTCAATTCTTTTACAAAGAAGACATCTTCAAATTCCAACTATCCTGTGTTGATTTTCCCTTTGCTAGTGATTCTACCTTTGCTACCCCCAAAGGCTACTGGACCTCCTCTGAATTCTTCAAATTCAGCAAGAAAATCTTTGTTCCCTGTCATGTGTCTTGAGCATCCACTATCTACAATTCCTTTATCTTTTAATTCATCAATGAGATGCCCCTACACACAAATAAAACTCATTAGTTTTTAACAGGGACCCATGCCACATTTGGCTCAGATCTTGTAGGACCTACACATTTAAGAGTTTGTAATAAAGCATTTCCAGTGATGCTACTTTTACTCTTATACTTCATGGTTTCATTTATGTAGTCAAATTCATAGGGTGACTCTATGTGCTTTGACTTCTTTGACTTAAGTACTGCTTTAGTGGTACTTGCTTTAACACATGGTATATCTCTTTTAGGAACCCACATTTGTACTGGTTTGTTCTTGTCCTTACTTCTAGGTGTTTTAACTTTTTCAAAAACTTTCTTAGAAGTCTTGGAGAACATTGGTTTTACAGACTTTAAACCAACAGTACTTGAGTTTGGTCTAGCAGTACTTGTAGATTTAGGCTTGCCGGTATCTGGTTTACCAGACTTTAAGGATACAAGTCCTTGCTTCATAAGTACTGCCCTACGAACAAAACTTTTGGTAGGATTATTTTTAACCTGTTTAACTACCCTTGTGTGATCAAACTTAGGTTTGTCATCTTTAAGTTTCTGTTTCCTATAACCCTGTGCATTTTTCCCATTACTATTTTTCATGACCCTTTGTATAGCCTTTTGTTTCACAATTTTATCTTCATGTAATGTACAGTCTTTGATAAAATGACTTAGACTACCACAAACATAACATCCTTTTCTTCTTAAAGAAGACCCAAAAGGTTGTTTTGACTTTACTTTTTCAAAACCTAGCCCACCCCTTTTGGTTTTAGTATGTTGTTCATTGTTTTCCAATATCTTGCTAGGAGTTTTTACCTGCTTGGGAGCAGAACTAGTCTTAGATTCCTCAGAAACAAAGTTGTTCATTAAAGGTGGATAAACAATATTCTTGGTCACATTAGTACTTTCTTGAGACACAGTACTAGAGTTAAAGACATTATTAATCTTAGGTTCTTCTAACTCTAAACTAGTATCATTACAAGAGGGCATGAAAATTCCTGATACTGGTGGAGGAACTGCCTTCATTCCTTCAACATATCTATCATTTTCAGATGTATCATCTACCTCACTAGAACTATCAAAAATCCCTTTTGATAAGTCCTTGTTAATTAAGGTTATCCAAGGTTGATCTTCAATATATCCTAGGCATGTTTTATCATAATACCCCATTTGTGAATTAATCAATTTTCCCAATCCCTTAGAGGATTGTTGGCAATGACTAATCACTTCCCTCTCTTTACAAAGACTGGTTTTTAAAGCTTCATTTTCTGAATTTATTTTTAAAAGTTGTCTTTCAAAAGCTTTTATTTCCACATCTTTTTCCCTCATTTCAAGAGTCAAAATCCTTATTTTCTCTTCATAGTTTTGTTGAGCCTTTTTGTACAAAACTATATTATCTTCTCGTTTAACAACACCCTATTTGAAAGCCTCTACTTCTACAGTGCATGTGTTAACCTTTTGATACTGTTCCTCTAGTTCTACTTTTAGACTATTAAATTTAAGAATACAATCTTTAGAACAAGGGTGTACCTCAGTATCTTCATGTGAGAGAGCCATTAATCCAAGCTCTTCTTCTTCTTCTTCTTCTGCCCAATTCACCACTCCATCTACAGTAACCAATGCTTTGGTTCCTTTAGGACTCCTGTTGTTTCCTCTTGGAAAGCTTTCAGTTATTCTTGGACTGGTTCTATAGCTGTTCTTGGACTTCAGATTGCTAGTCTCAGCTTTATCTCTATTGCATTCTCTTGCAAAGTGTCCATTCCTTCCACAGTTATAGCATTCAACTTTAGACTTGTCATATCCTAATGGCTCATTAGGATCAACAGTCATTTTTCTTCCAGTCTTCTTGAAGAACCTATTAGATCTTACTGACACCATAGCAGCTAGCCATTTAAGATCCATCTCTTCAACATCAGCATCATCCATTTGGAACAAGTCATTGAGAGTTAATCTTGGTCTGTTGTCTTGTCCAGCAAAGAATGAGAAGGCATCATTGTCACTAAACAATGGTGAAGTCCTTCCATGTGGATTTTGAGAGATCATTGGACTGCTTTCAATACTTTGTGGGTAAGTACTGCTTGTAAGTCCTCCAGCGGTATTTGTGAAGTAAGTACCGCTGCTAGATCCACTAGCGGTATTTTGAAAGTAAGTATCGTTGTTCCCATCTGACACAAAAGCCAAATTAGACTTTGAAGCAGTTGTTGTCTTTACTTTAGTGCCTTTCACATCCATCTCATATGCTCTAAGATTGTTGTAGAGATGATCAAACAGAATTGTTTCCAAATCATCTCTTGTGATGAAGTGCATAGCCATTGCTTTCTACTTTGGTGGAACACTTCTTAAGAATTTTAGATTAGCTTCTTCATTAGGGATTACTTGTCCATAAACTGCTAACTAAATAAGCAACTTGCTGAACCTTCCATATCCACCATGTATTCCCTCTATACTGGTAATTGAGAAGTTATCAAATTCTTACTTAAGAACAATCTTCTTGATTTTCTTAGATTTGTCATTGCCTCCAAATCTAAGTTTTATAGCATCCCACATAGCTTTGGCATCTTTATAATGATGAAAGCTTGGTAGAATGTCTTCAAAAAAAGCCATAGCCAAAGCAGTTCTGGCTTTTCTTTCTCTGATCTCTGCTTGTATCTGCTCAGCACTCACAACAGGTAGAGCATAGCATGTACCATCTGGCAACCAGTGTAGCTTCTTTGGTGTGTTCCCATTCTTGATAACTTGCCACATAGTATGATATGTGTGATTCAAGTAATGTTCCATCTACATAGCCCAAGTCTCATAACTGTCACCTTTGAGAACTGGGACTTTAACAGCAGATAGAGTATGAGAAGGTGTTGGTGTAGAGGTAGCTACATCATTCACGACTTCAGCACCTTGTGCTGGTGCAGGATGCACAACTTGTGGTTGTCCCTGTGGAATAGGATCAGGGATCTGATCATTATCCAAGTTAGCATTATCACCATCTGGTTGAGACATTGAGATTTAGTATGTGAGGAGTGTATGGGTTCGTGTTCTTCTTTTTTAGAGTTTCTCAACAAGCTCTGATACCACTTGTTGATCCCTTTGGTTGGATCTATATTCTGTTAAGAATTAGTATAATAGTTTGTAATCAAACTAAAACACTTTGAGCACTCTTACTAACACCAAATAAGTTATGCGGAATCTAACTTATAAAGCACAGAAGACAAAATTACTTTTAACTATTCGATTCTCTTATTAATCGACTTGTATGAGGTACATGAAAAACATTGTACCTATGTTCCTTTTATAGAGTAAGGAACCCTAGAAACCTTAGAATATTCTATGAAGATAACTATATCACAGAAGATATATTATCAATATTCTAACTATTTAGGTATATCACATAAGATATACTCTAACTATAACTATGACATATCTTATACAAAGATATATTCGTTCTAATCATTATAGCAGTACTTACTTTATAAGTAGTAGCACTTACTATGTACCGCGTTAACACTAACGGTACTTACATAACACTAACAGTACTTGGAATATACTAACGGTACATGACACTTAACAAATAATTCCCAACATTTTATAATTTACAATAGAATTCATTTGGTCATCTGGGAGCACGGACATGATGAGACTTTTGAGACGCTGATCTAGGTTAGCCGCTTTTCTCTCATCAGCAGTCCATTGTGCTTCAGGTTTTTTATTGTCCCCAGCCATGGGAACAAAAGGACATTTTCAATGATTCCAAGGAATCGAGGTTCAATTCCAACCATGTGGACAAGAAACCTCTTCTTCCAATTTGTAAAGTTGGCTACCTCTAGTACAGGAGCAACATTGAGTTGGCCACCCCTATATTCTAGGGTTTGTGGTATAACTTGAGCCATTTTAGATCTTGATTTGAAAAGTTTTAAATGAGCAGTTTAATAAAATAAGAGTTTAACTAATCAAACTGCTCTGATACCACTTGTTGGTACCTAGTAATTCGGTATTACTTATTATCTTAAGTAATTACTCTTACTTCGACTCAAGTGTGTTGTTTTAACAATAGATAAGAACTATGAAAGATTAAAACAACAATACCAATATACTTTTCCACGTATAGACTTTTATTAGAATCAAATAAAGAATCTATAACCCACTTTGTTTGCGGAATAACAAAGTGGTTGAATGACAATGGGTTTGATCTCCTCTACTTAAACGTCTAACCAAAGTTAAAGTCTAAGCTCCAATCTAAACGTTCATATGCATCTTGGCTATATGGTTTAGTTGGTATCGAGAGAGAAAGGTTTTCCAGAGTTTAAGCTCTTGTATTGGTTAACCTTTTCTCTCCCAATGTACACTCCTTATATATGCATTGTGAATTAGGGTTTGCATTTTGCATGTTCCAATGCATGGGTTTATCCAGTGGGTGGTTGATGCCCATGCTGGATAAACAGTACAAAGTACATATTAAACTATTCTAGAAAAGATAAAGGTTGAACTTATATCTAAGTATACAAGCAACCTACTTTGACTTAAAGTTATCTTTTCCCGCCTAATGCAAACCATCAGAATACTGAAGAGTCTTTAGTATCCTATAGGAGATCGACATCATTCATTTTGGTATTTTCAAGCCAAAATGAACTGAAAGCCCTTCTTCGGTCCTTGTTCTTCAGCAACTAGACCGCCTAGTATTTGAAGCAAAGACTCCTTTGTCTTCTAAGTTCACTGGAAGGGGAGTGCTGAACTTTCTTCAGCTATAAAGTCTTCAGTAGGAACTTTGCTCCTCTGGTCATGCTTCAGCAGACTGGCCTTACTGCTGAACATGAAACACTTAGGGGGATTTTACATTCAAATCCTAGAGTTGCTTCAGGGTCAGTAAATACTGACCCAACAAGATCTGTTATTTAAAACATTAGACAGGGAGGACTTAGATGATCTATGGAAGATTTTGAAAAAGACATTTGCTGCAAATCCTCCTACTTTGGATGGTGTAGAGAAAGACTGGGTGATTTGGGACTGCATGCACAGGATGTATGAGCATGAGTTGTTTGATCCTATCTTTGATGCAGTGAATGGGGCAAAGATGCTATATTGGAAGTTGTTTACCAATTCTGGGGTTTATGAGGTAGCCATGGAAGGTGTAAGTGTTTATTTGCTTAATCATCGTTATTATCCTTTCACTAAAGAGACCTTGAAGAAGCTGGCATAGGGTGATTTAATTGTGGATGCTAAAGAACCTGTTGCTTATGATTTGGTAAGATTAATTCATAGTCAACTTTGACCAGAAACTTTGTAAGCATCCTCATCAACTAGCATTTACTCAGAAACTTGTCTTTAGGCTAAAGCACAATTTTTGGGGAGGATTGTTGGGAATAAATGTATGAGTATTAGTTCCCCATGCTGGTTGGTCAGAGTTTCCCCTGCTAGAGTAAGTTCCCCCCTGCTGAGTAACAAAGGCAGGGGGATTGGTCCCCCTGCTGGAAGTCAAAGACCATGCTACTAAGATAAACTTGGAAGAGATTATGACGTGTTTCAGTTACTACTCCAAGATAGTTTTCTAGTTTGTTAGTAATGATCTTGTACGTGAGTCTTTGTGCTATAAAAGGACTCACTAGGTTGTCATGCAACACATATTTTTCTCTGTTTATTTCATTTCACACTTTAAGGTTGTATAACCCTAATACCACTATTGGGTATTCGTATATATTTGATATATTAAAGTTTAACGTTTGATCTTAATATTTGTTCTTGTGTTAAACACTATATTCCGCATCTTGTTTAGTTACTTTGTATTGCAAAGTTTCTCTAGTGTTAGATTAAATTTATTCTTTCTATCACAACCCTTAAACAAGCTAAGGTTTAAGATCTGAGTTTGGGATCAACAGTTAAGGCTAGAAGATAGAAAAGATAGATAGCAAAGATGAATTATAACCACATAAACAAGGTAAGACAACATGTGGATTACTAGTCGCACATGCAACATCTAATTAATATAACAAAAATCCGACTAAAGATCATGTCATACTAAAAGCATTAAGAATAGTTTATTTTGGTTTCAATAATTCAAGCACTAAACAAAATTATGAAAGAGTCGTTATGTATTTCATTCCACCAATCGCGACAAAGGCGAATACCAAGATTCATTTACTAGATGACATGGAACCCATTCAATCATATAAGTACTAGTTATAATCATGAATGAACCAAATACATAACAATGATCAAACATAATAGTATCGAGTGCAAGAACAAATCAACCATGCTTATAATCACGGGCCAGGGAGAAAGTGCGCCGCACAAAACTAATTGTGCGCCGCACTTCGCCCCTGCGAAACTAATATAATCTATTCATAGTTCTACACATGTCTCGACCAAATACACAAGTAACTACTTCATAATCAAAGGAATAACAAACATAACATTCATCATAATTCCAGAATTGATCATAATAAAAGAGTTATAGAGATTATACCAATTTATTACAAGAGTTTGATTCGATGATTAGTTTTCCCAAATGAAAACTTTATACTAATCATCCAATGATCAATCCCTTAAGGTACAAACACTTTGGATCATGTTGCTACACCCAAAAAACGTGCTAAAATGGTAAGGGAAAGATGGGAGAAGTGGTGGTGAGTTGATATGGAATGAGAGGGCCAAATGGTGCTTTTATAGGCTTTCTACGACCAAAAGTGCGCCACAGTTTGTCCAATGTGCGCCGCACATTTCCTAAACTTGGAGCCAAAGTTTTATTAATGCTGAGGAAAAGTGCGCCGCACTTTTTCATTTGTGCGACGTACTTTATTTGTGCGTCGTACTTTCTGACAGCACAAAGTACTCCGCACATTTGAGAAAACTGCCGCACTTCTGGGCATTTTCAGCTTTTGGACCAAATAGAAAAGTTGTAGATAATTCTCTTGCGCACGTGTGGGCGCCTGAACCAAGTCCAACGGACATCCTATGCTCAAGATATGATCAAAGTAGTGAGCATGTGTCGGGAGATCTTTAGCTTGACTTTATTTCTTCGTTTAAGCTTGATATATTTATGTTTCTTCCATTTCCTTCCACGACACGTCCTTGTAACCTATACATCAAACATAATCTATTAAGTATCAATAGTTCACATAATTAACCTAAATATATACAGATAACGCACACGCAAACATGTATAATTAGAGCGTTATCAGGAGGTAACCCAGAAACCAGGTTC